>JAPWDM010000001.1:152080743-152497599 GCA_035578155.1 Brachynemurus nebulosus | reverse complement strand
TTACGCAAGGGCCGCGCAGCGGCGAGTGCGTAATTGCGCGAGTGTGTAATATGCCCTACAACCGAGTTACGTACTATACTTTATCTACGACTAACATGAAATTCACAATAAACGATAAAAAATTGGTACATATCTACATATACAATACATTAAAATTATGCAGTATTTGAAATTTATTAAAAATAAACGTAAACATTCTTTGATAGGCAAAATTTTTGTACAAATTCTAATATAATATGTATATCCGACAAAAACAGATATTTGGGAATATCTGTAAAAAATGGCGCCAAGAATATTATGTATTTATGTCTAAGAAAAAAAATAAAGCTTTAAAAAATAACTGAAATCCATTGGTATGCCAAGAACAGATATAATTATAATAACTAAGCTTACGTACAGATGGTATTTAAAAAAATAATCTAAAAAAATTAATACTAATTTTCGGAATAAAAACTTTTGTTGTACTTGGCTCAAGATTTAACTTGATATTAATAAACAAAACAAAAAATCTTGAGCCAAGTACGACAAAAGTTTTTATTCCGAAAATTAGTATTAATTTTTTTAGATTATTTTTTTAAATACCATCTGTACGTAAGCTTAGTTATTATAATTATATCTGTTCTTGGCATACCAATGGATTTCAGTTATTTTTTAAAGCTTTATTTTTTTTCTTAGACATAAATACATAATATTCTTGGCGCCATTTTTTACAGATATTCCCAAATATCTGTTTTTGTCGGATTTCACATATTTTTGAAATATGGACAGTGTTCCGTGCGCCAGTCTAATTAGTCCTTAATACCTATATTCCAGTAGTTTATGTCTACTAACAATCAGTTCGTATTTGGTGGATATAGTACAGCTAAATCTTCTATGCCCCTTTTTTTGTGCGACTTTTTTATGCGATTTTTTATACGGTTTTTAAAAAAATAAAATCCACAATGTGAATCAAAATCAAGAGACAGTCAGAAACTTAGACGTTAACTATCATTAAGTTTTTTTTACAGATGTAGGTATTTTTCACAATTTTCCTAATATAATAAAAATGAAATAAAACGTTCTCATGTGTAAATTAATGGTTTATCTTTTTTAGGAAAGCAACTAAGGAAATCATGAGGTTTTGAGTGTTAACTGTAATTTTTAAAATCTAATGTTTTTTGTCGTTACCTCTAAGTTTTTTTTCACTGACAAAACCATGTTCAAACCGACTGTCAACTGTTTAGTGTTAGGGGGTAATATCACCTTGTGTTTACTAAATTTCATGTGAAAGGAAAGAGATAGAGATATGAGGTTTTGTGCATATGAAAGTAATAGTCTTTAACTACAAAAAATATGTTTTATTGTAGTTTTAAAATGGCGGTACAGCAGCGCACACAAGGAAAAAAATCTCGGACGGTCGACATGGGTGTACCGCTACACAATTTTTAATTGAGAAAAAATCAAAAAGTTTCTTAAAATATAGTCCAAAATCTAGCGAACGTCGTAGAATTTTTTCTACAAATTGTTTTTTAAAAAAGGGCGTTAGTTTGAACTTTTGTTTTTTTCGAAAAAATTGACCAAAAATCGCTTACAAAATCTATAAAAATCAATTTATTAAAAAAATCCTACGACATTCGCTAGATTCTGGACTATATTTTAAGAATATTTTTGGTTTCATTATACAGTCAAACCTGGATAAGGGAGAACTACGTAAGCGAGAAAACTCTGTAAGTGAGAGTAATTGCCAGATCCCGTCACTTTACCACTCTTAAACCTCTATGAGTGAGAAACAAAAACCTATATAAGTGAGAGTCGTTTTTCGCTCGTGGACCTCTATAACTGAGACTGAGAATTGCCTGTACCTCTATAAGCAACAGTTATTTAACATTTTCTAGTTATGACTCATTCTTAAATTTTAAAGAACTTCTACATATTTTATTAGAAGGCCTGAATGGACTTATGTTCTTGTTTTCTTATAATTCACGGAACTTTTCTATTCAAATAGCAAAAAAGCATTTTTTTTTTCTTTTTGAAAGCTTATCTATGTTCAAATACGTATATGTATATTATTCTAATAAGTAGTATCCATACAATACATGCATGTTTCTCAATACATATTGGTTGTATTTTTTCTAGACCTCTATAAGTGAGATAAATCTCTCCCGTACCTGTGTAAGCTAGAAACTCGAGTTAGTGAGAAAACTCTATAAGAGAAAAATAGATCGCGGTCCCTTCAACTCTCGCTTATCCAGGTTCTACTGTATTTGGTAATATTTGGTAATATTGAACAAAATAATTTTTTAATGTTTCGAAAACATAAAAGAAAATAATTTTCAGTTTTTTTAAATCTTAAAGTTGCTTTTTAATGACACAACTTAAATATATGGGCAATTCTCGCGTGACGCACGGGACATTTTTGCAACAAAAACTTTTTTTTTTAATGAAATTAATAACAAACAAAACAAAAAGTTTATAACATGGGACAACTGGATTAAAATTTTTTGAGCATATTTTAATTTATATCTGAAATGCAGTACTCCAAATATAAGACATATAAACTTCGTTTTGTACGATGTCCCGTGCGTCACCTGAGTTTATGCCTTTCACATATCTTGAGTACTGGACTGCAGATAAAAATTATAATATGCTTAAAAAATTTTAATTCATTTTCTGCGTATTATAAACATTCTGTTTTGTTTAAACAATATAGTGTGTAAATTTAACACAACTAAACAACAAACTTGGTCAATTCAGGACATGGTTCGCACCATCGCACAAGATCTTATCAACATTATTTTCTTCTTGATTCTGATTGGTTGATACCGGATATTGTCGAGTTTGTTATGACATGGGGGTAGTATTGTACAAATACATTCATACTGATTCATACACATATCCCAAAGATCTATTTTTTTAAATTGTAAACAAAATAGTAAAGTGGCCCCTACACACTCAGTAACATTACACAAAATCTGATCTTATACAATATTACGGAGCAATTTATTGTAGATTTTACTGAAGGCTTGTTCGACATTCAACTTTGTTTATTTACAAGTTTAATTTGTTTATTGTGTCACCTATTGTGCCTATAATTTGAACCAGTTTAAAATATTAATTTGTAAAAAGTAATTGAAGCCTGGAAGTAGCAAAGGCACTAAGTATCAATTCATATATTTTGAGTTATTACACAAATAAGGAATAAAAACTCCTTAGATATAATACATTATCCAATTTTTTATTTACTTATTATTACACGAGAGGTTTGTATTTTTTCGAATAAATTTGGGTTTGTCTAACGAAAATTTGTTGCCTATACCAATTTAACGAGAAGAACTGTCAACTAACAAAAACGCAACAGCGGTGAAGCGTTTTTGGGTTGACAGTTCTTCGAGTTAAATTGCTTTAGGCAAGAAATTTGAGTTATAGAAAACGCAAATTTATGCAGAAAAAATCTAAATCTAAAATGTAATACAGTAAGACAATTTAACGAATAAAATAAATTAGTATAATTCATATTATTAATTAAATTATTTAATACATTGTTACCATGATTCTGAAATCATTTAAATTTACCAATATAAATTTTTGTTTTGTTTTTATCGTGTTTACCTACAACGAAATGACCAATGAAATATTTTGTACTATTTTTTTCGCTGTAAAAATTTTGTCGTAACTTTTTTCCACGGTAAAAGTGAAAAAATTACAATATTCTTATGGCACTTGATACACATGAGTTAAATTGTCAAGTTAAAAATTAAAAATATGATAAATATTACTTCTAACTTTTGTTTGGGTTTTGGCGATGTCATATAGTACGTTTTGAAGACTAATTTTTAAAAGAAAAAAAAGCTATTTTTTCGCACTTAGTGCCTTTGGTACTTTCACACGTGAATTATTTACTGCATCGTAGCATGTTTATCAGTTAATCACTTAACATTTTGAATCAAAAAACAATTCTATTATCATCTAAAGAGACTTTAATAAACTGCACAAGCTGACTGCATAATACTATAGAGGGTGTAGGGATTGCTTATACTTAAAGGTGCTGTAGTAAAGAACGACCTTTTTACATATATACATACACATATATACGCATATTGTGTATATGCATACATTATTGGTAACAGTTTTAAAACTACATATGTATGTGTGTATCTGTCCTTTCGTTCCCACTGAGGCTGTGCTCGGATTCTCAAATCTATACATATAAGAAAATTGTAACGAGACCATTTCTGTACATGGAATATTTTTTGAAAATTGTACTGATACTGTAAATAGTTATCGATGTAGATACCAAAACAGCGATTTTTAGAATTTTTGTCTGTCTGTCTGTTCACGCATCACACAAAAACTACTGGACGGATTTTAATGAAATCTGGTGTGATAATAACTTATTACCTAGGTCAGCATCTAAAATACTTTTTGCTCCGGGAAAAGTTCTCATTCCCACGGGAAAATGGAAAAACCATTTTGAGCATGTGCACATATTAGGCAAAAACTATTGGACAGATTTTAATAAAATTTGGTGTGGTGATAACTTATTACCTAGGGCAACATTTAAAATACTTTTTACTTAGGGAAAATGCCTTATTCCCACGGGAAATTAGAAAAACCATTTTGTGCATATGCACGTATTACGCAAAACTATTGGACGGATTTTGATGAAATTTGGTGTGGTGATAACCTATTACTTGGGTCAATATTTAAGATACTTTTTACTCCGGGAAAATTCCTCATTCCTACGGGAAAATAGAAAAACCATTTTGAGCATGTGCTCGCATTACACAAAAATTATTATTCTTTGCAAGTTCTGTATAATTATTACACTTACACTCTTCTTCTTGAGTTTATAACAATGTTTTGCGCGAACGACGTCGCGGGTACGGCTAGTAAATAAAAAAATTTAAAAATTCGAACTCTCTTTTTTAAAAAGTATCGTCTATTCTTCATTTACGGATATTGTATAGGGTCCTAAGTTTCTGGAAAAAGCAGTTCGAGACCTAGGTTAATAATGTGTTCAAATTTCCCAGACAAAATATCGTTTTTTATTTATAGTAGATAATTAATAGTACATAATTTTTATAGTACATAATTAAAATGTGATCTAAACATTTCAAAGAGACAGATAGGAGAATATTAGAATATTATATGACTAGAATAATGTAATTAAGCATTAACAATCGCCATTAGACGAATATTAGAATATTATATGACTAAAATAATGTAATTAAGCATTAACAATCGCCATTAGACTCGTATTTGATGTCAGCAATGCCGAAACAAACAATTTTTACATTAAAATAGTTAAGTAATAAGTTCGATAATTATACAAGATTAAAAATCGTCAAATGTATGGTAAAACATTTTCATCTATGACTACCAAATTCAAAATATTATTGACACGACTCTACTTGATATTAAATACAGACTAATAATGTTGATAATCCGTGCACTTTTCCTTGTACAAATTAAGTTTTAAAAATGAATATGTAAATTTGAAAGATAAACAAGAATGACAGATAGGCTTCATATTCAAAATCTATGTTTCCTTTCTGTCTAAAAAGGGCCCACCTAAAAATATGTAGTGTGTGAAGAAATCCTCATACTTTTGTACATAAAAACAGAATGTTTTACTAGTGTTAGATACTGATATTTAAGAACAGAAATAGTAAAAAATATGAAAAGCTGATCGGACATATTCTCTCAAGTTAAGATTTTATCACACAAAAGTCTTTTCAAATGTATTGTGGGTGGCGCTTATAATTTAGATAAACTAATTTCTTTAAAGACATATTATATAAAGTCTATTCTCCAACCGACTTTACGGGACGTATGCGGGGATGGTACAAATCAAGATTTGATTGGGATATAGAAAGAAGTTATTTTTCTGTTCGTTTAGACTGTTTTCGCTTACTTTAAAGCAAATTTTTAATATTCTTGGCGCGCAAAAAATATCTTTTTTCTTGATTACTGTATGATATATAATAATTATAAGAATTAATAAAAATGTAGTAGGTTGTGGTATTTTAAGTATACAAGCTAGTAAAGAGCCACTTTTTGTACAGTTGGATATATGGCTGTATGTAAAACGTAGCTTATACTTAGTATTTTGTACAATAAACAACTTCATGGTAGTCGTAGATAAAAGTATATTATGTATTTTAATACATAATATATTAATTTATAGTATGTATAATATTATGCTTTTGTCATAAAGTATAAGAGGTGCGTGTGAGTTTGTGTGCCTGTTACCATTTTTGTCCAAAACGAATTAACCAATTTTAATGTGGCTCTTTTCATTTGAAAGCTAGTGATTTCGGGTTAGGTTTTAGCCAGGTTTGATGAAAATTGATTCAGTCAAGATATTCAAGAATTTTTAGGATAAAAATAAAACTAAAAATTTTAAATACTGATAACTGCGGGTTGCTCTTAACCAGGTGGGATGAGTCCAGCCGTTTTCAGGATATTTCGGGATTCCAGGATAAAAAATTAAAAATCTTAAAAATTCACGTTGAAAGCTGGTAATAAATTATGGAATGATTCTTAATCAGATTTGGTGAAAATGGGCCCAATTGTTTCTAAGATATTCCAAGGCGTCTAGGGTAAAAGTAAAATCAAAAATTTTAACAAACCACTTCGAAATGCCACGTTTCGTTATTAGCCACGTTTAAAAAAAATTGGTCAAGTGGAATCATATTTGCGTAAATAGTGTTTCATACAATAAAAACTCAAAAAAAAAAATTAAAATAAAAATGTTTTAAAATCCACGACGAAAAAAATCTAAAAAGTTACAAAAAAAATTGTGGTATTCTATATCCAAAATTTCATTATAATTTAGAATAACCTAATTTTCATTCGTCGTGTCTGACATGTCTTACCATGTATTTTGTAGTGTAGGTAATGTCACACACGTAGGGCCGGCGTAAGGTTATTTGGCACCCTAGGCGAAATATATTTTGGCGCCCCCGAACTTGATAAACACATATTTAGATAAATGATAATAGTTAAAAGTCATACAATGAATCTTTAATGTGTAAAAGTTAATAAAGTACACATATATTAACACTCTTAAATCAGTATTTAATGCATAATTATGTATTTATTTACAATAAATTATTTATAAATAATTACCACAAAAAAGAAAAAGATAAGAAAACATAAGAATAAAGAAAACAAAGTATAACAAAACAGAAAACTGAAGTTTATATTTTACTTTTCTTAGTCTTAAGCTTAGAAAATATAAGAACTAGTTTATTAAAGACGATGGTTTGCGCTAATTCTTGTTCAGTTGATATTGTCGTCAAGCCTATCAGTCTTTCTTACATCATGGACTGCGTCATTCTTGCAGCCCTCTCCAACGTTTGACATAAATTTTCAAAAAAACTCATAAGTATATAAATCCTTTACAAAACTCCTATTTTTCCCGTTGCGGCAATGATAAAAATTGAGGGTTTTGTAAAGGATCAATATAGATAAGTACAAGTTGACTTTTTATTTTAATAAATCTACTGCGAAAGCACTACAGGTTGTGTAAATTTCAGATTTTTATCACCAGCCCGATCAGAGATACAGGGGCGCAAAATTCCAAAATTTGGAAAAGAGTCCGTTTTCGGAAGTTTGTAAAAATTAAAGAATACAAGTCTCACAATTGAAATAGTGTGTATTTGTTTCATAATGGGTAGTTGTACTCGTATACAGCTATTCTCATAAAAATATTAAGAGATCTAAAACATTCCTTCTATAAGAAAAAAAAAATGTTCAAAAAGTGAATTTTGCTAAATTTTGATATCCAACTTTAGGTAAAGCTTTCTTATGGAAGGGACGACAATAGGTAAAATATGGACATCACTTAAAATAAAGAGACATTTATTACCTTTAAAATGGTTTTTATTTCAACCTTTTAGAACGAACGGTTTATGAAATATGTACATTGGCATAAATGGCTGCAAACACAAAAATCAGTGCAAATTGGAAAACAAAAATAGCTACCACACTCAAACGGTTCAAGATAATTTTTTTTTAAGAATTGTTCTCAATACTTCAAATATGACATTGAAACGACTGGAAGAATATTAATTTTTTCTAAAATGGTTGAGTAACCAACTTTTTTTTAGACCATTATAGACCGACCTAGTATGATTTTGGCGCCCCCTGAAACTGACGCCCGGGGCAGGGGCCCTGTATTGCCCCCCCCCCCCCCCCCCCGACCCGGGCCTGCATTCTTGTAGGCTGGAATCATTTCCGTTATTAACTTGAATAGCATTAGATCCTGTAATATGAAATATCGTTTTCTGACTACTTGGCTGACCATGTAATGTAGATAAATATCCACACTGTTTTGAGCATTAGAGAAATGTTTAAAAGCAATTCTTTAACTTTGAATAGATTTCTTTAAGCCTGCAATCATTCCGTCACTAACTGCAATAACATTAGATTGTGTAATATGTAACGTCGTTTTCCGACCACTTGTGCCGACCAAGTGGTCGGGAATGTAATTCAGATAAGTATCGACACATCTTTAAGCATTAGAGAAATGTTTAAAAGCAATTCTTTAACTCTGAATAGATTTCTTGTAGCCTGAAATAATTTCCGTCATTAATTGTAATAACATTAAATCGGGTAATATGAAATGTCGTTTTCCGATCACTTGGCTAACCATATAATGCAGATGAACATCGACACATTTTTGAGCATTAAAAAATATTTTAATAAAAAATCATAGAGATAATTAAAAAAAGGTTGACTGACCCCTTTCTTAATATACTTTTTTAGATACAATGCTTCCGATCAACCTTTTTGACATAAAAATACATAAATATTAAAATCGTTTGGAAAGTGAATTTAATTAACAAAATGCATATACAGTGGTTGCAAACTTTATAATTTTTACGTCTCTAGATTTTTGGCCTCCTCGATTTCTAGCACCCTAGGCGGCCGTTTAGGTCACCTCTATAAAGCAGGTCGCCCCACCAAAAAAAAAATTTGCAAAATCCCAAAAACCTAGTAGTTAAAGAATAGGTGTATTTTGGGTGTAAATTAGGTGTGCTAATAAAAAATTTATCTAGGGGTGGGGGTAAAAAAAGTGTTTTGGGTAATTTAAAGTATGAAGGATTAGGTGTTTTTCGACCATGCTGACAAAAATTTTGTAAAATGAAAATTTTAAGAAAAATCACAAAATATTTTGAAGCATGGGAGTGCTGTGAATAATGTTAAAAACGTTATACACAGCGCTTCCATTGTTTGTTGAATGTTATATAGTTTGTTATGTAACTGAATAGAAAAATTTCAAAAATTTTCTTAACGTTACCAGCACCCCCACCCACCCCAAATTTTCTTCATGTATTTCTATCTTAATTAATGTCAAAAGGGGGATTAGGTGATTTGGTTAGATAATTGAAGGATAAAGTTTTGGAGAAAAATCACCAACAGTTACTAATAAAAATTAAGTATTTATTTGCGACGTTTCGAAAACATTAAATTTTCATCATCAGGCAAGTATTTTGTTTTGAAAAAACTAAATACATAAAATAATTTATAAGAAAATTAAAAAAAAAAAGAAAAGAAAATGAATATATACAAAATTAAATACTTACATGTGCTAGAGATTGTCATAATTAAACACAGAAAAATACACATGAGATCAAAATGATAAAATTAGAAACAAAAACTATAATGTCGTCAGTATAAAAACAAAAGTGTTAAAAATTATAAAATTTATAAAATTTTTTGAATAGTCGAATATAAGTAAGTATACACTTGGGCAAAATTGGCATTCACCAACACCAACATGAAAAACAATGTAGTCTACAAAGTGGCATGCCAATTTTGCCCAAGTGTGTACGTAGGGCAAACTTCAGGGCTACTAGAAAAACGTTTAAAACAACACCAATGGGACATCAGAAGAGGGGAAGAAAAAACTGGCCTGCCCCAATACTCCATCTCTATTGATTATCGTTTTGATTTTGACAACGCGAGCATACTACAAAAAGAAGAGAATTATAAAAGACGATGCAATATCGAGAATTTGTGGATTGCTACCGAAAGCCAGAATATAAATAACCAGAATGACACTTCATATATTAACAACTATGAGTTCATCTGTCGTACAGCACGACAACTACTAAAATAAACCATGTGTTACGCCCATAAGCAAAAATCCGGGTTCTTTTGTTCTAGCTTATTAAAACTCATTGTGTTGCTTTGTATTCAATACATCAAAAATGTTCCTCTTACTTATATTTCAATATTCAAAAAATTTTATAAATTTTATAATTTTTAACATTTTTGTTTTTATACTTACGACATTATAGTTTTTGTTTCTAATTTTATCATTTTGATTTCATGTGTATTTTTCTGTGTTTAATTATGACAATCTCTAGCACATGTAAGTATTTAATTTTGCATATGTTCATTTTCTTTTCTTTTTTTTTTAATTTTCTTATAAATTATTTTATGTATTTAGTTTTTTCAAAAGAAAATACTTGCCTGATGATGAAAATTTAATGTTTTCGAAACGTCGCAAATAAATACTTAATTTTTATTAGTAACTGTTGGTGATTTTTCTCCAAAACTTTATCCTTCAATTATATTAATTAATGTAATAAGTTTCCAAATAATTTAATTATAGATAACCATAAATTTAAAAGTTAAAAATTTGGTTAAAAGGCACATTATTTGCCTTATTTTTCTTTCTGTTCATATAATCACACATTTCTCGATAACATAGGTAATTAGTTTAATACGGACAGATGAATCAAATATGTAAAATATATACACATAAATTAAAAAAAAAAACTGTTTAGGAAGAACTATTCTCTTCTTCAAAATTAATGCTAAGTCCACAGATCATATTTGGTGTGTCTTTTTTATTATTATCTATTAAAGAAAAAAAAATCATAAAATAATATGACATTTCTATATAGTTATAGATAATGACATCCTACAACACAATTACTATATACATATACCAATTTGAAGCTCCTAAAAGCTTAGTGAGATTAAGAATGTTGGGATAAACTAAAACATTTGAAAATTATAAAATATTAACAACTAAGCAATGATCAACTTGCATTCGTTTCACCTAACAACCATTACAAATTTCACTACAGCCAAATCATTTCCGTTTTCTCTTATTACACTCCCACATTACAGATTTTATTAGACACTCACGCAGAGTTTCTCTGGCTATAGAAGTTTTTACTTCAAAAACTGTCAGCGAAAAATTGTAATCATATCGTCCTAATGATTAAAGAATCATCTTTAACAGATAAAAAAATACAATGAGAGGATGGATGAAGATCTTTTACCAAAAGCAACAAAATGTTCAAACTGTAAGACAAATGCTACCAGTACTGTTACAACAAATGGTATAGAAATATTGTAATTATTAGAAAAAATAATTATTTTCTTATTTATTAATTAATAAGACATTTTGTAGTAATTAAAATGTAGCAAATATTTAAGATTTCGATTTTGTGGACCCTTAGGAATGTCATAAGATGTTAAATATTTTTCTTTACAACTATATGGTACAATGTGTGTACAACCTAAAAAACAACGGGAGCGCTGTGAGGAAGAACAAATTATCTTGTTACACACTCATTTAACAAAATAGTTGAAAACTGCCGTTCAATATTTACGGTTTATACATATTTACATGGTAATTTAAATTTATAACAATTCATATTCATAACATGATCATTATAATACTGGTGGAGGTATTGGGAATGTTAAGAAAATAATTGACATTTTTCTATTCAGTTTCATAACAAAATATATAACATTCAATAATGGAAACAAACTTAAGATTTCCGGTTTCCGGCCAAACGGCTGTAATGGACGGGGGTAGTTTTTACCCACCGTTGCCGCCATTTGTTAACGTCTCACCGCTGCCAACCAAATGTTATCGACAGTGGTACGGACCTTTTCTGTAGGGGGTAAATTGATGTTATTGGTAGCGTTGAAAACCCTACAGAAAGGTCGGGGTTCGAACTCCTGTTCACTACGATAGACTTGCGGGAATTTAAGGGTGTTCACTTTTCACTCAATAAAATAATGGTTTCAATTTAACAATTTTATTAACAAAACCAAAATAAATTGATAATAATTACAAGAAACAAAAATAGGAACATGAATAAAACTTAACAAAATAGGAATCGCTTCCCCAAATAATCAAGTAAACATTTATGAACAAAAGATAAAATATAAGCGACGGAATCACCTGGACACAAGTTATTCCCGTGGTTTAATTACAAGCTCTTGCTATTGGCCACCAAAACAAACTTCCCAATTACGACCTTGAGTATGTTAAATTACCCTGAGTAGCCCATCCCCCTGCTAGCAACTAGCTACCAACTCCAATGCTCTTTACCGCTCCATACTGTTCTGCTGCCCTTGACTTGACTTCTCCCCAACTTCTCTGCTCCTTCTCCTCGACTACTCTACTTTGACTACATCGCTTTGACTACTTCTTCACTTCTCCACTCTGACTACTTCTTTTTAACTACCCTCTACTCTGTCTACTTCTTTTGACTACTCTCCCAACTTCTCTTTTTGACTACCCTCCGATTATCGTTTTACAATTCTTTTTATATTATTGTTTGACCCACATAATCACGTCATTTTTACCAGAGTCAGCAGAAAGCATGGATTAGTAAATCGTCGATATTTTTTGGTTGTTTGTTTTGGTTTACTGGCCTCGTTAACAACTTGTGTCCAAACAAATGGCCCGATTGCAACACAGCAAGTGGGGGGTGAAACGTGTTTAGCTACTTTTTCATTCCAACCGATGCACCAACTAATCCCATATGAAATAGAAAAACGTAATGGAAATGCTGTGTATAACGTTTTTAAGCGTTATTCACAGCGCTTCCATGATTTAAAACATTTTATATGATTTTTCTTAAAATTTTTATTTTACAAAATTTTTGTCAGCATGGTCGAAAAACACCTAATTTACACCTAATTCTCCATACTTTAAATTATCCAAATCACTTGTTTTACCTAAGGGGCGGCTAGGTTTACGTAAACCTAGTCGTCCCTTTTGTCTTTCATGTTTTCTCGAAAACGGTAAGAACACCTAATTTTTTATTAGCACACCTAATTTACACCTAAAATACACCTACTTTCTATCTACTAGTTTTTTGGGGTTTCACAATTTTTTTTGGTGGGACGGCTAGCTTTATGGAAGTGTTTAGTTCGCCTATATGGTCGTGCGTACACGACGAATGAAAATTAGCTTATTCTAAATAATTATAATGAATGAAATTTGGAATATGGAATTCCAGCAATTTTTATTTATAACCTTTCAGAGCTTTTTCATCGTGGGTTTTTAAGATTGTTTATTGCTATTAGTGATCTAAGACAGGGGTCGGCAACTTTTTCCGGATGGCGGGCTATTTAAACAAATAAATTTTTAGCGGGCCGCACAGTCAGATATTTTGTATAATAGCATGTAGATTAAAATAAGTCTTTTTTTAGCGAATATTCGAATCGAAAATTCAACTGTTAGAGCCAATGTCTTGATGCGACATGAGCCCAGAATTATGATAGAAATAATTTGTTTTGAAGTCTCTAGAAGCCGAAAATGGCATGACATTCACTAAAATTTATATTCCTGCGATAACTTTCGAATGAAACATCCTGTTTTTATGAAATTTGGTGAAAATGTTGGAAGTCCAAAAAGTCAGACACATCCCATCACCGAAACGGTTTTTTAGGCATTCTTACATAAAAAATTTTTGTGAAAAATTTACGTTTTTTTTTCAAAATTTCCTCAAGTTTTTGCTATATTTTCTTACACCGTTGGAAGGAGGAGAAAAAATCAAATAAAAAAGATTTTTGAATAATAATTCTATGTCAATTAATTTTTGTAAACGGAAATTCGCTGTATTATACAGAATGCTGCGACAGGGGTATTTTCGTTTTTTTGTTAAGTCAAATATAAATTAAGATGAAAAAAATTTTTTAGTTACAGTTTTATTTACATGTTATAATAACATCGGAGGATAAAAAAAGTACAGAGTATGCTCAATTCTGCATAAGTAGAGCAAATTGTTCAAAAAGTTGTATTGCTTGGTGGGGCGCATAAAAACTGGCAACGGGCTGCATGCGGCCCGCGGGCCACAGGTTGCCGACCCCTGATCTAAGACATCTAAGTTGTTATACTTACATTACTTTAAAATAATCTAAAAATAGTAGTAAAATTTGTTGATTAAATACCCCAACGTCGTCTAACTCTTCTATAGAAACTTTTATACTTTGATTTGTATAATGTCTTGACATTCTTAAATTTACTAAATGTATAACAAGTTTTTTGCCTTCCAATTCGCTGTTGTTACGTTCGACATGGTGATAGGGCGTATTAATTATAGAATAAAAATTATTATCAGTTTCATCCCACACGAAAATGTTTTCAGCATTTGAATATTTTAAAGTTATTTGATGATTTTTAAGATAATTTTTGTTGATCAATTTTGCTGGAGTCCATTTCAATGTATTTGTTGAAATATTAGCACTTGTTATTTTATTAAATATTGTTAGCTGTAAAATAAAAAAAAAATATATTAAAGAGGTTCTTCGTACGTAACGATAAATCAAGTCAACAAGGTTAATCAAGATCAATCGGCCATTATGAAAGCGGAAATCGCAAGAAAATTAATATCTAATTCAGAATTCTTATTTAATTAAAATAAATATTTAGATATTTTCGGGTCAAATTTCTACCCTTTTAAATATTAGTAAAGGGTGTGTTGGTAATTTTACTAGCATCTGTAATTTTTTTTCTCATAAGCATCAGGTATTTGTGCCAGAATATTAATTATATGATATGCTATATATATTTGATTATTTTGTCTAATTTATGATTAGACTTTGCTAATTACATATACATTAAAGCGGTTTTAAATGGTTAAAAACTATATTTTCCTTCATAGCTCGAAATGGATAAAAGTATACAATTAGGTTGATGCTATCGCTACTTACCGCGAATAAAATAACATCGACAAAATAATCCTGGATAAAATGATTGACTGACAAAATAACTATGGAAAAAATAAGCTCAAAATCAGTTATGAAATAAAATCAGTTATAAAATTATAACACTTCTGTAAGATTTTATTGTAAACTATCGTTTAGATATATTTTTTTTTGGTCCTCAGCACGGAAAAAATTAGATACAATAAAAAGTAAATTAATAAAATAAAAAACCCCACTGCGTAAAGGGCGAAATAACAAAATGGAAACAAGATGAAATATAAAAAAATAAAAATGAATAAAATATTATAGTAAAGCAATCGAAGGCATCATAATAAAATAATAAACAGAAATATATACATATTATATTTCTGTTCAACTTGTTACATGTATCTATGCCTCTGACTGCTTTACTTTTTTATTCAGTTTTATTTTTTCTATTTCATATGGGGTTGGTTGGTGCATCGGTTGGAATGAAAAAGTGGCTAAACACGTTGCCCCCCCCTCCCTTGCTGTTTGACCGGAAACTGGAAATTTTAAATTTGTTAACTACGAAAAATGGTAATAATTTCAAAGTTATTGGTAACTTCCTCATGAAATTCTGGCATCGTATTAAAATTGGGTCTAGTAAACATATTCTGACAGTTAAATACCATAATCTTCAAAACTAACGCCCAAAAATCTGCTTTTCCAAAATACGACTTTAAGTGGCTCTAACTTCAAAATAATTTTACGAATTCTAAAAATCACAATTTATTATCAAAATATTGTCATACATATTGGTCTTTCAATAGAAAAATTTAGTTTTGTACTAATAAAACACGTCTCTGTAACATTGGAGTTTCAATAAGCATGAACAATTATAAATAATAAACAAATATTTTACTTCGCAAAATACCACTTTTATTTTGAAACTATGACAATATTGTTTCAAAATAAAAGTGGTATTTTGCGAAGCAAAATATTTGTTTATTATTTACAAATATGGAATACCATAAAGTAACGCTCAAATCTATTAATATTATGAACAATTATTATTACTGTATTTTCTTTATAGTTAGTAGCAAAGATATTTTTTCTGCTAATTTTACAAAAAAATTTCCTAAGAATAATTCAAATAAATTTTAAATTGGGGTTTGATGACACTGAAAGTATATTTTTAAGGATATTTTGGAGTGATGGTCATCAAGGAAAACAGAAGTGTTATTTTTTTCCCCTTTTAAAGGCTACCGGTTTCGACTTTTATTGTCTTCTTCTGGCCTCTGGGGAAAATTTATTAATATAAATGTACATAGATAAAATATAAAATATAAAATATTACATTAGGTACTTACATAATATTGTATTTATGTGTCAGACTGACATTTGAGAATAAAAATAATAACACTGATTAAAAAAGTTAAAAACAGTTTAAAATAACATTTAAAGTTTAAAATGGTTAAAATTACGAAGAAAAATATTTAAAGATTTAGATAGTTTGAAGAAACGTATAATTAAACTGTGCATCACGAAAAAACTGTGCGTTACGAAAAAACAAATTCGGATAATGTGAATGCATTTGTGAATTAATGTTCAAATATTTTAAAATTAAAAGTAAGTATTACTACGATGGATTCCGAAAACAAAGTGCCTTCTAGTAAAATTATTTAACTTATAAAGAAAAAAAATTTTTTTAGTGAGTGTGCGCAACTTTGGTTGTTTTGACAGCGGTAGGCATAATCTTGTCAAAGTTACGGGTATATGTATTGTCTACGCAGATGGCATCGTGGTAGAGGTTGCAATTTGGCTGTACGGTATTGATCCAGTAGCTTTCGATGAAGAATCTCTTCTTATAGTTGGATTCACGTTGGAGCACCATGGGGGTGTCGAAGTTGAAGTTGTGCCCATTTTCCCAAGAATGCCGTACCAGTCCTGACACCATGTTGGCTTGTCTAACGTTGTTCTTGTGTTGCTTCATCCGCTCACTAAGATATTGTTTCGTGTTTTCAATGTAAACATTGTCACACCCGGTGCACGAAATCATGTATACCACATTTTGCTGGTTGGAGGTGGGAATCTGTGGTTTCATATTGGTATAAAGCTTACTAAGTGCGTGAGGGTAACTGTAAACAGGATTCAATTTGTATTTTTGAAGGGACTTTGAGATGGATGTGGAGGAGGTGCCCAGATACGGAATAGAGAAATAAGAAGGCGGGGGGTTGGAGACATTCGGAGCTATGGAAGGTTGAGAATTGTATAGTTTGTGGGTAAGGTTTTTGATAATTTGGTTAATGAGAGACAGTGGATAATTATTGTAAAGAAGGATTTTTTTTGCATTTTTTAGAGCCAGTGGTCGATGTGTAGGATGTGACAATTTAAGGGACCTACGGATGAGGTTCGTTGCAACATTTTTCTTTATGCTAAAGGGGTGCCTGGAATGGAAGTTGAGTGTTCTGGTAGACGCATAAGATTTCCTATACCACATGGTGGTGAGTACGCTATCTTTCTTTATGACAAGTGTATCCAAAAAGGCTAAGGTATTATTGTTTTCAGTTTCGATCGTAAATTGTAGTTTCGGATGAAAACTGTTGAAGACGTCGAGGACATGGTCAATCATGTCGAAGGGGATGGCCGTAAAAATATCATCCACATACTTATAGAAAAAGGGGACTGTGCAATCAAGGGAGTCCAGGGCTGTGTCAACCAACAAGTCCATGATGATATTGGAGGCAATGACTGATATGGAAGCACCCATAGGGAACCCAGACACCTGGTGGAAAAAAGTATTTGGGTGAAATTTGGTGGTGAAAAAGCTGTTGGAAAGGATGAGATGTAGACCCTCCATGAAGGCGTTGTAGTCCAAAGTGGTGTTTGGCTGGATGCTGGACCACTCATCAGCAACGTGTTGTAGAAAAAGATCCACGGGGCAGCTGGTGAAGAGCGATTTTACATCCAGACTGGCCAGTATGTACCCCTTTGGAAGCTTAATTCAGCGAATTCAGTTCGATCCTTAGCAAAAGTTTCCATAGCAAATATGATATCTCCAACTCTTTCCTTTTCACCAGTAAAATCAACAACATTAAGCTTCCAAAGGGGTACATACTGGCCAGTCTGGATGTAAAATCGCTCTTCACCAGCTGCCCCGTGGATCTTTTTCTACAACACGTTGCTGATGAGTGGTCCAGCATCCAGCCAAACACCACTTTGGACTACAACGCCTTCATGGAGGGTCTACATCTCATCCTTTCCAACAGCTTTTTCACCACCAAATTTCACCCAAATACTTTTTTCCACCAGGTGTCTGGGTTCCCTATGGGTGCTTCCATATCAGTCATTGCCTCCAATATCATCATGGACTTGTTGGTTGACACAGCCCTGGACTCCCTTGATTGCACAGTCCCCTTTTTCTATAAGTATGTGGATGATATTTTTACGGCCATCCCCTTCGACATGATTGACCATGTCCTCGACGTCTTCAACAGTTTTCATCCGAAACTACAATTTACGATCGAAACTGAAAACAATAATACCTTAGCCTTTTTGGATACACTTGTCATAAAGAAAGATAGCGTACTCACCACCATGTGGTATAGGAAATCTTATGCGTCTACCAGAACACTCAACTTCCATTCCAGGCACCCCTTTAGCATAAAGAAAAATGTTGCAACGAACCTCATCCGTAGGTCTCTTAAATTGTCACATCCTACACATCGACCACTGGCTCTAAAAAATGCAAAAAAAATCCTTCTTTACAATAATTATCCACTGTCTCTCATTAACCAAATTATCAAAAACCTTACCCACAAACTATACAATTCTCAACCTTCCATAGCTCCGAATGTCTCCAACCCCCCGCCTTCTTATTTCTCTATTCCGTATCTGGGCACCTCCTCCACATCCATCTCAAAGTCCCTTCAAAAATACAAATTGAATCCTGTTTACAGTTACCCTCACGCACTTAGTAAGCTTTATACCAATATGAAACCACAGATTCCCACCTCCAACCAGCAAAATGTGGTATACATGATTTCGTGCACCGGGTGTGACAATGTTTACATTGGAAACACGAAACAATATCTTAGTGAGCGGATGAAGCAACACAAGAACAACGTTAGACAAGCCAACATGGTGTCAGGACTGGTACGGCATTCTTGGGAAAATGGGCACAACTTCAACTTCGACACCCCCATGGTGCTCCAACGTGAATCCAACTATAAGAAGAGATTCTTCATCGAAAGCTGCTGGATCAATACCGTACAGCCAAATTGCAACCTCTACCACGATGCCATCTGCGTAGACAATACATATACCCGTAACTTTGACAAGATTATGCCTACCGCTGTCAAAACAACCAAAGTTGCGCACACTCACTAAAAAAAATTTTTTTCTTTATAAGTTAAATAATTTTACTAGAAGGCACTTTGTTTTCGGAATCCATCGTAGTAAAACTTACTTTTAATTTTAAAATATTTGAACTTTAATTCACAAATGCATTCACATTATCCGAATTTGTTTTTTCGTAACGCACAGTTTTTTCGTGATGCACAGTTTAATTATACGTTTCTTCAAACTATCTAAATCTTTAAATATTTTTCTTCGTAATTTTAACCATTTTAAACTTTAAATGTTATTTTAAACTGTTTTTAACTTTTTTAATCAGTGTTATTATTTTTATTCTCAAATGTCAGTCTGACACATAAATACAATATTATGTAAGTACCTAATGTAATATTTTATATTTTATATTTTATCTATGTACATTTATATTAATAAATTTTCCCCAGAGGCCAGAAGAAGACAATAAAAGTCGAAACCGGTAGCCTTTAAAAGGGGAAAAAAATCACACTTCTGTTTTCCTTGATGACCATCACTCCAAAATATCCTTAAAAATTCAAATAAATGATATCCCTTTAAAATTACTAGAATTACTAGAATTATTAGTAATATTTGATATTTTGTTAATAAATTTTATTATCAATATAGCCATGATACACAAAAATCACGGCAATATTGATAATATATATATAATAAGTAGTTAAATATTAAGAAAATTTCTAGCAGTTTTAAAGCACTGGGGTCATTTATTTGAATTATTCTTAAAAGATTTTTATATGGAATCAGCGTACTGCATATCTTTACTACAAATTACAAAGAAAATAACGTGATGATAATTGTTCATGCTTATTAGAACTTCAATGTTACAGAGACGTGTTTTTTCATGACAAAATTAATTTTTTTTATTGAAGGGCCAATATATGCGGCAATATTTTGATAATAACTGTGATTTTATAAATAAGCAGACTTCAAAGATTGGTATAATTTTTTTTTGTGCTAGAATTAATAAAACTAAATTAAGTTTTAAATTTAGGGCTACTTATTGTCGGATTTTGGAAAAGCAAATTTTTGGACTTTATGTTTCCATACTTAATTAACGGGAGTTAGTTAACGGGATATGTTAACTAGACCTAGTTTTGATTTGATACCAAAATTTCATGACGAAGTGATCAGTACTTTTTAAATTATTATCATTTTTCATAATTCGCAATTTTGAAATTTGCGGTTCCCCGCCAAATTGCAAAAAGAGGGTAAGATGTGTTTAGCTACTTTTTCATTCCAACTAATGCAACATCTAGCCCCATTAAAAAATTTTTCAAAAAGTCAATTGTAAAAAAGTTTCCCACATTTTGTAAAAGAAAAACAGTAATAAATGTTCAAAATACTATATTCAACAAAAATTGTTTAATATATTTATATGTATTTCTTTAATTAAGTAAGGAAACATTAAATGCGAGGTGAATTTAAATTGAAAATTAATCATTCTATTAATAATGATTTTTGTTTTCAGAGGTTTCTTTCAAAAATAACTTCATTAATATATAAATGTCAAAACTGTTCGGACATATGATCCCGTTCCGGTATAGGGGCTTTTACGTTAATTCTATTTTTAAAAAAAAAGTTAGAAATAACTTAAAAAAAATAAAAAAAGGAATTTCGGAAATTAACAAAACAATTTAATTAATTTTTAATTTTATACATTCGATTATTAAATAATTAGCAGCTTTGTCCAGAATTGGTGTTTCAAATTTGCTTATTTTTGTAATAAATGAATCTATCCCCCTTTACGCCAAGGTAATGGGACATTGTCGAATACCGTGCATTCATCACGCACTCGGCAGTCGGCTGTCCTTAATGATCCCATAATGACTCCGAAACGTCAGTGGTTCGGAGTCATAAAAAAGAAGACAAACAAAAAATAGCGTTGAAAAAAAAAATTAAAAAAAAAAAAAAATAAACAAGAAAAATAATAAAAAAATTAACTTAGAAAATAATAATTCAAATATTACTAAAAAATAGAGGTTGTTTTTTTTAAAAAATTGGTTTTTACCGGTTTATTTTAAATCTTATCAATCTAAAAATTATTCGAAACCTCTATTCTTCGGAAAAATAAAGAAAAATAATAATAAAACTCAAAGCTTTTTTTGAAAAAATATCGAAAAAAATAAATTTTTAATTTTTTGACCCCCTAGCACCTTCTCAAAAATTATGAAAAAATTCATGAAAATAGATCTGGTCAAGACACATCACATATATTTTTTTCGTCATGACGTGGGTCAATAGGTTTTGTTCTAAAAATATTTAAAATTTTTCAAGCCTCGGAAAATTTGAATTTCCCGCCAAAAAATTTTGAAAAAAATTGTACTTTATGCGCGCTTCGAAGACCTTCAATTTGGTGCCAGAAAATCTGAAATATCTTTTAATACGGCTGATATATGTTAGAATACCCCTGTCGCAGCATCCTGCATAACATAGCGAATTTCCGTTTATAAAAATCCGTTTTTCTGTGATTTTTCACCCTTTTAAGTGATTTTTCCTCCTCTTTCTAATGGTGTAAATAAATGTCGAAAAAAATTTGGCAAAAAACTAATTTTTTCACGAAAAATGGTCAAAAAAACCATGTTCTAGGCATCCGACATGGCTGGCTAACGAATTTGTCCAACGGTGTGGGACTAAATATAAATTTAATACATAAATTTTAGTGAATATTATTTTTGGTTTCTAGGGACCCCAAAACAAATTTCTATTATAGTCTCGGGAGATTTATTTCGGAGCTCTAAAAAATAGAACTTTCTTCGGAACCCTAAAAAACGGCATATAAGTAACATACAAACATATGTATACATATGTATGACGTATATAGGACTTATATACAATCTATCTTCCTGTACCACAAACACATTCTTTCATATAATTATGCATATAGGTATACCCCTGTCGCAGCATCCTGCATAACATAGCGAATGCCCTTTTAAAAAAATTAAATTTTCTTGGAAACTAGTTGACACAGAATAATAGTTTAAAGACCTTTTTTATGTAATTTTTTTTCGTCGTTTAAATGATGTAAAAAAATTTCGCAAAATTTTTTAAATAAGTGGAAATTTTGGCAAAAAACTAATTTTTTGCAAGAACAAACACCATGTTCCTGGCATCCGACGTGTCTGGCTAACGAACTTGTCCAACGGTTTGGGACTTCCAACATTTTCACCAAATTTCGTAAACCTAGGACATTTCGTTCGAGAGTTATCGTGCGGACACATATATGTATATATATATATATACATATATACATATATATATATATATATATATATATATATATATATATAAATTTTGGTGAATATTATTTTCGGTTTCTAGGGACCTCAAAACAAATTTCTGCCATGGGTCCCGGTTCTGTCCCGGGTTCAAGTCGCGTCATGACAGTGGCTGTAATAGCTGAATTCTATTCTGGAAATTCGCTAAAAACGAAAAATCTTCGTGATTCGATAAAACAGTTTCTGGAGCACCTACCTAAATAAAATTATGGGAAAGAGCACGTCTTTTTATTCTCAACAAACCTAGTTGGGTGAGATTCCAAAAAGTGAAAAGGCCGATTATCCCCCCTTATGCGCCAAGGCCCTTTGAGGATTTCTATCTCGATTTCCAAAAACACTAGAATTAGTTAACAGTCGCGTCACCTCTCAAAAGAATAAGAGTTATTTCCCTTACATCCTGTATATAATATATATACACACATACATATATATATATATATATATATATATATATATATATATATATATATATACATATATATATATATATATATATATATATATATATTTATATACATATATATATACATATATATATATATATATATATATATATATATATATATATATATATATATATATATATATATATTATATACAGGATGTAAGGGAAATAACTCTTATTCTTTTGAGGGGTGAAGCGACTGTTAATTCCGAAAAAATTCCTGCGGTTTTAGTGTCTACAGGGTGCTATGAGTCACCCCTCAAAATATTAAGACTTATTTCTCTGACACCCTGTATACTTATATTTAGCTGAAGATAAGCTTATTTCGTGAAAATCCGTAATGAATAATTACGCAAACTATTTACTTTTTAAACTGCAAGCACTTTTGGTCGTCATATACAATATATAAGATACTAGCAGCTCATCCTAGCTCCGCTCAGGTATGTATTTGGTTTTCATTTTGGTGTTTTATATAATTTCTTACAGATACATTTTGTATTTTACAATTGTCATATATGTTTTATAGCTGTGGCCCATGGTTTGATCTGTGAAAAATATCTGCGTTTTTGCTTCAATTACTTTTAAATCAGATATTCCGAAATTCTGCACGGGATGCTATATTTACACTCGCTGTACAACTCTAAAATAGAGATATCGCAGAAAGTAATTTTTTGTCTCATTCCGGAAGGTAGTTTGGAGTCAATAGCTGATAAGAGATGATATAAAAGTATTTATGAATAATAGCAAAAAAAAAAAAAAAAAAAATGAAAAATACCATTTCGCTCAAACGTTACAAAGAATCAAAATTTATTTTGCGATTTTAGTGATCTTTAATTACTATGAGTTTCGACCCAGTAGACCATAATCACTATGACCTTACTACCCAGTGGTCCATAATTACTATGATCTTGCCACCCAGTAGTCCATAATTACTATGACCTTACTACCCAGTGGTCCATAATCACTGTAATCTTACTATTCACTGATTCACAATTACTATGACCTTACTACCTAAGTTTCTGCTAGGAGTTTATTTCAAGCTCTTTTTGGGTCTTTAATACCCTGACGAAAAATTTTGATCTCACGTTAATTTCTCTCATTATTCAGTAGTATTTGAGGAGAAATTTCTTCAGATCTTGGGCGACCTATTTATATTATATAGCTGAAACCTAATGTAGTGTATACCTGGATTTGTTTAGTTTCCAACAGTAAAAAAATTTTCAAAATCGGTTAGGTAGTTAATTTTGAAGCTTTTGGGATCCCCAGGATCCTGACGGATAAGACAACAATACGCAGTGTCAACTTGAAACAGTGTAACATTGTAACAGTGAATTGATTAGTTCACTTTAGGCCCTTTTTCGGTCCCTAGAGTCAAGGAGGCCTCATAATCTCATATAATATAGCCCGTATCTCATATAATATAGTAGGAACATTTTCAAGATTGATTGAATAGTTTAATTTGGATGCTTTTTGGATTCTCAGGACCTTATAATCTCACATAACATAGTCTGTGTTAATCTGGAATAGTTTAGCTATCTAACAGTGAAAAAATGACCCTTCGGGATCAAGAGGGATAAAAGTGCCTAAGTGGGAATTAAAAAACTAATAGTAGCATTAAATGCACTATGTGACAATTAGTCTTATATGTCAATATTAGGAATCGTCTTCGGCTAAAACCACTTTAAGTGAAATTCGAATATTCCCAAGTTTTTCCTCAATGCGTCATCGGATCTCTTTCAAAATCGATTTGCGTATAGAACAGAGGGAGAGCTAATTTTTGGTGTATATTGAAGATCACGTGTAAGAAAAGGATGCAGAAAAGTGTACTTAATGTGGTTTAAAAATTTGAAGACGCCACGGAACAAGAATGAGAGCATGATTTTCTGGCAGAACGTGGTAAAATTAGTATAGAAACTAATTTTTGTAAAATTCGAGATAGTTCAAGGCACTCATTTAAAAAGAATTTTGTTCGGAATCGGAGTGATTACCAAAAAATTTCATTAGTTAGGATAATATTGATCCGCATACTCTTTTAAACTCTATCAGGGTCAACTAAAAATGGTCTAAAGTCATTAACAAATGAAAGAACATTAGACGTATAATTTTAATATTACTAGGGTAAAAGCCCCTATACTCGAACGCGATTTAATACTCGAAGAGTTTTGATATTTTATATAATTAATGAAGTTATTTCTGAAAGAAACCGATTAATATCAAAACTGTTCGAGTATTGAATCGCGTTCAAGTATAGGGGTTTTTACGTTTTACATATAGTTATTCTAATATAAAAATAATCTATACCTATCTTCTATGTATATAAAAATCAAAACTGATTGACTGACTGACGGACTGATCGATCAACGCAAACCCCAAGCCGCTGGGATTAGAATCGTAAAATTTTGAACAGGAATTTCTTATATGAGGTAGGTGAGCACTAAGAAGGGATCTTTTAAAATTCACCCTTAAGAGGGTAAAATAGGGGATGAAAATTTTCATAGAAATCTGTGTAATTTTTTGAGTTAGAAATATGGAAATTGGTGTTAGGTTACTGGTTTGAACACAAAAGTTTCAGTGCTTTTAAAAATTCATTCCTTGGGGGGTTGAAACAGTGGAAGAAACTTTAAATAGAAGTCTGTTATTTTTACAATTAGAAATGTGGAAACTGTTATGGTATGATATGTTGGTGATTTTAAAATTGTTAAAAATTCATTGTTTAACGTGTAAATCCTAATCCTAACTAATATTATAAGTGCGAAATTGGGTTTGTTTGTTTGTTTGTTTGTTTGACTTGCTTTTACGCTTCAACGACTTAACCAGTCAACTTGAAATTTTGCACAGACATAGCTTGGGAGACGGAGACGCTGACAGTTATGACAGTTGACAATTAAAAAGAGGATTATTGGTTTCAAACTTCGTATATTGTCAACAAAGGGGTTGGAAAAGAACATAGCCGACTTTTTACCCCGGGCAAACATCTCATTCCTGTGGGAAATCTCATACCTGTGGAAAAACATAATTTAATGAAATAAGAAAATATTCTTTGAATTTGTTCGAATTTAGCATATTGTTAGCAGACACAATGATATACAGCGATAAATATAATTAAGAAAGTATCTCATTCCCGAGAGAAAACGTATTTAAAACAAAACAATGAAATAACGACAACTGCCTGTTAAAAAAGTGGAAGATTGATTTTAAATATTGCATATTGTTTACAGAGGGGATAAACAAGGACACAGACTACTTTCTACTTAGGGAAAATATCTAAATCCTGTAAGAAGTCTTATTCCCATGGTAAATTATATTTAAAATGATATAAAAATGGATTATTGCCTTTATTTGAACTTTGCATATTGTTAAAACAATGTTATAGTCTACTTTTTACCCGGAGAAAACATTTTATTTCTCTGGGAAAATCCCCAAGAGCAAACTAACAGTTTTCAATAGCGACGCGATGAAGGGCCACGAGTGGAAGGGCTGAGCGGGTTCCAGCACACACTACGTTGTCAAAAGTATGGGACTGACTCAATGTGTACCCACACTTTTACACGGTACTGTACTCAATGTTGTGGTACACTGCTGTATCAAAAGTATGGACACGCGTTGGGTCAAGATGTGCCCATATTTCTGACGACGTAGTATGTGTGCTAAAGCTCGCTCAGCCCTTCTACTGCCACGCGGGCGTGCTCATATTTGTTTTATTTGTTTGATGACGTCAGACCATTTTTATAATAACTGATTTGGCCGATTATAGTAGCGATGTTACTTATTTTTTATTGAATATCATGAGCATAAATGAAATCTCTGAAAGCGTACCCATTATTATACATTTTTACTACTGATTTTAATCAGACCGAGATACAAAAAACGTTTTTTAATTTTCAAAAATGACTAATGCGGAAGCTTTACTTTTGGATGATGTTCACGCCGTGCTATTTCAGTTCACTAACATTAGTCAAATGTATCAAAATTTTTAGTATTTATGGAGAAATATACGTTAGAAAAAAATAAGTTCTTTGAAACAAGTTTCTTACCCAAATAATAAAATATTGCAACATTTTTATCAGTCTCTTCAATCTTTATTGGTTTGTTATTTCAATCCAAACCGAACAGAAAGAATGCTTTTTATTATTTATAGGTAAGTGATTTTATTTATACATTTGTTAATTCATTAATATTTCAATAACCACTATTTCTTCATTATATTTTATTTATGTAAATGGATTTAAATTAGATGATAATATGTAAAAAATATTAAGTTTTTATTAAGAAAATATCAAAATTCTTTTTATTATTAATAAATAAATATATGGTAAAAATTTATTTAATGCTTTGGAAATGGAGAATCTATAGGCAGTTTATTATAATAATAATTTAGTGTCTACTTTATCAATTTGGGTAAATAGAATTTAATCGTTTGATAATGCAATATTTTATTTTTTATATTATTTTTGAATGGAGATAAAAGATTAAATATCAAATAAGTCGGTGTCAAATATAATATACTGATGCTTTAAACAGTTTAAACGGTATTTTTATAACGGGCAATTAAGGAGCTTTTACAAACCATGTAGTTATGCTGTGCCTACTTGCTACCTCTTCCTCTCCTGTGAAGCTTCAGTCGTATGTAGTGTATGGAATTCCACTCATAAGAAAACATATTCAACGGTAAGATTAAAAAATTCTGAGATTTCACTAGATCTTACTAAAAGTAATCACGACCTATATTTCGTTGGTACCTGTAAACGGTTTGAAAATTCAATTTTGTAAATTTGAATTTTTTTTGAAAATTTTGCTAAATATCATGGAAATGGTAAGCGCTTTGGTAGGCAAATTATGTGGTTTTATTTTACAGGTTTTAAATGGTTTTTTAAGACAGTTATTATGCTAAGAAAAAAATAAAGTTAGAAAATTATTGAGGTTCATCCCCAACTAGGGTTGCCACCTTTTTTTAAGGCAAAAAAAGTATTTTTCGGTTTTTTAGCAAAAATAAAAAGTACACTTAGTAAAAAAAAAAGTACGCATTAAATTTTTATATTATTTATTTTTCTATAAGTATTTTTTATTGCTCTTAACTATATTCAGTCCTGGATTTACACTAAGGCACGCGGATCACTAACCTCGAACGGCAAATTTTAAACAGGGCGGAAAAATTCGGAATTTAACGTTTTTTTTTTCTTTTTGCTCGTCACTTTACGTTTACTAAGAAACTTTTTCGAAATTTCCGTTTTAGGAAAACCAGGGGCGACATTTTTCACAATATCCCGGGCGGCATTTAGGGTAAATCCGGCCCTGGATATCTGGATATCTGGATATTTATCTTCTTTAAAAACATTTAAGGCATTCTTACAGTCTATATCTAAATTAATACAAATATCTATCAGTAATTCATTTTTTATTAAGTGACGCCTTGTTTCTTTCCTCACGCCATTTAATATTCGTTATTGAAAATACTATTTCTATGAATGCTGAAGTATGGTTCATTTCAGTTAAATTTAACCATGCTTCGTCACTTTGAATTTAAATAATTTCCGTTTTCTTGGCTTTATCTCTTTCATTATTGCACTTACGTAAATTTTAAATTTGCAGTTTGCTTTTAGAAAAGAATAAAAGATTGATTTGTTTCGAATATAAGATTTATTTAATTTTTTAAAGAAAACTCTTGATCAATTGTCTCTGAAATGAGGTATAGCAGGAATAGATGAAAGCTGACAAAAGACGGGCAGTTATTGTATGCATTTGGAAAATTATCGCAGCCTTCATTTTTTTGCAGTAGCAATATCTTTAAAGTGTGCACAATTAATTAATTTTGCAAGCAATTCATTAATTATGTCTGATTATGTTTACTTCTGAATACAAATCATATGATGTTAATACATGGCGCGTTAGGCTTTTGAATTGTATGACACTAACGACATTCAAGCTGTTCAAACGGTTCAAACTAGTGGTGTAGTGCCGAGTAACAGTTAGTGGATTAATCGATTAAGAGTATTTTTCATACAAAATTAGTCATTAGTCGAAAATATCGAGCATAGAAAAGGTCGACTAATCGACTAAATTTCTAGTCGAATTCATGAATAGGTTAATCTATGTAACTTTCAAAAATGATGTTTTCTTTTGAATTTATTTTTTTCTTTTTTAAATTAAAAAAAAGGTATGACATAATATTACAATGTGTTAATCACATAAAGATGAAAAATCATACAAACAGATAATTTTTTAGTTTTCATTTTTTGGAATCCAATAAATAATTCAGAAAAAATATTAAATTAACCGTTTTTAGTCGTTTAGAAAAAAATTAATCATCTTAGTTATTTAGTCGAGGGTAAAATAGTCGACTAAAAAATGACTAAACAAAATTAATCGACTAAACCGATTAATCGATTAATCATCCGACATCATTAGTTCAAACTGTACTTGTACAACTAGATGCAACCATACGTTAAGCATCTAAATTTCGGCGTTAACTTTGAACATCAAATCAAGCGACAACAAAGTACCTAAACATTTCTGGACAAAAATAAAGAAACATTTTATTCTATGGAAGATAGTCGGAGTATTATTTCCAATCCTACATCTCCTTGGATAAATTAATAATTAAATTAATTGGGAACTCAGGTTTAAAAATTGTTAAAATAAAACATTATAATTTAAAATAACAGCTAAAAATGAGATGAATGATTGAAAATTTAACATACATCAAAAAAAAGTATTTTAGCGTACTTTTATTCCTTTATAAAGCACAAAGTACGTTTGTCTAAATAAAAGTACAATACTTTTTAAAAAAGTACGGGTGGCAACCCTATTAGTGATGAGCAAATGCAAGACCAAGACCAAGACTACCAAATCTTGGTCTTGGTCTTGTTCTTGCATTAAGAATCTTGGTCTTGGTCTTGCTAGAGCGGGTTGAGTCTTGGTCTTGGTCTTGCAAAATGCAGTCTTGGTCTTGGTCTTGGTATTGCTAAAAAATCTTGCACTTTCTTGCATCTTTTTTTATTAGCAAATTTTCGAATCGAAAATTCAGCTGTCACGGCCACTGTCACGGTGCGACTTTATAATTTACCGCATCATAGTGTCAAGCCCGGTTCTATGCTAGAAGGTTGTTTTGAGGTTTCTAGAACCCAATAATGCAGTGGTGAATTTACCAGCAGGACGAGTAACCTGGAGCTTAGAGCGGCAGATTTTAGGGGCAGCAAATTTGGGGCCAGAGGGTTTTTTTTCTTTTTTGCTCGTCATTAATTTTTTGGTAAGAAAAAGGGCAATAATAACCCACAATTTCGCTCTTAGAATTATAATTATTCAAGAAAAAAGTGAAAAAGTTATTAAGACATTTTTTAGGGAAAGGCAGGGGCGGCAATTTTTCCGGTGTCTAGAGCGACACAGAAAAAATCCCTTACTGCAGAAATGATACCTATTTTATATAAATATATATAATTTAGGTATATAATTATATATATATATATATATATATATACATATATATATATATATATATATATATATATATATATATATATATATATATATATATATATATATATATATATATATATATATATAGTCTGGAACGAAATATCCTATTTTTATGAAGTTTGGTTACGTTGAAAGTTTGGAAAGTTTGAAAGTTCAAAAATCTTGGAAGAGTTCGCTAGCCAAACACTTCAATTCAAAAATCCTTAAAAAAGTAATTTCTGCTAAAATTCCAGTCTTTTAAAATTTTTTACACCATGGCAAAGAGTAAAAAATCCCATAAAATAGCTTTTAGAATCAGCATCCTATGTTAATGGATCTTCGAGAACAAATAATTTTTAACAGAGAATTCGCTGTTATATAGGATGCTGCAACAAGGGGTATTTTTTATTATATAGTCATCAAATTATAATTTGGGTATGGTTTTGTGAAATCGCACTAATTTAGAGCATGGGTAAAGATCTAGAATTACATATTCTGCAATATGTAATACACAAGAAGTCGAGAATATATCAGAAAATGAACTAATGCCTTTTTTTAGTGATGTATTTATCTAAAGATGAGAAGGGTGATCTCCCAGGGCGACTTCCCATTATCTTGTTATGTGAAATTGTATTTTATGAGGCTAAAAGTTAAAAATAGTTAATTTTCGGAAGTTCCAATCAAAGTTATGTCGAATTTTGTACAGTTATTTTTCTTTTCATTTAAAAAAAAGAGTTTGGCCATAAATCTAGTTTTTTTCAATAGAATGTCTCCATATATTAAAAACTGAAATTGACCTACAGTAATAAAAGATCAAAATTATGTGACAAAAAGAAATTGAACAATCGTAAAGGGTCGCTTGAAAAAATAATCATAAAATAATAAAATGTCTACTTCGCATTTGTGCTGCTTTGGTTGGAATGTTTAACATATGTGCGAAATTCTCTTAATTCTCAGACATACCGGTACGATCGACCGGACAGCCTAAGCTCCAATATAATTTTATTATCCTACTTCACTCATAACTAAACACTCAAGTAGGTAATAATTTCTGAACAATTAAAGTCAAGTAGATATTAATTAGGATAAACAAAATTTGATACATGTTTTGGCCAATTTGTCCATTTGTGTCAAGGTATACGATATACTCACTTTCTGATTTAATAGCTTTTGGGTCCAACAGTCGAATTGGTCTAATCGATCCTTTACCTATTCTGTGGATTAGTATAGAAAATTGGTTTATTTTGTAATTTGTATATATGTCAGTAAAACAAAATAGAAACAAGTAAATTTAAAAAAAAAAATTTTTTTTTGTTAACGTTTTCTCGCTTGACCGTTCTTATATTCTATTCTACATATTGTATTTAAACTGTTTATGTTTCAAATTTTAGGGTGTCAACAACCTATCATAAATTAGTTTCCTGGCTTTTTACTGACTATACACATAACCTTCGATTCCATTTCGCCTAACCATTATTTTGTTTCCTAATCTACCAAAATAACGAAAACATTATAATCATCTTTGTGAGGTAAAAATTTTTTCTTTCAAAAATCAGAATTTTTACTCTTCACGGTTTCTAAAAAAATTTTGTCTTGTGGCTGCCTCTTTGTCCACCTGAGTATTCGCAAAACCTTCCAACGCGTAACTTCGGAACTATTCGACTAATTTCGATGAAATTTTCAGGGCTTTAGTTAGTCCCACATGAATTTTTATTAAACGTGGTAAAATCTATTATTATTAGTTAAAGTTGTAAAACCTATTAAACGCCGATATTTTACTTACTATTCGACCAAAAGATTTTGAAGGTAGTTGAAAGCATTATATTGATTTATGACAGCATCACACATTTTTAATTGCAAGTATTTAATTAACTTCGAATTTTTAAAAAAACAATTTTTAATATTGCTTTAAAAAGTTTCACTACTAATTATACTTTCAAATTATTTAAATAGTTTAGCAAGAGTCTTGCTTTTTTCTTGCTTTTGTCTTGGTCTTGCTCACGCGAGTCTTGGTCTTGGTCTTGCAATCATACTTATGGTCTTGGTCTTGGTCTTGGTCTTGCTATACATAGTCTTGGTCTTGGTCTTGGTCTTGCAAAAAATGCAAGACCAAGACAAGACTGCAAGACCAAGACTAATTTTGCTCTTCACTAAACCCTATCCCCAACCTCCATCCCCGAATTTTATCGGATATTTTTTGGTAAAAGAGGAAACGGTTATGTGCTAATAAAATAGCTATTAATATATTTTACATCAAACTAATTTATTTCTTTTTACATAATAATACACTCTTTGTTAGTAGGTCAGTCAAAATAAACAGAAAAAAGTTCAAATTTGGGAAAAATCCGCATAGAGCTGAAAATTGGTACAGATCTTAACTACATAGTATCAAAAATCTTCATTGATCCCACTCATACTAAAAATTTTATTCAAGGTCAAAAGTTAAGAAAATAGGTTTTTTCTAAATATTTCGTAAATAATAAGATTTATGGTAAAAATTGCTTAGATAAATATTGAAAATATTTAAAGTTTTAATTACCTCGTTAGCATCACTATAAAAGTGATATTTTACTTAACGCGTTTTAGCGAATTTCCAGAATGGAATTCAGCTATTACAGCCACTGTCATGACGCGACTTGAACCCGGGACTATGGCAGAAATTTGTTTTGAGGTCCCTAGAAACCGAAATTAATATTCACTAGTGTCCGCGCGATAACTCTCGAACGAAGTATCCGATATTTACGAAATTTGGTGAAAACATTGGAAGTCCCAAACCCTTGGATGAGTTCTTCAGCTAGACACGTTTGATGCCAGGAACATGGTTTTTGTTCTTACAAAAAATTAGTTTTTACTAAAGTTTCCAGTTATTCAAAAATTTTTGCCAAATTTTTTACACCAATTAAAAGAGGAGAAAAAATTACATAAAAAAGCTCTTTAAACTATTGTTCTATGTCAATTAGTTTCCGAGAAAAGCTAATTTTTGTAAACGGAAATTCGCTATATTATGCAGGATGCTGCGACAGGGGTATTTGGTCTTACGACTATCTTCAGAGTAAATTGAGGAATGAATAAATTATGAGATTTATAGCTAAGGAAAATGTTTAGGACTGTAAGAGGGATGTACCTAATATTATTGAAAGCTTTCGATAATATTACACCCCTCACATCTTCCTTAGGTGTAATCAGTTTTTTTAGATAAAAATCTACTATACCTCTGTTTTATTAAAAATACGGCAAAATTTAAGGTAAAATAATTTAACTTAAAAAAACTTGTTAATTTTTAAAAATTTTAGTACCTAATTTATCCTAATTTAAAGACTAATTTTATTTATGGCAAACCTACTATGAATTATAAATTACAGTTAAAATTTAGACGTCATATTTTATAATAATATACATATCTAAAACTTTATTAGTACGTACTGTCTACAGTACCCAATAATTAACAAAAATTTCACAAAAAATGAAACATAATTTATTATAATGTTAATATTTATACATAATTAACAAAATCTTAATAATACTATATAGCAAAAAAAATTGTCTGCAGGTTTAAGAAATTTTAAATTTGCCCGTAGCACTTAATTGAATTGCTGTAAGTACATTATGTTGATAAGAATAATTATGCCTTTGAAAGTATAGTCAAAAGATTTTGAAGTAAGAGACCTGTCTTCGTTTGCGCAGGTGGAGTGGGTAAAATAAATCAACTCACTGGCCTATGGTTCATAAGACACATGTATTTGACAGATATCGACCTTACCTTCAAAATGACTTAGACTGATCCATATTAAAATGCGTTTCTGCGCATCTCTCAGTTCATTTTCTTTCGGGTCTAACTTGCGTTATGATCATAAATCAAAATAATATTCGTAATGGATACCTTTAGCCTATCGATCAATGTTAATTCAGTGACTAACAAATACGAATGTTTTTTTTTTTTGCAAATTAGAGAGGGTATTTCGACTGAACACACTATTTTTCACCCATAGGCCTCGGGGCTGTAACACCTACTCTACCCTCTCATCGGGTCTGATCGTCTGATACATGTACTTGAATTTCAACTAGATGCAGAATAATTTTTTGAATAAGAATTTTTAATTTTCACGGTAATCATTGTTTCCTCCTTTCACTTCTTTATAAATCTGTACCTTTTAAAAAACATTTAGTAAAATATACTTTAAGGAACTATATTTCAATTGTTGCAGATTTTGGACCATGAGAAGCTAATTTTTCTATGCATATATACAGGGCAAAGTTAATTGTAAGCTCAATATAAGGATTTTAAGATATGTACATATTATGTTATACGCGAATAGAGGGTTAAATTAATTGAGGGTCTAATGTATTGGATTCTTGCTTTTTGTAATTCATTTCTGATGTAACTAGCATAAATAATTTTTTATGAATTTTACACAAAAGGTTACACATAACATATAAGTATGCTACATCATTCTATTATTCGGCTGATGTGAAAAATGTTATTGTTTAAGATTTTAAAGCGAGGCGTTTAAGATTTTTCAAGAATGGTGCTATAGCAGTATTAATAGAAGTTAAAATACACTCATGCATCGAAATAAAGAAAGATAATTGCGTATGAGATAGTATACTAGTATTGAAAAGATAAATTAATGGTAATTTTAAATGATAAACGTTTGTTCAAGACTAAAATATTCATTTGTCATGCAGTTATTATAGGTATAAAAAAATGAAAAATTTTTATGATCATAATTATGCTGAATGAATTCTTTTAAAAACGTTTATCATTTAAAATTACTGTTAATTTTTCTCTTCGATGCTTTCGTGCTATCTATCTTACAAATATAGGCGGGATTCAGACGGGGGACAACTGCCCCCAATATTCGCGCGAATACAAAATTAAAAACTTGAATTGCAGAAGAAAAGGGGTGAGGATGCAGAAATTAAGTCAAGTATTTGTTGGCCTCATAGAACACTAGAAACCAACTAACATTAAAAACGTGTAATTGGCGCGGAGTCATTTGGAGTCGTGTCACAGCTTAAGGCATTAGTCAGTCCGTGTCCGTCGTCGAGTCCGCACTGCATTGTATTAACAATATACCCATTGTTGGTTAAACACGTTGAACAGCTCTCTCTGGTAATACGTGTATTGCGGTGGTGTGCGTAAATACGCACACTACTAAAAAACACCAAACTAATACACTGCAAACAGTGTGTATCTACACAAATAGAGTGGGGAGATTTACGTCATAAACTCATTACAAGTGGAACAGAGACATAGACAATCTAGTTTGACCCCTTGGTTGGCCTGAATTGGTTTGCTATTCTAATAATCTCCCAAAGTGGTTTTTATATTAAATATATTTCTCCCCTACCCCCCCCCCCAACTTTTTCTTGAAATCCCGCTTATGTTGGAGCAAATATCATAATTTTGACATAAGGAATCCCATCCTAAACCATCGGGTAATTTTTTTTCAAAATTCATGTTTCAAGAGTTATAAAAATATTATCCTGTATATGGAAATTTGCTTCTTTACTTTAAAGCTTATTATGTTTTCTAAATTTTTTATATACATGTGATTAACACGCATCTTTACTTATTTTAAAGAATCGGTGTATTTATAATTTATTTCCCTTATTATACAAAGAAGTGATATATTTTTAATTTAGTATGGTCCATTTCACTTAAATTTAACCATGATTCATCACTTATGAATTTAAATAATTTCCATTTTCTTGGTTTTATCTCTTGGATTATTGCACTTAAATGTGCAGTTTACTTTTAGAAAAGAATAGAAGATTGATTTATTTCGAACATAAGAATTATTTAATTTTTTAACGATGACTCATGATCAATTGTATTTGAAACGGAGTATATAAAAGACTAGTTGTTGCCCGCGGCTTCACTAGAGTATGATGTAAAAATATGTAACCTAATAGGTAATCATGGCCAAGGAAAAGTTATCGCTTCGAGTCGAGCCTGCGTTCAGAGTTTGTGTGTATCGAGATTTTGGTACTGAGAAAACAGCCATATCTTGAGAACGGTTTGGAATTTTAAACCTCTGATAGTTTTTTTCGATTCTTACGCCAATTTTACTTATAGTCTTCTTTCATTATTTTTTTTTATCTACTACTGTTTTCTCTAAGCAATTCGGCACAGATAAATATGTTATGGCTAATACGCGTATTAACCGGATACCACGCGTATTATACGAATGTCGTTGATAATACACAATAACGCAAACGATTCTTCTATTAACTAACACAAATCGGTTAGGACGCGTTGTATCCAAAACGTCTTGGTTTAAATGTTTGTTTTATCAAAATACTCACAGTATTACATCCTCCGTTAAGGAAATAACACGGCAACAATAACAGCAAATACTAAAGATCGAAATTTCTTCAAGAATTGAATAAAAAGTATAAAAACATTACACAAGAGATCGTGTCTATTTATCTCACAAGGAAACATTCCAAGGTGTTCCTCTACGATTTCGGTGATACCCTGATATGTTATTCTCTGTCGAAATCTAAGAGACCCGTATTTTTTTTTTTATCTGCAGAAACCGGTCTAAAGGGGTGAAAATGCCATTTAAAAACTGGGATAAAAATTTAATTTTGCAAATATCTCAAAGACGGTAAGTAACCTCCACAAAATTGATAAACTGATAATAGATCCCTTAAAAGAGTAGAACAGAAGAAAATAGAAAGGATAAGTTTTTTTGCTCGCCAACCCTGCTTACCGGGAAAATTTGAAAAATTTTGGTAAGTCATTGTCCAATAAGAAAAGAGAAATTTATCCCACACGTATCATTTCCTATTTATGTTAGATTGTTATGACTTCTTATGACTTTATGAGTGAATCTAGTGATTTCAGCAAGTTGAAAATACATATATATATATATATATATATATATATATATATATATATATATATATATATATACATATATATATATATATATATATATATATATATATATATATATATATATATATATATATATATATATATATATATATATATATATATAAACCGGCTGATTGCCGAAAATGTTTGAAATACATGCATTTCGTCGCATATTATCCAGCGTTTTTGACTGATTCGCGATTTAGCTGGCTAGTATACGTAATGAAAGTTTTCACATATTAGCCGTAACAAATACATAAATAAAGTTCATATTTTATTCTTATATATTAAGGTAACTGCTGCAACTGACTTCACTTTAATGTGATTGAAAATGTTTAAGCTCATTACTAGTGAGACGCAGTTTTGTTATATTTATATGTATAGTCCAAAACCTGTATAGCGATTCGGATACGATATTCTCAATCCATTTATAAAATATGATCGTTATTTTATCGTTACTTCGAAAACTGATGTCATGATTAGGTTTTTAAAGAAAAATTTTTTTTGGTTATAAATGGAAAGATCATAATATATAAGTTTGATAAGGAAAATCTTTTTATTTTTATTTTTTTAAAGGTAATATTTAAAATGTTAAATCAAATTAAAAATAAATTTTTAAACTTAGAACCGATAACACGTCTTTTTATCTTGAATTATTGTTGCTATGCAATTATTGCTTGGTTTAAATATTTTTGTATTGATAATTTAACTGATGTGTATCAAGTCCCATAAGAATATTGTAGTTTTTTCACGTTTACGATGGAAAAAAGTTAGGGCAGAATTTTACAGCGATAGAAATGATACAAAACATTTCATTGGTCACTTCATTATAAGTAAACACGATAAAAAATTTTACTGGCTCCAGAACCATAGTAACAATATATATTAAATTATAATATGAATTATACTAATTTATTTTATTGGTTAAATTATCTTACCGTATTACACTTGAGTTTTATATTTTTTCTGAATAAATTTGTATTTTCTACAACTCAAATTTCTTGCCTAACAGCAATTTAATTCAAAGAATTGTCAACCCAAAAACGCTTCGTCGCGTTTTTGTTAGTTGACAATTCTTCTCGTTAAATTGCTAGGCAACAAATTTTCGTTAGACAAACCCAAATTTATTCGAAATAAAATAAAGTAAAAAAAATGTTTTTTAAGAAAAAGCTTTTATTTAAAAATGAGCTAAAAAAAAAAAAATAGCTTTTGAGTGAAGTCTGAAGCAATATGCAACATAATTTATAAAAGCTTGAGGCGTTATCATTAATTATTTCTGTTTTGGATATAAGTGTAGCTATTTTACTTTTCAGTATTTACCAAACTTAATTAAACGCCTCAAGCTTTTATAAATTATGTTGCATATTGCTTCAAACTTCACTCAAAAGTTATTTTATTTTTTTTAGCTCATTTTTAAATAAAAGCTTTTACTTAAAAAACATTTTTTTTTTACTTTATTTTATTTTCTACTTTTTAGTCTGATTACAATTAATTAACAAAAAAAAAATAAAGAAGTAATTTTTTTACCTATATTTTAATCGGTTAATTTATCCTAATCAGACATAACTATGGAAACAAAAAATTGCGATGTAAAATCAATGGACAAAATTTGACAATTCTAAATGTCAAAAAGTTGCACAGGACTAAAAATCAACAATTTTTTTTTGGGGGGGGGCAATGTAGGACAAAACTAATTATACAATATTGCATTGTCATCAAGGTTAGACACGTATGTAAAATTTGAAACCTCTAGCTCAGTTAGAACCTGTCTAAATTTTGATTCCAAGATTTGATCTAAACCAACATACTAACATATCAAGTTAAATAAAAGCTTTTAAAAATACAAACCTCTCGTGTAATAATAAGTGAATATCTTAACATAATGACGTCACAGACATCGCGATCGTTTGTAGCGTTGTTTATAATCAAATGATATTTTTTATAATTTTATAAGTTTTAATTAATTTCTTATTTATCCATTATTTTTAATGTATAGTACTGAAATAAAACAAAAAAATGACAATTTTTTATTCAAAAACCCAAACCTCGTGATGACTGAAGTGAAATTCATTAAATGTCCTCTCATGCGCATTAGCTTCAGGAGTGTAGTTATTCTTGTCAAGATACCTGTAAGGCTATAACTAATTATTAAATTGAAATAATTTATGCGCTAACCAAATAAATTCTAATAAATTGTAGATATTATTATTAAATAGTAATTTAGAAGATCGACTTTATAAATTTAAAAAAAAGTTTCAAAAAATATCCATTTTAAGAAAACTAGTTTGCAAATTAGATTTGTTTGCTATCAATGTTTTTGATAATTGCACTTGGTAATTTATATTTTTTTTTATCAATAAAATAATTTGTTTATTTGTATCAAATTTTTACATATTTGCGTTTGCGAATGTATTAGTTATGTATGATTTAATAATATTAATCTTTTAAGTTATACGTATATCACTTGGGTGGTAAACAACTCTTGGTTTTCAGTGAGAAATCCGAGCAAGTGGGTTAATTACTTTTAGAAAATATTATAAAATTTGCATTTGTTTGCGAAAAAATTCTTATTTTTTTAATTGATTAACCTTTTAAGGAAAGTGTTTAATCAAATGTTAGAAATTATAATTTCAGTAATTTCTTCTTAATATACCTAATGACTTTATGATATTTATCTTTTAATATGTGCCATATATGCGCAAAATAAATTATGTTCAGCTCAACTTTTAAACTGTCGCTGACGGGGAAAAATTTTTTTGGCTAAAAAAATTTTCACTTTGATTAACTATAACCAGTCGGAATTATAAAAATTAACAACAATTATCCACAGGTTCTGATTTTCGTCATATAAGTTAAATAAAGTAAAACATATTTAACAGAAATAAAAATATTTATTTCAAACATACTTATAAAGTATTTATTTTTTAAGTAACAAACAATTTTATTTTCTGAAAAACAAACGAAGAAAAACGTACTAAAAAATATTTTCAAAAAATAAGCAATTTAAAATAAGCATATATCCATATTATAGCAGTGGCGTAACTAAATTTATTGAGCCTTGGAGCGATTTCGACCCTACAGAAATGAATAAACAATTTAATGGGTTAATTCTCTAAAGAATTACTAGAGTTAGTTATTCTTCCATAATTTTTCTTTTTTTTTACCCCAGAGGACAATAAATGAAAGGTAGAGGAAGACAAAACGAGAAAAAACAAACACTCAATTAGAGCTATTTGTATTTATAAATCAAATTATAAAGGATCTCCTGTAGGCTGAGTGATCACTTCTGTTACCTAAAAACAGAATTAAGGTATGTTTTAAAAATTTATTTCAATGATCTCAGGACTGATACTTATTTACCGATATTTTTTAGTAATTTATTGCACTAAAAAATATTTTTGTAAAGAAAAAATTTAACAGGTATATCAAAATACAGGATAGTCCATTGGGTACTACCAAAAAGTTTTGCTTTATTGATCAGAGAAAAGAAAAAATATAGTAAAGCCAAGGTATGAGAAGGAAAGGGCATATAATGAAGTTAATGATACACTATTTCAAAATGGTTTCTCTCGTTGCAATTACGGCAGTGAGTCGATTCTTAAAACTGCTGATTGCTCGCTTGCAAAGATTAACATATATCGAGTGAAATGAAGCGATTATGGCATTTTTTAGTTCAGGAATGGTTTCCGGATTCGTCTCTCAGATCTTATCTTTAAGATATTTTCAAAGAAAGAAATCGTAAGTCAATTCCTTTTCCACGCCTTTTTGGAAAGCCAAAACGATCATACGATGTTGAAAAATGTTTTTAAGTACGTCAAAAAATTGGTCAACGTGATGAGATCGCGCCCCGTCCTGCATAAATTAGTGCTGACCATCGGGATCTTTCTCGCGAATGAAAGTAGCAAACTGATCTTTGAGCATCATAGCACTTTTTGTCTCATCTTTTATATTTAAAATGTCTTAGCGGTGGGCGTATCCTTTGTGTTTCTGGTAGTTGTCCATGCACGTTACACCGCTGCCCATGAAAAGTTAGATTTGAAGAACTCTTCAATTAAAAACACTCGATCTTCGTTTAAATATTAAAACATTTTTAAATCCGAGCTAAAGCAACGCTGACACCTCTAACATAAACCGCATGATATACCTTACTTACAACGAGCTGATAGCGCCATTAGCGCAATTCTCAGGCATATGACAAAAAGTTAATTTTTGGTAATACTCAGTGGACCACCCTGTATGAAATGGATTTGTTATAACATAAAGTCAAATTTATATACATAGCACTCTCCCATAATAATTACGTCGCACACAAGATGTGTATAATGGCATCCCTCCGTGTTTTAAAGCGAATGTGTTTGAATGTGTTAGTGTCTAAGTAATAGTTTGTAACAGTAAATCCTGTAAATATATAATTCAGAGACGCCCATTATCTTTGACTTTCTCATTTAACAATTTCTCCTCCAACGGCCCCAGTGGATTGCGTAATGGGAGAGTCCTATGTATAAACAAAATGACTCATTTCAAAAATAAGGTTTTGGCACATATAAAAGATATTATAATTTTTACTATCCTTTTTCAATATATTAGATAGTAGATCTTGTGAGAGATAGCTATATTACAAGTGTGTCTGAAACAAAAATTTATGACTATAACTAAAACGGTGAAAATAAGATGAAATAGAGAAAAATAAAAATGAATAAAAAAGTAAAGCAGTCGGAGGCATCAAACATTTCTGTTTAACTTGGTACAACATGTATGCCTCCGACTGCTTTACTTTCTTATTCATTTTTCTTTTTCACTATTTCATCTTATTTCCACCGTTTTAGTTTGCTTTTTACACAGTCAGACTTTCTGATTTTTTAATTAATATTTTTATTTAGGTCTTTTTAGTGTTGTTTAAGTCATAATTAAACAACACTAAAAAAAATTAATTTTCAAAAATCTGCTCTTCGTGCTCACTTACCTACTTTACTAAAGAAACTTCTGTGCAAAATTTCACGTTCTCAAACCCAACGATTTTAATATAACTTTTCATTCCGTATTTTACCCTCCTATAGGACAGATTTCCAAAATTCCCTTTTTAGTGCTCATCTACGTTATATATAAGAAATGCCTGTGTAAAATTTCACACTTCTAGGGTCAAAATTTTCTATATAAATTTTCATTCCCTATTTTAACCCGTTAGAGGATGAATTTCCAAAAATTCATTCTTAGTGCTTGTTTACGTTACTAAAAAAAATCATTGTGCAAAATTTCACGTTTCACAACGTAGCGGTTTTCTATATAAATTTTCATCCCCTATTTTACGCCCATAATGGATAGATTTTTACAGAAATTCTCCCTCTTATACCCGCCTACGTTACTAAGGTACCTCTGTATAAAATTTCACGTTTCTAAAGTCAGTGGTTTGCTATAGAAATTTTTTTCCCCTATTTTATATCCTTAGGGAATGAATTTCCAAAAAACTCTTCCTGGTGCTCACCTACATAAGGTACTCCTGTCCAAAATTTCACGTTCTTAGACCCAACAGTTTTTTTTAAAAATTTTTCATTCTCTACTTAGGGAATTCATTTTAACATTTCATGTAGCCTATAGCACTCCTGAGATAAAGACGAATCCAACGATATCTTCTTTATCAAAATCCATCAAACTGTTTAGGCGGCAGGCTGGGCCACAGAAACAGACATAGTCAGATATTTACATACATACATACATACTTCCTAAACACATTATCCTCCATCTGGTGCAGTCGGGTAAAAATTGTTGACATTGTGAAAACGAGTTATTAGCGTAATTTAATACATAAAGTGACTTACAGTGCGTCAAACCTTAAGCGCCTACTCCTATTTTACTACCTTATATAATACAAAAATAACGTACCACAAAATCCGACTAATTCCGACCCAATTCCAGCATTATTTATTAATATATCCACACAACCCAAATTTTGTTTGGTCCAATCGATTGCTTTAACAATGTCATTGTGCTTTGAAACGTCACATAAAACTGGATAAAATTGTCCAGGCTCATTGGTTAATTGTACCTTAAGTTTATTTAAGCGGTCAACCCGTCTGTCTAAGCCCACAACGTTAAAAAATTTTAGAAGTATTTGCAAATGAGAAAACCTTATCAAAAACTTTCGTACCTTTATTTTCCTTTTTACTAGTTGTATGGCCCAATTTCTGCCGCGGCATCAGTAACAACGGCTACTTTGTTTACCCACTGTTCCATTATTTACAATAAAATTAATTACTTACACCAATAAAATTGTACCGTAAAATGATGCCTGGACACTATTTTAAAAAAAATGTAGTTTTCTCTATAATTTAAATTTTTCGGCCGATCACACTGTGATGGTACTTTAAGGTAATGAAATAGTTCAGCACTTTGGCATTTGCTCACGGTAGGTACTTGTAAGTGTACTTCCAGTGATTTCTTTCATTCAAAGTATTGAAGTATTCCTAAAATTACCAATATAGATATCTGCTGAAAGGTCTCAAAGCGTGGAAATTAGCTATTCTATTGCAATATGAATATGATTACTTTAGAGCAGACATATCATTCGGGCCGGAAAATATACAATGAATCAGGTCGGACTCGTGGGGCGCTGTTTGGATACTTGGAAGTACGGATTGACGTTTTGAAAACGGGTGAAAGTAAAGAATTTTTTTACTAAATTGAAAGTGGTCGAAAACATTACACTAACGATAATGTAATTCTATTTCAAAACTCGGAGTAAAAATCGGGAACGGGATTAACGGGTTGATGTCATTTTAATTTTCCAAGGAACCAATAAAGTCGTCTACATTGAATGATGTGCAAAAAGACACTTCTCGTACTCGTCATACTTATTATATTTAGAGGTAAAATCCTTTATTGACTTTACATAAATTATCTTACCATTCAGTAAATATAATCATAATATGTTGAAATATTTTTTTTTTTTTACCAAAAACGTTGGCCATAAAAATTTAAATAAAAATAGTTCAATAGTTCAAAAAAAATTTTAAATTCGTAGTTATAAGTTTTCTGATAAACTTTGTGCTTAAAAAAGTCGTATTTGATAAATAGAATATTATATAAATATGTATATAAATATCTGTATTAGCAGCTTATTTGTTGTTTATTAGTATAAGAACGAAACTAAAGAGTATATATAGCCTAGGACTGTCATCCGTACGGGTTTCCTTGGACTTAAGGATTGTTTCGTTGAGGACGTCCGAGGGTAGGATTTTTGATACAGGCAGAGTTTTAAAACACAAGCTGTATCAAAAAATTCCGTTCGGATGCTTCCCGGACGTCCTAAAAAAGAAGACAAATTCGCAAAAATCGGATGATACTAGCCCTAGTATAGTCAGATAAATATAGACAGTCCACCCCGAAAAAAGATGTACTAATTAATATTCGTAATAGGGTGAATGCGGGAGAGATGCCGCACATTTTGAAAACATTTGATAATTCTTAAAGTATGCATTTAATTGATTTGAAATTTGGTACACAATAAATGTAAACATTGTTCTTTAATGGCTACTGCGGCATTTCTCCCGACGCGGCATCTCTCCCGCACTTATTCTACTCGTAATGATTGAAAAATTATCAAACTAAATTGGTTGGAAATCGAGCTCAAGAGACTCAAGATATCTCAAAAAGGCTTTGCCCAACAAACTCCTTTAGAAAACAAAGTTTTCTATCAGCATTATTAAAAAAAAAAAACAAAAAAAAAAAAAAAAACGTTATGAGTTATGGTTTCCGATGATACTTAATCACAGTATAAATAAAATATTATTATTATTAGTTGTGACACAAACTATTATTAGTCGAATTTTTCCTGGAAAAAATTAGACTTATACAGTCTATACGACAAGAACGGCGAGAGGCGAGAGTAGGGGCGCTATCCGTTTTCGGACCCGTAGAACACGAATATGTAGAAAAAAAATGTCAGATATATATATATATATATATATATATATATATATATATATATATATATATATATATATATATATATATATATATATATATATGTTGCAGCTATATTGTCAAAACCGTTTTATTATAATAACGCTAGTCAAATTATAAAAAAACCAAATATTGTCAACTGATGTTGTCCCTTACAATACACCTGGTAAATTTCAGTGCTATTATAATTTCGCTAGACTCATTTAGAGAAATTGTGAAGCAAATAACAATTGGTATCAAAACTAATAAACCGATCGCAACAAAATTTAGTAGAAATATTTTATGACTTAGAATAACTGATAGGATAATTTATATGTTGGGTGAAGGTTTCTGCGGGATATTAATACGAAACTAATTAGTGTAAAACTACAAAATTGATTTCAATTAAATTTAGTGAGGACACTTTTATACTTTGGAATAACCGAAAGGAAATTTGATCCCGATTAAAGGCTCCTGGGGGATACAAAATAAATTATTCAGTCAGGTCAAAATTACTGAAGCGATTTCAGTCTGATTTCGTATATAAACTTATATACTTCGGAATAACTGATAGAAACATTTTTATCTCAGTTAAGAGTTCCAGTGGGGCACAGACTAAATTATTGAGTCACCTCAAAATTATTGAACGAATGTCAATTAAATTTTTTAAAATTTTTTTTTTAAATTTTTTTTTTTAAAATTTAGATACATATTTATATGATATGCTTTTTAATAACTAACGGAATAATCTGTATCCCGTTTGAAAGTTCCTATCGACTACTATTACGATAAGAAATAATATCAAAACTACTGAAACAATTTTAATCAAATTTAGTATTGATATATACCTTAAAATAATAAATATTTGGTATATTTTTTTTACAGGTTGGAGGTTTCCGTGGGAAATGAGCTACTATTTCATAAACTATTAATGTTGATTTTCTTTAGATTGTTTATTGATTGACTAAAGACTTTAGAAATGATTTTAAATTGCTGCTCCGTTTTTTTCGAGATATCGCTCTATAGGAACATGGAATTTATTGTAATTATATCAAAGCAGTTGAATTACTTTATTGTGAATTAATATATACGAGTACAATAGTTTTATCCCGGTTTTCTAAAGGAAAAACCGGACACATAATAAGATTTCAATTTAGAATATTTTTCAGCTTTTTATTATTAGCTCGAGCTTTTTATTATTAACTCTAGTAAAATTGTCATTAAGGGGTAATCTAGGGTTTAAAGCTCAAATACTAATATAATCTGGTTCATATCCCTGATGAGTCTTCCCATGGCATACAAATTAAAATTCTTGTACTGTGAACATCATCAGGATTCTCTTTTGAAATTCACATAAAAATATCTGACTTATAGCATACGTATTCCAAAATATAGAAGTATTCATATCAAATTTGACTCAAATCGAATCAGTAGTTTTGACTTTAATTAGTTTCATATTCATATCCCTTAGGAACCTTCAATCGGGATACAAACTATCCCAGCAGTTATTCTAAATACAAATTAAATTTAATTGAAATCTGTTCTATAGTTCTGACATGACTGAATAATTTATTTCGTTTTCTGAGGGAATCCTTAATCAGGATGAAAATTATCCTATGTGTTGTTCCATGGGATATAAGTATCCATGCCAAAACTGAATGACATCGTTTCAATAATTTTGGCCTGACTGAATAATTTATTTGGTTTGCCATGGGAACCTATAATCGGAATAAACATTTTCTGTTTGTTATTCCAAAGTAAAAAGATATTCATACCAAATTTGATTGAAATCGGTTTTGTAGTTTTGATACCACTTAGTTTCATATTCATATCCTGTAGGAACCTTCAACCAGGATATAAATTATCCTATTAATTATTCTAAACCATATAAATATCCCCACAAAATTTTATTGAAATAGACTTAGTAGTGAAGACATTGTTTATTTTAGTATTCATAACCCATGGAAACTTTTAAACGAAATAAGAATTTCTTATCGGTTACTCTAAAGCATATTTATGTAAATATCTAAGCTAAATTTACTTAAAATCGATTCAGTAGTTGTTTGACATCATTAGCTTTGGATTCATATCGTGTTTACTTTTACCACACATATTTTCCTGTAAGCTGATTTGGTTATATTGCCAAAAAACATTACACTTCACAATTTCTCTAAATGAGTCTAGCGAAATTATAATAACACTAAAATTTACTAGGTGTATTGTAACAGACAACATTAGTTGACAATATTTGGTTGTTTTATAATTTGACTAGAGTTATTATAATAAAACGGTTTTGACAATACAGCTGCAACATATATATATATATATATATATATATATATATATATATATATATATATATATATATATATATATATATATATATATATATATTTTCCCGCTACCTTTTAATATGTGCAGGGCCCCTCTATGAAAGTTAAGAGCTCAGATTTGGTAAATGGGGCTCATTCCGATGCACAACAATATTATCAAAGTGGGGTCAAATTTTGGGCAAATTTTGGATCCGACCCAACCTTCAAGGGGGCGGTGGGGGGCGGAAAAGCAACAAAACTTTTCCAAACCAGTTGAAGATAATGTTTCGGTCAATTATCTACAACATATCCAAAATTCAGCTTCCTAGGATGATTTGGTGGGAGCAGAAGGGGAAAAAACGATTTTCGCTGGATCTAACACGCCCCCAGCCCCCCAGAATTAACGTAGAGGGTCGAAATTTGGTGTGTTGATAAAGTTCGTACCTAGGTTGTGCTTTTTGGAGGTTTTAATGTTTTACCCCCACCCCCCTCATTCTTAAGCTACAATTTCATGCATTTTCGACGTTTCCGAAGTTTGTACCACTCGCACAGGTCACCCAAATAAACCTAGATGGCTGAAATTTTGTATTCGGATTGAGTTAGTATCAAGGGGGTGCCTCTTGGGGGTCTCGACTTTTAACCCCTACCCCCACCATTTTTATACCCAAAAGAACGTGATTTTTCTTGTTTTATAACAGTTTCGTTCGGGTCAAAATCTCCCCAAATAAACCTAGAGGGCTGAAATTTTGTGTACAGGTTAAGCTAATAGCCAGACACTGTTTTTTGGAGGTTTCAACTTTTAACCCTTACCCCAACGATTTTTACGCCAATATTTCCTTAATTTTTTTGCTTGTTTTCTAACACGTCTAGAGACTCTCTAAGGAAACCTAGAGGGCTGAAATTTTGTACGTGTGTTTAGTTAGTATCCAGCTAGTACCTTTTAGGGAGTCCACATTACTTTTCCCCCCACTTCTCGCATTTTTACATCGGAATTGAATGCTATTGTTAAATGTGTTTTAAATGCATTATTTTTATTCTAAATACAAGTAGGCGAATAGTAATTTTAAAAAATTTAAAACAAAGTGAATTTACTTTTATAACAAATGAAATACATACATATTTAAGTAATTTAAAAATGTTATTAAAGTCACTGTTTATTTGTAAATTAGGAATTTTGGATTTTTATTATTTATAAAATAGAAATTTTGGATTTTTTGGAAAGAAAAAATATCTTCATAAAGACCTTCCAGTTTACTATTTAAGTTCCTTTTTTAATATTTAAAAATAAAACACAAAGGCAGTTGGCGGATAAGCATGGGTAGGAATGCCCTCGTACGAATTGTGTTGGCTTTTTCCCTGTTAACTGCTATCGGCACAAAATTTAAATTTACTGAGATTCAGCCCTTGAAAACTTAAAACCTTTTTTTAAAGCCCCGATCAACCGGACACTCATCATCAGTTTTGAAACCACCAAAATTACAAATCGCTTGTGGACTTTCAATTATATTTCGCTTGTAGACACTCAATACCGAAGATGAAAGGAAAAATTCGACTTCCGTGATGGGGCTCCGCTGCTCACGGCGTTTTTTTTAAACTGTGATCTTGATTGATATATGTTGCCACCTTTCGTAACTGAATTAAATGCTCAAATAAATAAACTAATAATTAAAAATTTAAAAAAATAAAACAGTAGTTTTCAATCCAATCATCTGATACTATATATTACTGACACAGCAACCGATTTTGAAAATTTTTTCACTGTTAGAAAGCTAAAATATTTCAGATAAAAAATATAAGGCTATGTTACATAAAATTCGTCAAGGGCTTGGAGACACCAAAAGCACCAAAAATAAGTTAACTTATCGATTTTGAAGGTTTTTCGCTGTTTGAGACATAAACTTTTTATCTTGTCCTTGGCTCCCAAAGCGTCAAAAGTAGTTCAATGGTTGTAGTAGGAGAGCGACGGACGTTACTGTACACTTAAGTCTGAACTCAGATAAGTAGATAACTAAAATAACTATCGGTTAATTCTGTGCAATGTTACAGTGGTAATATAGTTAGGTATAGAGAAAACAACGACAACTGCAAATGACTCATTCTCATAAATTTATCTTTTAGACAAACTCGTAATATAGCTATCTCTCATAAGATCTACTATTTAATATATTGAAAAAGGATGTTTATATGTGACAAAACAAAACTTTATTTTTGAAATGACTCGTTTTCTTTATATATAAATTTGACTTTAATAATATATTTGTAGTACTTGTATATTTCATGATATGTATATATAGCCATGAGAGCAAATTGACATCTAGGTGTGTAGACACACAGAAATGAGATGTTGCTAACTATAGAATACGATAGGTGTAATCTCTTATCACTCTGTCTCATTTAAATGCGTATAGAATATCATTCGTTGTATGGAATGTGCCGACGCTACCCTACCGACTGCCGACTTATTGCTATTCTGCTATTTTTGCATAATTCGTAGAAATCATATTAAATTTTTATTATGTATATGTCTAGATTAGCATTGAATGTATTATAGAAAGACGTTGTTTCAAAATAATTTCACGAATCACATTAAAAATAATTATTAAAAAATAATAAGTAAAAATAGAACAACGATTAATAACAAAGCAGCAAAGCCATAATCGTTAAACTATATAGCGAGATAGCTACTAATTACAATAATTGCAAATTAATGCATAAAAGAGGCGTTTTTTAGCGAATTTCGAAAACTCGAAATTCAGCTATTACAGTAGGTGTCATGACGCAATCTGAGTCCGGGACTATGGCAGAAATCTGTTTTGAGGTCCCTAGAATACGAAAATGATATTCACTAAAATTTATATATATATATATATATATATATATATGTGTCGCCACGATAACTCTCGAACGAAACGTCTAATGCTTATGAAATTTTGTGTGCGGACTGGATTCTGAATTCGCTCGGCTAAGTTCGTTAGCCAGACACGTCGGATGCCCAGAAGTAGGTTTTCTGGCCATTTTTTATCATTCGATCCTATCATAAGGCAGTTCAATTTTTACATCGTTGAAAAGGAAAAAAAAAATTATGAAGAAAATATTCTTATAATTTTCTTTCTATTTTAAGTATTTTTCGAGAAAATGTAAATTTTCACTTTTATTCTTTCTTTGTTAGTCTAATAAGTAATTTATATTTATATCTCAGTTCTTTATTAAGTATAAAAATATTTCACTTTTTTATTAAAGAATTTTGTGAGAACAAGTGAAAACTATTCACATATATTTGATATAACACACATACATGTATAGAGTTTTGTTTCTCATTTATTGCATTATAATTAGCATGGTTCTATCCCATGTTAAAAAATGTAAATTAAACAGATTTTCTAAGCTAATGTAATGAAGAATTTTTTTTTTTTATTGAATTTTTAAGTAAACAAGAAATTGAAGATTATGTTATGATATAATATTATTAAATATATGAAACAAAACAAAGTATGTATAATGTACATATGTATGCACGGAAAAATATTTTGAATCGATTTTGAAAATTTTTTCACTAATAATTAATAATGTTAAAGAATTAAACCATTTCAAATGTATTTAAGGTATTTTATGTGAGGTCAAGGTTTTCGGGACCTAAAACGGCCAGAAATTAATTAACCAATCGATTTTAAAAATTTTTTCACAGTTAGTAAGTTAAAGTATTTGAATTAATTAATTAAATGATGTCCGCAAGAAGCGTACGGACTGCCATAGATTATATGAGATCCTTAGAACCCTTTTCTTACTGTTAGAGTACTAGACTTGTATGAGTTTCGCCAGGATTTACTGATCCCATAATTGTAAAAAATAAACTAAACGACCAATTTTAAAAATTTCTTCACTGTTACAGAGCTAAACTATTTTAGATAGATTTAGAATACATTATGTAAGGTCCGCCAGGGTCCACAGGACCCAAAAGTGTCAAAAATAAACTAACTGACCGATTTTGAAAATTTTTTCACTGTTACAGAGCTAAACTATTTTAGATAAATATCGATTACGTTATGTAAGGTCCGCCTCGGTCCATAGGACCCAAAAGTGTCAAAAATAAACTGCCTGATCGATTTTGAAAATTTTTTCACTGTTACAGAGCTAAACTGTTTTAGATAAATATAGATTCCGTTATGTAAGGTCTGCCAAGGTCCATAGGATCCAGAAGTGTCAAAAATAAACTAACTGACCGATTTTGAAAATTTTTTCACTGTTACAGAGCTAAACTATTTTAGATAAATATAAATTACGTTATGTAAGGTCCACCAAGGTCCATAGAACCCAAAAGTGTCAAAAATAAACTAACTGACCGATTTTGAAAATTTTTTCACTGTCACAGAGCTAAACTATTTTAGCTAATATAGATTACGTTATATAAGGTCTGCCAGGGTCCATGGGATCCAAAAGTGTCAAAAATAAACTAACCGACCGATTTTGAAAATTTTTTCACTGTTACAGAGCTAAACTATTTTAGATAAATATAGATTACGTTATGTAAGGTCTGCCAAGGTCCATGGATCCAAAAGTGTCAAAAATAAACTAACCGACCGATTTTGAAAATTTTTTCACTGTTGGGGAACTAACTATTTTAGATAGACATACATTACGTTATTTAGGGTCCGCCAGGGTCCATGGGACCCAAAAGTGGTAAAAATAAACTAACCGACCGATTTTGAAAATTTTTTCACTCTTACAGAGCTAAACTATTTTAGATAAATATAGATTACGTTATGTAAAGTCTGCCAGGGTCCATCGGATCCAAAAGCGTCAAAAATAAACTAGCCGACCGATTTTTAAAATTTTTTCACTGTTGGGGAGCTAAGCTATTTTAGATACATATAGATTACGTTATGTAAGGTCTGAAATGTCAGTAGGACCTAAAAGTGTCAAAAATAAAATAACTGACCGATTTTGAAACCCTTTTACTATTACCAAGGTAAACTATTTTAGATAGGTACAGGTTGTGTTATCTGAGATCCACAACTGTCCTGCGGATGCAAATGCGGCGTAGAATGCTACACAACGGGTTTTGAATATATATATATATATATATATATATATATATATATATATATATATATATATATATATATATATATATATATATATATATATATATATATATATATATATTACATAAAGTCCGCCTAGAATATACGGTCGAGCTGATTTTTTAATGAGGTCCACCGGGATCTTGCAGATCCGAAAACGCCAGTAATAAGCTATCGAACCGATGCTAAAAAATTTCTCACTGCTAGAGAATTAAATTATTTTAGATGGATACAACTATGCTGCACAAAATTCGTTCGGGTTCTTGGGTCCCCAAAACTACCAAAACTAATTACCCAGCTGATTTTAAAAATTCTTTTACTCTTAGAAAGCTAAACTATTTTAAATAGGTACAGGTCTTAGATGAGATCCGCCAGTGCCCAAGATTTGGAAATTCGCTATGTTATGCAGATGCTGCGACAGGGGTATTTTTGTTAATCATTCCTCTCTCTTCGTTTCGTTTGAACCATTTATTAATTATATTATCATAAAAATCTACTATTAATCCAATTTCACAATACACATAAAAAAAAAATTATTCGAAACAATTATCACTTGTATAAAAAATTATTTTTCATTTAAACCAATAATTTTATATTTAAATTTTGTTAAAAAAAATTCCAGTGATAAATTATTTTTTAATATTATAATATGTCACAAAAACACCTGAAGATATGTATAGCGGTCGTATGTAATGTAATTAAAAAGAAATACTGCTATACATAGGCGCCACACTATCTTATTACAAATCTTGCGACACATGTAAAAAATGAAATGAATTACTGAAAGAAAATATTTGTACATATGTATGTAATAATTTTCATTGAATTTTTTTTTTATTTGCAATAATAGTACTCAAATTTTATTCTATAGAATAATATACCTACCGTAAAGTTCATCAAAACATTTCGAATCCAGGCTAAAATGTAATACTAACTACTGTTTTCAGTTTAAAATTAAAGAATTGCCTTTAGACAATTGGCTAATGCTTAAGAAAGTATAGATATTAATCTAATTTACATGGTAGACGAAGTGGTCGGAGAACGACATTTCATAGTACACAACCAAATTTTATTCCAGCTAATAGCGGAAATGATTTAAGGATACAATAATACTATTTAAAATTAAAGAACGGCTCTTAAACATTTCTCTAATGCTTAAGAAAGTGTCGATATGTATTTGAATTACGTGGTAAACGAAGTGGTCGGAAACGACATTACATATTACACGACCAAATGATTTTCTAGCTAATGGCGGCAATGATTTCAGGATACAATAATATTATTTAAAATTAAAATACCCCTGTCGCAGCATCTGCATAACATAGCGAATTTCCAAATATTGGGCACTGGCGGATCTCATCTAAGACCTGTATCCATTTAACATAGTTTAGCTTTTTAACAGTGAAACAATTTTCAAAATCAGTTGAGTAGTTAATTTTTGGCGCATCTTATATAGTGTACTACTTATCCCTTTAATAATATATTATTACATTACATAACTATAGTTTCTGATTTCTTTTTTAGGTATGCAAATATATACCTATAAATTATATTTTCTCTCTAAAGGCAGACATCATACAAAAATTTCCTTTCCATAAGGTACTCTTAAAAATCTGGCTAATTTTAATTTAAAAAGATGAGACAGAGCTATTGTTCTTATAACACATACATACATATTGAATAACTAACTAGCACTTGTTTTATCTAGAAAAAATTGTTTTTAGTCGAATTTTTCATAACTGAAAAAATTAAACTTATACAACCTATACGATAAGAGCGGGGCGCTATCCGTTTTCGGATCCGTAGAATATGATTCTGAAGAAAAAAAATGTCTGATATATATATATATATATATATATATATATATATATATATATATATATATTATATAGGTATATATGTCGAAATTGTATATGTAGAAATCTGGTATGTTGATAGAGTTCGTACCGAGGGTCTGCTTTTTGGAGGTTTTAATATTTTACCCCAACCCCCACCATTTTTAAACTACAATTTCATGCTTTTTCGACGTTTTCAAAGTTCGTACCACTCGCACAGGTCACCCAAATAAACCTAGAGGGCTTCGCTGTTGAGCGATTGAGTTTTAAAATTAACTATATAATTTCTTAGCCTGTAAGTCACTCTATAAAAGTTTCGTGACGTCACTAAGAAAGATAAAAAATAAATCAATTTTTTTTCTTCATAATTATGTTCCTTAAGGTGTTAAAAATATTCTCCTAAAATTCTATTTAAAAAAATGAAAAATCAGAAAGTTATGGGCATTTTAGTGTACGCACTTTGCTATAATTCAACTTAAATAAAAAACTAAATGCTTTTTTCTCGAAAGTACGTTTTTCGAGATGATTCCTCATGTATCTCAAAAAGTAGTTGACATATCGACATAAATCAACGCGCATATTATTGCTCGATACCGTCATTTTGGCAGGAACTAGGATCCTTTGGTTCGATAATATATTTTCAAAATGGCGGCTGTTTATAGTCGAGAAAAAGCGGTGATTTTTGAAAATTTATAGTCATAATGCGATTTCTCGCTGTTTTTTTATTGTAGCGAATTTTCAAAACTGGAAATACGCTGTTATAGCCGCTCTCATGGCGCGACTTGAGACCGAGACTCCCGTTAAGATTTCATGTGATTATCCTGTAAAGAACACTCTGCCAGTGCCTATCATAGAACACTAGAAGCAGACTAAAATAAAGGAAGTGTAGCTCGCTTAGAGTCATTTGTTGGTCTGTTACAGCTTAGGTGATTCAGTCGTGCGCACCAGTTGTAGCTGTGTAGACATCGCGGTCATTGATTCTTGGTCATTGTTTATCAACCATTTGCAACAATACATAGCATACATACGTACGTCTCGAATATGTAGTACCAAAAATTATATATCTTATAAGAGAGATAAACTTGTAAATGCGGTGGATAAGCCAAATTAAACAAGGACAATTTTTAAACAAAGATATCAATACACAAACCCACACACAAACATGTGTCTATGTAGTGGTATATTAATACGAAGATGTGTTGGTTTTTTCATAGGTTTTGTCAATTGTGGTTGTTATAATATAGTATATATGCGTTATGCACCTTTAAAAAAAAAACCAGTAGATAGAAGTAGTAGTGCGCCATCGAAATAGTGGATTTGAATAACACAAAAATATTCAGTTTGTGTTATAATAAACATACGAGGTGATTCAAAAGTATCGATAATTTATATAAAACATACTTTATCATACTAAATTTTATTTACTTTTCAACATAATATCCCAATAAGCCAATACATATAATCCCTCCCAGTGCGCGAATTCCTCTGAAAGAAAATGTATCTTAACTCTCCCAAAATGCTTCTACAACGGCCATAACATCGCCATTCTTATCAAATTTTTTACCCCTGAGCTACTTTTTAAGCCTAGGAAAGAGATAGAAGTCACTGGGGGCTAAATCTGGAAAATAAGGTGGGTGTTTGAGCAATTCGAAATCCGCTTCCCAAATGGTAGCCATCGCAACTTCGACTTAAAAACCATTTTGAATATGTGCATGCATTATGCAAAAATTATTGTTCTATGCAAGTTCTGTATAATTATTACACTTACATATATACTTCTCATTGATTTGATAACCATGTGTCGTGCGAACGGTGTCGCGGTTACAGCTAGTTATAAATAAAAGATTCATAATTATAAATTATAATTGAACCAAATCCAACTGTGTGACCAAATTTACATTGTGACATCAAACAAAAAAAAAAAAATTATTTTCAAAAGCAAAAATACCCCTGTCGCAGCATCTGCATAACATAGCGAATTTCCAAATTTTGGGGACTGGCGGATCTCATCTAAGAACTGTACCTATTTAAAATAGTTTAGCTTTCTAAGAGTAAAAGATTTTTTAAAATCGGCTGGGTAATTAGTTTTGATATTTTTGGAACCCAAGAACCCGAACGGACTTTGTGCAGCATAGTTGTATCCATCTAAAATAATTTAGTTCTCTAACAGTGAAAAAATTTTCAAAATCGGTCGGTTAGTTTATTTTTTACAATAATGGGAACAGTAAACCCTGGCGGAAATCATACAACATAACCTTTATTCATCTAAAATAATTTTAGTAAAAAGTTTATCCTAACAGTAAAAAACGGGTCCTAGGGATCTCATATAACTTATGGTAGTTCGTAAGGTTCTTGTGGACATCATTTAATTACTTAATGAATTCAAATACTTTAACTTACTAACGGTGAAAAAATTTTCAAAATTTTCGACATTCGCTAAAAAAATCATTGAAAAATATTTGATATGTTTCGATCAATTAATGGTCAACATCAGCAAATAAAAGTTACTAAAATCGAAGAAAAGAATGAGTTATTTGTCCGTAGAAATTAAAATACAAATTCTGAAAACGAGCAAAGAAATATTGAAAAAACTAGATCGGCAAAACATTCTGACAAATAACACTACCCAACTAATACTTGCCAATTTGAATGAAACTTAACATACTTATTAAACAGCGAAAAATATTAAATACGTGTTTTTTTATTTCGGCTAAATACGCTTTTTAGGGGTAGAAAACACCATTCAACCTCTGTAGATGAAAACAGTTATAGCTAAATATTTTTGAAACGGCATATTTTTTGAAAAAAGGGCTGAGTACCAAATTTGTAGAATTTAAAGCGATGCACTTGATAGTGACCCTGAAATCGATTTTCAAGGTCAGTTGAAAATGATTAGCCATTGCCGAACTTTGACCATATCCTGTACCTATAAGCAGTAATTTCATGTATTGACTCAATCTATCTTCAAAATTGATTTGTTGCGTTATTTTTCTAAAATAAAAAAAATAAAAACCTGACGAAATGAAAAAATAGGCGCAAATTTATAGAAAAAATTAGAAGAAAACATTTTTGTAAGTAATTTTAGAAGTTAAGAAAAGATTTAATATCACTCCAATTGTAAGTTAAACATTAACTTTATGTTATATTAGAAATTTTCAAAATTTTTTAAAATTTTTATTGCTACTCTATAGTTACCATATTAGGAATTCAATTCAACATATGATTAACTATTATTTTTCCGATTGCGATTGAGCAAGTATTTTTCAAAATTACTTCTTGATCACTTATTTTCTATCTTGCATGTGAAATTCGTTCGAATATACTTTGAACCATTTAGGGATGAAATGTAAACTACTCCTTTTGAAAAATATTAAATGATTTTCAAATGACTTTGGAAATTGACCTCAAGGTCAACTTCAAAGTCAAGTGCATCACGAGAGTCAAGTGCTTCAAGATCATCAAGTGCATCACTTTGAACTCTATAACTTTGGTCCTAAGCACTTTTTTCAGAAAATATATCGTACCATAATCCACTTCTCTGTTGATTCCTGGTCTCTTTTCCTGCGTTTCTAATATTTATGTCAATAAAAAATGTGCTACCGTAGACAAGGATGAATAGGTACGCATTCCGACTTCACACCGTATTTTTTTGTATTTATTTTATGAGTACCTAATCTTTAATATATTAAAAATTTACGCGAAGATGGTCACTTTATCAGCAGTATCCAAAAAAATTTAAAAATATCGGTGGTTTTTGAAAAATTAACAAAAATCGTATAATTTCTTCTCTATGAAAAATTGGGGTCAAAAGAGACGAGAAAAGAGTAAATGGGGACAACCCGTAGGGTCGACCAAAATTGAAATTCTAATATAAAATAATTTCGAACTTTTTGTATTTATACATTCAAAAAAGAAATAATAGGTACTTGATGATTTTCTGTAAAAATAAACGTAGAATCTAAAATAAAGTTTATATACTCCTGTCGTTTACCCCTAAGTTTATATTCCTCCTATTCTTATTTTAGTTCAAAAAATAATTTTTCAAAAGACTAAGACATAATAATTAATAACAGTGAGATTCTACGTCCATTTTCAGACTTTTGTTTATTAAATTGCGTAAAAGCTAGTAAATGCAATAACAGATATGATGAATTTATAAGGATTTTCTTGTACTACAAAATCTTAAAAATATGGAAACGCGTACTTTTTTTTCGTTAATTGTGTTTTATTCTTTTGCACAAAATTTTAAAAATACTTTATTTTCAAATAATTAATACTAGACAGGTTTACTTTGTGAAAATCCATATTAAATATGGTGTCGTTGCTTTGTCACTTTTCACAGCAAAATAACAGAAAAACACGAGTCGACTTTCAAACAATACAAAAAAATTTTTAATTTTATTGTATACTGTGATTGTATCTGTCTCTGTCTCTGTCTCTAGCATCCCCCACCAATGCATTATTTGCTCCGATCTATATTATAAATAGTTTTCGCCAAAAAGAGCAATTTTTAGTTAAGTTTTTCACCTGATGATGGTGTAAAAGCCGAAAGTCGACTCGTGTTTTTCTGTTATTTTGCTGTGAAAAGTGACAAAGCAACGACACCATATTCATATTTACTTTATTTTCTTAAGAAAGGGAGGCAACTTTAGTCACAGATATGCCTATGAACAGTTTTTGGTAATCCGGGAAAAACGAAAACACTTTTTAAAATTTTTTTATTGTTAAAATCGAAATGTTCTTTTAAAGAGGGTTAAAATTACCATATTTTATATTAAAATTTTAACACAATCACTCCCTAATTAACGAGCCTTACTTAATATTAGCAAATTGAGAAAAAACACGTCAATTAGATTTTTTTACACAGATTTTATTTGTTATATAATTCAAAAGGATATTTTAAAAATGTGTATGAATGGCTTTCATTAAATAAATTTCAATATATTTTCCATTTATTTTAACAGTGGAATGTCCTTATTAGTGGCTATACTTTCGGCTTGGAGCGAATTAGACGAAGATTTTCTTCTAAAACCAAATTTAATAATTAATTAAAGAAATAAAAAAAAATTTGTGGATTTCCTACCGTTCAAATATAATCTTTATTGTATGTAAAAATGTTATTACATTTTTTCAAAAAACTGTAAGTAAACTGTAAAATTTTCTTTACAAATATGTTAAAATAGAGAAATGTTTCCTTTTTAATTTATTTTTAACTCTTTTTAAATGATTCACTTTAAAATTTTTTAATATTTCTTAATCGAAATTTCATAAAAGAATGTGTCAAAATTTAAAAAAATTTTTCTTTGTTAAAAAAAAAAATTGAATGTGCAAAATTATTTAATATTAGAATGCTCTGATTATACAATTCTAATCATAACTGTATTGTCAATTGGATAAAAAATTACGTAAAAATATTATTGTTTGAATATGATTTAACGTAATTTTTATACGATTGAAGCAAACTCTTATTAATTTTAGGAAGGTGTAAATATAATCTAAATTCTGATCATATCACATAACAGATATCGTCGGGATTTTTTTTGTAAAAAAAAATGGAACAGAGATACATTATAAAAACATTTAACTGACAGAGAAATAGAATATAGCCGAATCGTTAAATTGGATTAAAAAAATCATGACACGCTACTTATAAAGCGGCTTTTTTCGAATTTAGCTCGCAAAAAATGAGACAGAAAAAAAAAGAATGCGAGTGCGAGTGAAATGGAGAACGACATATTTCCTAGTTTTTCTCGAAAAGTAAGTAATTTAGAGCAACGGTATAAAAACATTTTTTATGCGTTTTACCTTTTACAATGGCTTAGTGTAAAAAAAAATTTGAAAAATTGCTTAATTCTGGCAAAAAACTCATTTTATTGACAAAAAACGCCCGGAAAACCTACTTCTGGGCATCCGACGTGTCTGGCTAACGAACTCATCCAACGATTTGGAAAATCGAATTCGCACACAAAATTTCATAAGCATTAAACGCTTCGTTCGAGAGTTATCGCGCGGATACATATATATATATATATATATATATATATATAAATTTTAGTGAATATCATTTTCGTATTCTAGGGACCTCAAAACATATTTCTGATATGGTCTCGGGCTTAGGTCGCACCATGACACCTGGCGTAAAAGCTGAATTTCCAGTTTTGGAAATTCGCTAAAAGGGGCGCGCAAACACATCCAACACACACGGGACAAATGGACAGCTACCGTTCAACCTACACCGAACATATCCAATGACATGGATGATATTTTGAATTTTTTTTTGTGTGTCAGTAATTTGAAAAAAAAAGAATGGTTACCCACTCTCGTCGTGTCTGACGACGACGCATAATTTTACTTGCCCCGGCAACAAATGGCAATTTTTCAAATTTTCATAAATCACTTTTAACAAAAAGAAAAAAAATGATATATATATATATATATATATATATATATATATATATATATATATATATATATATATATATATATATATATATATATATATATATATATATATATATATACGATATGTACGTACGTGAAAAAATTTTGATATAGAAAAAATAATGGTAATGAGTTCAAATCATGTATCTTTGTCATTTAAAATATATACGTATACATACATTCACGCTGGTACAGTGAGTAACAAAACTTGGTTGTAACCAAACCCTAAGGCCGGGCGCACATTGAGCTGCGTCACGCATTAAATGCAGGGCAGGGCAGAGCAGAGCAGAGTAAGGCAGGGCAGAAAAGCATGAGAAATAAATTATGTGGCCGGGCGCACATTGAGACGCAGTTAACGCAGGCAGGGCAGCGCAGTTTCTGTGACTCTTGTTGTAGAACGAGATTTTAAAAGCAGAGCAGAGCAAAGCGGCACTGTTTTTCTTCAATTTCTTCAATTCTTTTCATTTCGGCGAAATAAAACCAACTAAAACTCGAGAACGTGTTACAATGTCGCGTAACATCGCGCATTTTCTGTGTCACATTCACGAATGCCACATCGATCTCGTGCGACGCAGTGCTGCTCTGCTCTGCTCTGCGTATCAATTCGCGCTGTGTATCAATACGAGTCACAGAAACTGTGTTGCCCTGCCTGCGTTAACTACGTTTCAATGTGTGCCCGGCCTAAGCGTTTGTATAAAAATCTGTGCATAGCAGTGTGTCACAGTGTGTCACGGTGTGTCACAGTGTGTCAGATATCGCTTAAAGCATTTAGTCATTCGGTGGCGATCACCGAATGCACGACAATTGTTATATATTGTTAAAATCATTGTTGATACACTGCATGGATCTCTGTCCGCATGTACGTGTTATATAGTTCTGTGTGTGACCATTCACACACATGTAAACATCAAACCCACACGACTACAAACAGTGTGTACCTACACAACATAGTGGGGAGAAGTGGAAGGGACTTTTTGTCTACACAGATATCAGTAGTACAGAGATAGTAAGGTCGTTTCTGTATTCTGTGGTTGTAACTATGACTTCTTTATATACGATAATATTTCAAATGGAGCGTTCTTATTTTGTTCGGTTGTTCAAATATCGAGAACAAATTTCTTTAGAGATTCTTAAAATTATCTTAAAAAAAATTACATTTATCAACGATTACTATGAAATTGCTTATTTACTGTACAAATTATTAGTAAATTCTGTACTTTACACGCGCCTGTATGGAAAAAAACACAGCTTACTATAATTTATTAATTTTTATATTATATCTTACATTAAAACCTGTACAAATTTAAAAAATAGTGTAAAAGTTGGTCTATTTTTTAAATGGCGGCTGAAGCTTACCACCGATTTTTGCGGATTTTTGATATACCTAATCACCACTAGGTACCAATACTACCAATAAACAATTGTGTCAAATTTCAAAACTTATTTCAGAAGGAAAACTTATTTTGTACTGGGCTATTCAAGATTGAATAAAAGTCTGTTACGAATCAGAGGATACTGTGCGCCACACTCCACTGGTAGTGTAGAGGAAAAGGTCAATCAAAAAAATATCAAAGAAATTTTTAATCTTCGAACAAGGAAGCCGTTTAGCGAATGTAGTATCATAATTGTTAGTATTTTGTTTAAATACAATAATTATTGTCTTTAACATATGCGATTTGAACCAATACTTCAGGAGGCATTGCTACAAAATTGCTTCATCTTTAAACGTTTAAAAAAACTATATTCGTCAATAACTGAAAAAAACTTATATTTTTTCGGTTTTGTTTAATAATAAGAACTACTCTCATCTTTTTTATTAGTCGAATTTTCTCCGAAAAATTAGACTTATACAGTCTATACGATAAGAGCTGCGAGAGGCGAGAGTAGGGGCGCTATCCGTTTTCGGACCCGTAGAACACGAATATGTAGAAAAAAAAATGTCTGATATATATATATATATATATATATATATATATATATATATATATATATATATATATATATATATATATTTTCCCGCCACCTTTTAATTTGTGTAGGGCCCCCCTATGGAAGTTAAGAGATGAAATTTGGTAAATGGGGCTCATTTTCGAGGCACCTCATACTATCAAAGTGGGATCAAATTTTGGGCAAATTTTTTTTCTGACCCGACCTTTAAGGGGGTGGTGGGGGGCGGAAAAGCAATAAAACTTTTCCAAACCAGTTTTAAATAATGTTTCGGTCAATTATCTACAACATATCCAAAATTCAGCTTCCTAGGATGATATGGTGGGAGTAGAGGGGGGAAAAACGATTTTCGCTGGATCTAACAGGCCCCCAGCCCCCCAGAATTAACGTAGAGGGTTGAAATTTGGTGTGTTGATAAAGTTCGTACCTAGGTTGTGCTTTTTGGAGGTTTTAATACTTTACCTCCACCCACCTCATTTTTAAGCTACAATTTCATGCATTTTCGACGTTTTCGAAGTTTGTACCACTCGCACAGGTCACCCGAATAAACCTAGAGGGCTGAAATTTTGTATTCGGATTGAGTTAGTATCAAGGGGGTGCCTTTTGGGGGTCTCGATTTTTAACCCCTACCCCCACCATTTTTATACCCAAAAGAACATGATTTTTCTTGTTTTTTAACAGTTTCGTTCGGGTCAAAATCTCCCCAAATAAACCTAGAGGGCTGAAATTTGGTGTACAGGTTAAGCTAATAGCCAGACACTGTTTTTTGGAGGTTTCAACTTTTAACCCTTACCCCCACGATTTTTACGCCAATATTTCCTTAATTTTTTTGCTTGTTTTCTAACACGTCTAGAGACTCCATAAGGAAACCTAGAGGGCTGAAATTTTGTACGTGTATTCAGTTAGTATCCAGCTAGTACCTTGTAGGGAGTCCGCATCACTTTTCCCCCCACTTCTCCCATTTTTACATCGGAATTGAATGCTATTGTTAGATGTGTTTTAAAAGCATTATGTTTATTCTAAATACAAGTAGGCGAATAGTAATTTTAAAAAATTTTAAAAAAACGCCGTGAGCAGCGGGGCCCCATCACGGTAGTCGAATTTTCCCCTTCATCTTCGGTATTGAATGTCTACAAGCGAAATGTGATTGAAAGTCTACAACCGAATTGTCATTTTGTTGGTTTCAAAACTGGTGATGAGTGTTCGGCTGATCGAGGCTTTAAAAAAAGGTTTTAAGTATTTAAGGGCTGTATCTCAGTAAATTTCAATTTTGTGCCGAAAACAGGTAGCAGAAAAAAAGCCAACACAATTCGTACGAGGACATTCCTGCCCATGTTTATCCGCTAATTGCCTTTATGTTTTAGTTTTAAAAATTAAAAAAGGACCTTAAATAGTAAACTGGAAGGCCTTTATAAAGATATTTTTTCTTTCCAAAAAAATCCAAAATTTCTATTTTATAAATACTAAAAATCTAAAATTCCTAATTTATAAATAAACAGTGACTTTAATAACATTTTAAAATTACTTAATATGTATGTATTTCATTTGTCATAAAAGTAAGTTCACTTTTTTTAAATTTTTTACAATTACTATTCGCCTACTTGTATTTAGAATAAACATAATGCTTTCAAAACACATTTAACAATAGCATTCAATTCCGATGTAAAAATGGGAGAAGTGGGGGGAAAAGTGATGCGGACTCCCTACAAGGTACTAGCTGGATACTAACTGAATACACGTACAAAATTTCAGCCCTCTAGGTTTCCTTAGAGAGTCTCTAGACGTGTTAGAAAACAAGCAAAAAAATTAAGGAAATATTGGGGTAAAAATCGTGGGGGTAAGGGTTAAAAGTTGAAACCTCCAAAAAACAGTGTCTGGCTATTAGCTTAACCTGTACACCAAATTTCAGCCCTCTAGGTTTATTTGGGGAGATTTTGACCCGAACGAAACTGTTAAAAAACAAGAAAAATCATGTTCTTTTGGGTATAAAAATAGTGGGGGTAGGGGTTAAAAGTCGAGACCCCCAAAAGGCACCCCCTTGATACTAACTCAATCCGAATACAAAATTTCAGCCCTCTAGGTTTATTCGGGTGACCTGTGCGAGTGGTACAAACTTCGAAAACGTCGAAAATGCATGAAATTGTAGCTTAAAAATGAGGTGGGTGGAGGTAAAATATTAAAACCTCCAAAAAGCACAACCTAGGTACGAACTTTATCAACACACCAAATTTCAACCCTCTACGTTAATTCTGGGGGGCTGGGGGCCTGTTAGATCCAGCGAAAATCGTTTTTCCCCCCTCTACTCCCACCATATCATCTTAGGAAGCTGAATTTTGGATATGTTGTAGATAATTGACCGAAACATTATTTAAAACCGGTTTGGAAAAGTTTTATTGCTTTTCCGCCCCCCACCACCCCCTTAAAGGTCGGGTCAGAAAAAAAATTTGCCCAAAATTTGACCCCACTTTGATAGTATGAGGTGCCTCGAAAATGAGCCCCATTTACCAAATTTCATCTCTTAACTTCCATAGGGGGGCCCTACACAAATTAAAAGGTGGCGGGAAAATATATATATATATATATATATATATATATATATATATATATATATATATATATATATATATATATATATATATATATATATATCAGACATTTTTTTTTCTACATATTCGTGTTCTACGGGTCCGAAAACGGATAGCGCCCCTACTCTCGCCTCTCGCAGCTCTTATCGTATAGACTCTATAAGTCTAATTTTTCGGAGAAAATTCGACTAAAAAAGTGAACTTACTTTTATGACAAATGAAATACATACATATTTAGTAATTAAAAAATGTTATTAAAGTCACTGTTTATTTATAAATTAGGAATTTTGGATTTTTAGTATTTATAAAATAGAAATTTTGGATTTTTTTGGAAAGAAAAAATATCTTTATAAAGGCCTTCCAGTTTACTATTGAAGGTCCTTTTTTAATATTTAAAACTAAAACATAATGGCAATTAGCGGATAAACATGGGCAGGAATGTCCTCGTACGAATTGTGTTGGCTTTTTTTCTGCTACCTGTTTTCGGCACAAAATTGAAATTTACTGAGATACAGCCCTTAAATACTTAAAACCTTTTTTTAAAGCCTCGATCAGCCGAACACTCATCACCAGTTTTGAAACCAACAAAATGACAATTCGGTTGTAGACTTTCAATCACATTTCGCTTGTAGACATTCAATACCGAAGATGAAGGGGAAAATTCGACTACCGTGATGGGGCCCCGCTGCTCACGGCGTTTTTATTATATAATTTTATATATATTCTAATCTAATTTGTAAATATATATTCTAATCTAATTTACTTACTTATAACATTCTTTTGCTCTACACAAATATTATGTTACTTCTTTGTTGTACAAAACAGGTTAACATTTTTATTCTGTTAAATCGAAATTTGTGATAATATTATTTTCATTTAACACAAACACAAAATGTTACATTAACGCAGGGTTGTGTTACTTATTTAACAAAAAAATTTTAACCACTAATTTTTTTTTATGCAGAACACAAATTTTTTTACTGTGTACCTTTTTTGCAGCTTTGGAAGCTCGCTGGCTAAATAATTACACACAAAAAAAATGTAACATGACAAGGATTGCCGTAAGCCAGTAAAATTTCTTTGAATTCTGCCTCTGTTTTTTTAGGGTTCCCAAGCAGCAACACTTCTCCGGAATCCTAATAATTTCATTATGTTTATCCATGCTTCGAGAATACTAAAGTAGCAGAAGCATTGTGATCACTTTTGAAAAATAAAATTTTTTTTCGCTCCAAAATAAATTTTTTACGCACATTTTACGTTTTACAGCTTCCTGAACAATTTTAGTTTGGTATCTGTTCGTCCGTCCGTCTGTCTGTCCGTCTATGTGTCGCCAGTTTGCACCATGTGGCATATAACTTCTGAACTATTCGACTGTTTTTAATGAAATTTTCAGAAATTATACAGTTTGTTTCCTAGATGGTCCCCTGTGAGTTTAATCGAAATCGGAGTAACGGTAGCTACGCCGCTACCATGTCATTTCATTAATATACTAAATTGCTCCAAACCAATTGTACCAATTTGGCATAACTTCTGAACTATTCAATTCTTCCTTATGAAATTGTCAAAAATTATGCGGTCTGGTTCCTAGATGGTTCCCTACAAATTTCATTTCATCCGGAGTAATAGTATCCACGGCGATACCATGAAATCCCATTAAATGTCAATATCGTGTTTACTGCTAGTCCCACTTCGCTCAAATTTTTAATGTATTTTGGGGTTAGTTTCTAAAATATTTTTGCTATTATTTTATAAATAATTCACTGTTGAGAGATTTACTTTGTGAAACTCCATTTTAAATATTGAAAAATATTTAAAGTTCGATTACTTTGTCTATTTCACGAATTAAAAGTTATTTTTACCGAACGCGTTTTCAACCTTTCGGTCATCCTCAGAGTAGAAAGATGAAAATAATTAATGGGAATTTATAGGTAAGAAAGATATATAGGAGGGGTGTAATATTATTGAATTGGGAAAACCCATAAAATTTTTGTGTCGAAGCAACTAAATATACGTGTAAAAAAGAAAGCAATTAAACCAGTTTGTAGGTACCGAAATGAAAAAATTTTTATCTTTTTACCTAATAATATGACTGTTCAGATAAATGACCTGTTTATGAAAACTAAAATAGGGGTGTCCAAAATTATTGAAAAACTGAAGTGATTATATTCGTTCAGAAATTTATTTTTAATAGAGGAGAATTATTTAGATCATTTTGATCGTTTAAAACTTCTGTTTGTGGGTCACTGTTTAATCTATTAATTTCTAGAGCCTCTAAAAGATTCAATTTTAAACCATTATGGCAAACATGTAGAACTTTTGGTTTATGGTCTGTTTTGGGAAAATGACCTGTTTCCAAGATGTGTAGACCCAAGTTAGAGCTGAAACATCCTGTAACACATTCCTGATGCCAAAAAAGTATAATAAATGCATCGATTCAAAATTTTGTTAGCAAAACATTTTACAAGTTGAATCGATCTTAATTAAAGATTTCCAAAAATAAATAATAGAAATAGTGCTTCTGAAATTTTAAGGCACTGAGAAGTATTGTTTTTGTAGAAAGGCACCAGTATTCGTCATAGTACAATGCATTTAATACTTACCGTATACCATCTTTCCCCAATATATCTGCTAATTTTTTAGCTCCAAATTCCATAAATTAGCTGCATACAATTTTTATTTTGAAAAATGAAACAGATATAAATAATGTTATTGTAATTATTGTAATGATAAGTGAAGCATTTATCGTAACGAAATTCACCAAATTTCTTAGTTTTTCTCAAAAACTAGTTTAATTAAAACAATGGTTCAACAAAGCTTATTTTTTGTAATTTTTGACGCTCTATTTGATGGTGTAAAAAAAATTAGAAAAATTTTTAATTCTTGCCAATTTTAGCAAGAAACCACCAAAATTGCAAAAAAACACAAAGGACAAAAATTACCAAAATTTGGGCTTCTAAAAATTGTATGTGTTTAGCCTGACAAACTTATCCGAGGGTTTGGGTCCACCTTTCGTAAAAATTAGATGCTTCGTTCGAGAGTTATCGCGTCGACATATATATGATACCATGACAGTTGCTGTAATAGTTGAATTTCCATAATGGAAAACGCTAAAAATAGGAAAACTGTAATTTACAGAACTGCTCGTCTCAGTCTGACTGCTACTGGTGCTTTTCCCGCAACACTGATCACGATAAATCGAAAATTAAATGATTTTTATGTCTATGCTTAAATTTTTTCAGAAAATCTTTCGTTTTTGTTTCACTTAAAAAAAGCCGACTTGCTAATTTTCGGTATCAGCTTTCTCGAAATATTTTATTATTTTAGTTAAAAGAATCTTTCAAACTCGTACTTTTTACGTTTTTATATAACTTAACGAAAGCTGAAAGATCTCCTTAACAAAAGCTAGAAAACATTATTTTTTTATAGATTATTTGTTTTCCTTCACATTGTAATTAATACACTGCAATTATTAAAGAAAAATGATAAAAAATTATTATTTATTCTTTATCGAATACTTCAGTGAAGCAAAATTATTTGATCGATTTTAATGATTATAATTTAAAAAAAAAATGTCTGTAATTAACATTTTATTTATTTATTTATTTATTTTTTTACAAATAAAGCTTAAATCACCCATAAATGAACGTAATGCATAGCTATTATAATAAATTCTTAAGAGTACAGTATTTGACAAAAAACGGTTAACAGCAATATTAAGTTTCTTGTGTAACATACATGTTGTAAAGTTTACATCCGTTACTGTCATTTTACATAATTCCTTTAAACTATAATTTTAATATTCCGTAAACCAGTTATAATTGCCAGACTATTTTCCCATAAATTGCAAAAATAAAAATAAAAAAAATCAGTACATTTTTGTTTTCCATGGAAAATACTTAAATTGAAGATGGTAAATCAAAATATTTTGATTGGGTTAACAATTTTCTCGCAGATTTTCTTAATTGCCAATGCTGATAGCGATGCTATTCTGGTAACAATTGATCAGGGTACATTACGCGGTCGCACAAAAATTGATTATTGGGGTAATCCATACTTCAGTTTTGAAGGGATTCCATTTGCTGAGCCACCGATTGGCGAGCTACGATTTAAGGTAATGTTTTGTTGAAATAATTTAAAAAAACTTGAAAAATCAATGATTTTTCATAAACTTGATAGGCGCCAAGACCACCAAAACCATGGACAGGAATTTTAGACGCCACACGCCCAGGAAGCCCATGTATGCAAGAGTTTCTTGGATTTGCAGAACCAATAATCCAAAATGTCTCAATCGGTGGAAGTGAGGATTGCTTAACTCTGCAAGTTTATACACACATGGTAAGTCCAAAAATTGTTTGGTGTTTTAGAGCAGTTTTTGATCCGCGATCCTCTCTTAGGACGACGAACCGAAACCTGTAATGGTCTGGATACATGCCGGACGTCATTGGCTTTGTGGCGCAGCCTCAGATGGCGTGTATGGCGAACAGTTTCTAATGTCTGAAGATATTGTTTTAGTCAAAATTCAGTTTCGTCTGGACGTGTTAGGTACACACGATACACTTCGGAATAAACATTCATTCATCTATCTGATCAAATTTCAGGTTTTTTGAGTCTTCCAGATCCCGAACTAGGGATTCCGGGCAATGCAGGTTTAAAAGATCAAGTGATGGCTCTCAAATGGGTAAAGCAAAATATTAAAAATTTCGGTGGGGATCCTAACCGAATTACAATATTTGGCTTTAGTGCTGGCGGTATTAGCACGCATTTGTTATATTTGTCACCAATGGCGAAAGGATTATTTAGTAGTGTTATTGCGCAAAGTGGTAGCGCAGTGGAACCATGGGTGGTTATGGAACAACCAACAACACAATTTGCAGAATTACTGAAATGTCCTGTTACGGATAATAAACAAATGTTTGACTGTTTAAGGACAAAAGAGGCCATAGACTTAATTGAAGCTTCGGCGACTCTAAGAACGGTAATGCGATTTTCTAGAATTTCTAGATAAAAATTAATCTACTATATATTTTTTAGAATGTTAAATTAGCAGACACTCGTGGTTTTAGTGTTGTCATTGAAAACTCTTTAGATGAAGAAACCTTTCTACCATCTACCGTCGAAAAGATTATCCAGAGTGGTAGTTTTAATGATGTACCATTTTTAACAGGATATCTACCCCACGATGGTATATCCGTTTACCTACTAGAGGGCGGAGATCCCACTATTACAGACAACACGGTACTCATACCAATGGATATTAAAATGGATCGGCATTCGAAAGAAGCGCAGGAATTTGGAGACAAAATTAAAAATTTATACTATGGGTCCGAAACGCCGTCACAAGAAAATGTTGACAAACTTTCCGAGGTTGGTTTTTTTTAATATGAGAAAACCTCAGGGGGATTTAACACACATTTATCGATTTTCTTTTCAGTATTACACTGACATAATGTATCTACGAAAAATGTATCAAAATGTGAAAAATCAAGCGAAAGTTGCCAAAGCTCCACAATATTTTTACCGACTTATGTATGATACCGAAGAACTATCACCAAATTTAATCAAATTCCCCAAACCCCTTTATCAACATATTGATGATATTCGCTATTTATTCACATACAGTCGAACTCCAAAACAATTAGATTCAAAATCGGTAGCGTATCAGGGTGTTAAACGTATGCTCAAGTTATGGACAACATTCGCCAAAACTGGTAATCCAAATCCGGACAATCAGGATGAATTTTCCTTGGGCGTTGAATGGAAACCAGTTTCGCCGGAACACTTTTATTATATAAATATTGCACCAGAACCAAGTTTGGGTGAAGATCCAGAGAAAGAGCGAATGGAATTCTGGGAGGACGTTTATAAAAAATATGAAAATTATGTCATTAGTTTGTAATAAAAATTAATGTAATACACTACACTAGAAATAGACTATTTATTAGACACATGTAGTGTAAATGATATAGTTATGGGCACTTTAAGAACTCCCAGTAATAGATAAATTAGAATTTCAATAAAGAATTCACTGTTGAAAGATATTCTTTGAGAAATTTCTTCTGAAATATATAATTGAAACAATTCTTGAGACTTACAGTATGAAGAAAGATGTGCAGGAGGGCTGTAATGTTATTGAAAGAAAGCAAACAGGGAAAACCTTTAAGGGATTAGACTGTTTACAGTTTTATTTATCATCAAAATTTAACTATCCCGTCTTACCTTACCTTTCCAATATTAAACACCTCGTAACACAGATGAGACAGATCAAGCCTACATATAAAAAAGTGTAATCCGAAAGTTGCAATAAGTAGCAACTTACACCACTACTGATTTAGTCTGTTACTGACCGTTGTGGTGTTCACGTCATAATAAATATCATGTTTTTTTAATCAACTCGTGAAATTTAAACAGAAAAAAATATGAAGTGTGTCGTATTAAAGTGTAAAAATTCTATTGAATAAAAAAATTCTCAAAATAAAGGAAGATCTTTCTTAAAATAAATAAATTTATCTTTAATTGTTGACTGGTGGTAACATAGGTCGACCATCATAGTATATAGTATATGTATGCGTACTGCATACATCATCATCAACATATCATACTAACACATTGGTATATTCGTGTCCATACATCATATGTTTTGGTCGTATGTGTGCTGTGTTACGTCACTCGTTGGTTACAGTGGGCACAGTTTGGTAGACATACTAGTTTGACCCTTTGCCTCGTAAGTTAAATATTGGATCATTCGGAAAGTTCGTGCCGTTTTTAGTGTAAATGACTATCCCGATTTTCTTCAAATGGCCGAAAACTGTGGATTTTGAATGCTCAAAAGTTGCCGTTAATTCTTGACAGTTTGCCTCGGGTTTCGCTTTATTTCTTGACGCTTTGTTTCATCGTTAATACACGCAGGTCGACCGGAGGGAGTTTCATCTTCCAAAGAAAAATTACCTTTTTGAAATCTAGTAAACCACTTTCTAAGTTAGATAGCACATCGTCACCATAAACACTACAAATATTTCTCGTTGCGTCAGCTGCATTAGTACGATTTTTAAACTCGTATAATATGACATGATGTTCCTTGATGTCTAAGATTGCTCATTATTATTGACAAAAAAAAAATATTTAAACACTGCTTAAAGATTTATGATACATATTACAAAAAACACTATCGGCCTAACACTAACATGTTGTTGTATGTTTCGTTTGCGGTTGTTACTTGAAAAAACATGAATTCATTCGAGCGGCTCCGAAAACGGCACGAATATTTCGGATGACCTAATATTTTGTTAACCGGCAAAACTATCATTGCACATTGGTAGTTCAATTTCACTGGAAATTGACAAAATCTTTTTGTTTTTCATATGGCTAAATTGCTCCAGATTAACCTGAAACTTAATTTTTCTTTAGTTATTTATATAGAGAAAATTCCAGTATTTCAGTCATCAGAAATATTATCATATAAGGCCTTTGTTAATATAATTTCTCTATATCAATAAATTACTCCCAATTTGCTCCATCTAATTTCTAAAGTCAAATAGTTATTAATTTTTTTTGAATAATAACTAGAATATATTAAAATATAAACATTTATAATTAGACTGTGTGCTATTAAAATATGTAGGCAATCAGTTTTACTTTTGAATGTCGTTTGCGTATATTCTAGGATAATTTGATTTTGAAAGGTGATACTGTTACAGATAAAAAAAAATTTAATAAATATTCAAAAAAATTCGTATTTAATTATTATTCAAAAAAATTAATATTATTTAGCTAATTAAAATAGAGCAAATTGGGAGTAATTTATTGACACAAAAAAATTTTATAAAAAGTGATTTTTTTGCATTTTCATAATTTTATTCTTTTTAACTATAACAAGGAAAGGGCAAGAAGTGGAAAATTCAAAAAAATCTGAAACTTTGTCAGTATATAGAGGGTGGCTACCTAGTAACATAAAAAATATCAGTTGCTGCTAAAAAACGTTTTTTAAGGGGTGAACCACCCCCTCAAAGTTGGAACACAAAAATTTAAAAATCGATGAAATTTTGTTTATACGTATCTTAAAAAGTTCTAGTAACAAATATAACATTATGTTTTGCATGTACACATTTTTAAGGGTTGAAACCACCCCTTAACTGTGTACTTAAAAAATTAAAAATTGATGATATTTTATTTATATATACTATATAGAGCTCTAGTAATAAATATAACATTATTTTTTGAATCAATAATTTTTAGGGGTTGAAATTACCCTTTTATATGTGTACTTAAAAATTTATAAATTTATAATATTTTGTTTACATATACTATACAGAGCTTTAGTAATAAATATAACATTATTTTTTGCATCCACAAATTTTCAAACCACCCCTTCAAGTGCGTACCTAAAGATTTAAAAATTGGCGATATTGTGTTTACATAGAGACCTAGCGATAAATATATTATAAATATACTCTTTCACACAATTCTAGGAGGTGAAACACTTCCTCCAAGTAGTAAACTAAAAATTTCAAAACTGACAAAATTTTGTTTACATATACAACAATCACAACAATCTTACAATAAGTATAATACTAATGTGTAAAATTAGCAATACAAATAGCTTTTAAATAGTGTACTAGACTACTGTGTAGTACATATAAACAAAATTCCGTCAATTTTTGTTTCTAATTTCTAATTTGGAAAAGATATTTCACCCCTATAAATGTATGGAAGCAAAAAAAAAAAAATATGAATCCATTTTTATGTGATATATTATGTGATCTTTTATGTGATATATTATGTGATCTTTTATGTGATGGTTATGTGATAAAATCTCGGAATTTTTAAATTTTCAAGTTGACAGCTGAAGGTGTGGTTTCACCCTCTTAAAAATGTGTAGGTATAAAAAATTATATTATATTTATTAATAAAATTCTATATAGTATATATAAATAAAATTTCGTCAATTTCAGATTTTCTAAGCACACACTTGAAGGGGTAGTTTCACTCCCTAAAGATTTGTAGATGCAAAAAATAATGTTATATTTATTACTAGAGCTCTATATAGTATATATAAACAAAATATCATCAATTTTTAAATTTTTAAGTACGCATATATGAAGAGGTGGTTTCAACCCCTAAAAATTTGTAGATGTAAAGAATAATGTTATATTTATTATCAGAGCTCTGTATAGTACGTATAAACAATATATCATCAATTTTTAAATTTTTAAGTACACAGCTGAGGGGTGGTTTCAACCCTTGAAAATGTGTAAATGCAAAAAATAATGTTATATTTGTTACTAGAACTTTTGGTACGTATAAACAAAATTTCATCGATTTTTAAATTTTTGAGTTCCAACTTTGAGGGGATGTTTCACCCTTACAAACGTTTTTTAGCAGCAATTGATATTTTTTATGTTATTAGGTAGCCACTCTCTACATACTGACAAAGTTTCAGATTTCTTTGAATTTTCCACTTCTTGGCCTTTCCTTGTAAGTAGTCCTCCTTAATATAAATTTAAAAAAAAATTTTTACTTCTTAATCAATATTTAATAATAAAGTGAACAAAAAAAATTAATACTTACTAAATCCTGGAATGAATTAAAAATATATTGATAGATTTTAATGAATACAATTTTTAAATTATGTCTATAATAAGTATTTTATTTATTTTCTGCTTATTAAACTTATAACAAAAGAATCACCAATTAAATATAAAACATCCATGAACGAATGTAATAAGAAACACTATAATTCTTTACAGTACAGTATCCAACATAAAACGGTCTGAAAATCTGGTAGACAGGAATAATAAGTTTCTAATTAAACAGACATGTTACGAACTTTACGCTGGCTACTGTAATTTTACTGAATTCATTTAAACGATTACATTTTCATATCTATAATAACAATATTCCCTAAATCAGTTACATTTGCGTGGTTGGGTTTTCAATTTTTCAATAAATTATAAAAAACTTAAAAAAAATTATTCAGTACAATTTGGTTTCCTGTGGTTACAGTACAATTTCGTTTTATATGGTCAGTTATTAAGAACTAAATGTCAAATCAACAAATTATGATCGGCAAAGTTGGTTTAACTCTTAAAATTGTAACGTTTTTCTAGAATTCCGAAGGGAACATATTACCGACTAGCTGTACCCGCAACGTCGTTCGCGCGACGCATTGCTATAAACTCAAAGAGAAGTATATAAATGGAATAATTGTACAGAACTTGCACAGAACAATAATTTTTGCGTAATGCTACGCATGCTCAAAATGGTTTTTGTATTTTCTCGAGGGAAGCAAACATTTTCCCGTAATAAAAATTATCTTAGATGTTGACCCAGGTAATAAGTAATCACCACACCACTTTTCATCAAAATCCGTCCAATAATTTTTGCGTAATGTCTGCACATGCTCAGAATGGTTTTTCTATTTTTCTTCGGGAATGAGAGATTTTCCCGGAATAAAAAGTATCCTAGATGTTGACGTAGGTAATAAGTTATCATCATACCAAATTTCATTAAAATCCGTCCAGTAGTTTTTTGCGTGATGCGTGAACAGACGGACACACACACACAGACAGACAGACAGACAGACAGACAAACAGACAGGCAGATCTTAACGGGATATCAACCCTATGCCATGATGGTGTAATATATTTGTTACTAGTGAATGCATTTTCACCAAATCTTATTAACAATATCGTGCTGATACCCGAAGATATTAAAGTTGATCTGAATTCTAAAGATTATATTTAATTTATAAGTTTCTTTAATATAAAAATAAAATGCCCCTGTCGCAGCATCTGCATAACAGGAATTTCCAAATATTGGGCACTGGCGGATGTCATCTAAGACCTGTACCCATTTAAAATAGTTTAGCTTTCTATGAGTAAAAGAATTTTTAAAATCGGCTGGGTAATTTATTTTTGGTATTTTTGGGACCCAAGAACCCGAACGGACTTTGTGCAGCATACTTGTATCCATCTAAAATAATTTAATTCTCTAGCAGTGAGAAAATTTTCATAATCGGTTCGGTAGCTCATTTCTGGCGTTTTCGGATCTGGAAGATCCCGGTGGACCTCATTAAAAAATCAGCTCGACCGTATATTCTAGGCGGACCTTATGTAATATAACCTATTTATATATAGATAGATAGGTTATATATATATATATATATATATATATATATATATATATATATATATATATATATATAACCTATCTATCTATCTATATATATATACACGTTATGTTATATACACAGTTGTACAAACAGATGTTTGTAGAAAGAAGTCTCTGTTGCTCTGTCTATTGTAATAAGGAAACTGAAACAGAGATTGAAAATTGAATAGAATCTTACACTAGAGTGGGTGAGTGAGTGTGTGACATATACTCTTCTAACTCACGAGCTGAAAGAGTCGGTTCAGTTCTTTTTGACTGATTCAATTTAGTCAGTCAGTTGAGTGATTCAATTCGGTGAATTGAATCACTCACTCACTAGCCATCACTACTGTCTAATTTTATGCCATTGATGTTATTGCTGAATTGATATGAATTTTTTACATTATATTTACTTTTGAATGCATCTGTTAATATTGCTGTTATGTATTTTGATAAGTTTTTTATTAGTGTGTTGATGACATATTTCTCATTAGAAATTGTAAGTAAATTAAACATTAATTATAATTAAACATTTCAATTAATTTTAACTTAAATTTAAATTCTAGTCACCACAAAAAAATGTAAATTTTTAAATATCAAATATTAATGTACCTGATGATCCTTAAATGGAAGAAATATATATATAGTAATCCTTACGCATAAAATGTATTATAATCACCACTGGTGGAAATAACTCCAAGAAAAACCAATTATCAAAAATCATCCACCAAAAAATCAAACGATAATATTGTTTTAAATACATTCAGATAAATAATATTTACCAACCTCCGAAACAAAAGTTTAGCGACGTCCCTGATCTTCCGATTTTACGTACTTCCCCTTAAATTGGCACCGACCATTACGTAAATTTGGATTTGTGTTGTATTGTAACAAAATTTTAATACAATGAAAATTTTAGCAAAAATTTCGTAAAATATTCTAAATCATGGGAGCACTATGTATGACGTTAAAAGCGCGTTATACACGGCGTTTCCACTGTTTGTTGGTTTTTATATTTACTTGTTGGTTTATAAACTAATTGTCCATATTGCGTTATGGTTTCATTTAATGACCACGCCGCGTACTGGTAAAGTATTATAAAAGTCACAACGCGAATTTCGCATTGTGATTTTTCAGAGTTAGTCACAGTGATGCCATTTTTACAGGTGCCACAACACGAATATCGCGTTGTAGATAAGATTAAGGGATTACAACGCGTTGTGATCGATTTTTTGCTCAATGAGTGACTTGGTTCTTTGAGCATAATTTATACTATATATGGTAGGTATCTAATTAACTTTTCGTTTCTTATAAGTCATTAAGTAGGGAAAAAATAGCCTTTCCTTGAAAAACTTGGTTTTTTAGATTGCTGATAATGATAGTCACACTATCATTATAAAGACATTATAGTTCTTTGTGAATTAAGAGAGCAAAATGGTACGCTCGATTGAGAATGTCGACGCGCGATGGCGCCAGTCCGAGCGCGTCATTCTCATGAGAGCGGCAATGTTACTTTGTGTTCGAATTACACACAAAATTTTTCTAAAATCTTATAAAATGTATTTTTTATTTAAAAGATACATACTTGAAAAATAATAATGAACGTTAATATTTACTTTAATGTTATAATTTTTGCAGCTTCAGAAATATCTGGAGGTGTATTGGAAAAACCACCACTGTCACTCACTTTTGCATATTGCCGTCATATATGTATGCATTTTTTTAAATTATTTATCAATCTATTATTTATAATTATCTATGTATTATTTTTAACTTCCCATAGGAAGTTATTGTAATGGGTCCGATTTTACGAATTGCTAATTTTGACATATCTCCGCGTTTCAAGGTCACTAGAATCCGAATCCATCATTTTTAGCGTAACGTCTGTGTGTTAGTTCGTTCGTTCGTGTGTTCGTTCGTTCGTCTGTTTCGTTCGTGTGTTTCGTCTCGCATATCTCGAGAACAAATGATGATATCAACTCCGGACTAATTTCATTAGATGCGTAATCAAAAAATGAACGCCGGATAAAGTTTTCAGCAAATTCGGATTAACGGTTTGTTTTTTGTGATAAAAAAAGGAATTAACTTTATTAACATAACATAGATTATATGGATTTTTTACCATGTCTTTATTATATAATGGCCTAACAACCTTCTGTGATGTTAAAAACGCCAGTAAATTATTGTAAAATTTAAACAAAAAAAAAAAAAAAAAAAAAAAAACAACGGAAAAACGAAATAAGAAACTTTTTGTGAAATAAATTTTGTCTCGCGTATCTTGAGAACAAATGATGTTATCATTTGTTTGATAAGGGTGGAGCCCCCACCCTTAGGTACAGAAGGCGAAGCCTCCGGTATGGTGCAAGGAGCAAAGCCTCTATCGGGGGTCCAGAGGAGGAGTCCTCTGAATTAAAAAAAAAGTTAATCATTTGCAATAGTCTTTAAGGGCATTCAATGGGAAGTTGACATGTCCTGTGTGGGTAGACCTGTCCCCCAAATTTTTTTATTATAAAATTTAAAAAAAATACGAAATAAGAAGCTATTTTTGAAATATATTTTGTCTCGCATATCTTGAGAACAAATGATGTTATCATTTGTTTGATAAGGGTGGAGACCCTTAGGTACAAAAGGCGAAGCCCCCGGTATGGTGCAGGGGCAAAGCCTCTATCGGAGGCCCAGGGAAGAACTCGCCTGAAATGAAAAAAGAATTATTTATGTACAGTAGTCTCTAGTCTTTAAGGACACCCAATGGGAAGTTGACTGTGTGGGTAGACCTGTCCCCCAAATTTTTATTTATAATATTAGGTATCTTGAAATTCAATAAAATTGATATTTCACTTGTTCACGATAAAAATAGTATGAAGTTTAGAATTTGTTTATTTGTTGTCATAGAAAATACAAGCAATGCGATTGTAATTAAATATAATATGTTGAGCAAGCGACAAAGTACTACTTTTCGCTTTAAAGCGAAAAGTAACAGTCCTTGACAACTAGATATTTTACGCGTTCTTCACTAAGCGCAAAAGCCTACTTTCCACTATGATTGTGGAAAAAATATATTTTTCCGTTCATTTACATAATAGAGAGGTATATAAAGTTCAACAAACAATGGGAGCGCTGTGTATAACAATTTCAACGTTATTTGCAATTATTATCATATTTCTAATGGGAGTGCTGGGAACGTTAACGAGACGTTTGGGAATTTTCTACTCAGTTGTTTAATAGAATATGTAAAATCCCACAAACAGTATAAGCGCTGTGTATAATGTTTTTAACGTTATACACAGCGCTTCCATGATGCTTTACGAAATTTTTGATAAAATATTTATTCTCTTAGATTTTTGTCACGGTGTTTGGAAAGCCCCTTATATACACCTAATTCGCCATACTTTAAGTTACCAAAACACTTCTTGCTACTTATGGGACGGCTAGATTTACGGAAAGCTAGTCATCTCTTTCGTTTTTCACGTTTATTGGCACAAGTAAATTACACCTAAAATACACCTATTTTTTATGGCGTTGTTTTTTAAGGGTTTTTAAAATTTTTATTTTGGTGACTTTGGGCTAGTTTATGGAGGTATTTTTATCATCACTAACCTAACACTGCCTAGTCATTACTGGATTCTAGACTTTATCCAGACCCGAGTAAACTCTTTAGGTTTACCAGGGCTTACCCATTCTCCTAATACTACAAATTATCAAGTACAAGGTAATAATATTGACTAATATTTATACTATCCACGGAGGTTGTGGAGATGACATCTCGTATGTGTGAATATTACAGAAATGAAGCATTACACACACATTTACAATCGCATACGTACCTAAAAAATACCATTGTGATCTCCTAACAATTTTAAATGGGGGATATTTTTATAAAAATAATACAGGGAACAAGGGAATATTTAGCAAAGTATTTACCAATAACAAAAACTTTTTTTGGTGTTTTGATGTTTTTTAATGGAAACAAGAGTTATATGTAGGTATAAAAAAATTAAAATACATAAAAAATATATACATAAAAAAATTTCGTTTAGACACCCATGCGTATAACATTATAATATGACGGATACCCATATTTAATTTTTAAAACATGATTTCTACTTATTTATGAAACGTAATTGGGTTTTTTCCTTCTGTTTTTACTCCATTGTCGCTTTTGCACAATAAAACACAACAATTAACCATTTTGATTTCCGATGGAAAACGTTGTAGTCAATTTTAATTTCACGACAACTTTTCAAACATCCCACCTAACGCAGACACACAATTAAACAATGACAGGAGGAACACTTTGGCTTCAGATCGCCTAACAAAATGACTAGTCCATATACGTCATTGATACTATCCAAATAATTTTGTGAGGCATTGCACGAGGTTAGGGGGACTTGAGTTGAACACATTGTTTTTTCTAAGTCGTTTGCATTTTATGGATTCAGTTTTATAGTCTGACAATTTATAGTCTGCTCTTCATTCCGTTTCATTAGCAATAGCAATGCAGTAATAAAGTTGTATAGTTATATACAGTGGGGTTCAGTAAAACATTTCCTATCCAATTTAATGCGACAAACAAAGAACAATTATAGCCTCAAGTTACAAAATAACAAACAACTAAGCAGGGGCTAATATGTTGTTACCATACTGTGGAGTCAATGCACTACTTTTTTTTTATAAGTTCTTTGTTTGTTGCATCGAATCTGGATCCGAAATGTTTTGGTGAGCTATACGGTATACGGAATATATACCTAGCCTTGTGTGTAGTTATATTAAACAAACTAAACCTAGCAGACAAAAAAATCCAAATAATATTATAGAAGTTCTGTCAATTTTCAAATTCAATTAAAAAAAGAAATTAAAACGTATTAGAAGTCGTATTCTTTCAATTAAAGTGTATAATCAGTTTTCAGCGAGGTGTAATTTTTTATACTGGCATACCTTTTTTTTATTTACTATATTTTACTACGTAAATATTACCGCGTATATATATACATACATATTATACATGTTTAGATTACTTCTTCTTATTACTATGAACATAAGTTTATATATTACTTTTTTCTTTAATAATATGTAAGCCCGTCTTATACGGTTCCGTTCATATATACTGAACGTTTTTATTTAAATCTTAACAGTTGCTGTCAAGCCGTTACACGAGAAAGATTCTGTGTTCGCTGGCACGAGATTTAAACAACACAATTGAAAAACGTGTTCGGTAACAAAAATAACTGCCGTATTTTTAATCGAAATAAAATAATTTACATAAATCAGATTAATTAAAATTTAAACTAATGATTATTTGGCTGAATTTAAAAAAAAAAAATTTTTGTGTAAAAATAATATCAAATCATATTTTGTGATCAAATTTTGAAAAATTGTGATAATTTAAACGCAATGAATTTTTCATTGTTAGCAAATGTAATATTTACGAAAATGTCAAATTTAATAAAATAACTAGTGCAAAAATTCTGTTCTTATTCAAAATATTTTTGTTTATAATTTTTGTGTATTGTTTATGCATTAAATATAAATAGAGAAAAAAAATTATGCGATTAATATTATTTAAATAAGTGTGCGTTTGAAAACTTTGTAAAGTAAAAAAAAAATTGTGTTATTCAAAACAATGCAAACATTTTGGCGCCGGTGAAAATATAAATTTTAATACGGTGTATTTGGTGGTGTTTTAATTACAATTTGTATTTTTTTTTATTATTACTAATTTATTTGTTCCGGCCATAAAAATGACAAATGCAGCACGTATACGCGTGGTTGTTTTAGGTAGTCCACGAGTAGGCAAATCAGGTAAGTTGATTCGATTTCCTGCAATCTAAGAAGATTTATACCAAATTAATTTCCTTAAGATTTTTTTTGCATTATTTGTATCAGATAAGATTTGAATTGTACGTCATTGTTAAAATATTTTTAATTTTGGCGCCTGTTCTGTATTTTTTTTTTATCAGTTTGAATTTTTTTTCAATCAGTATTTGTCACGATTCTTTATTGTTTAAATATTTAAATTTGGGCGCCTATATTGGATAGAATTGAGTTTTTTTTTTTTTTTATTTTAAAAACATAGGTATTTAAATTTTGTTTAGTGTTCGTTTTTTTCGTTTTTTCGTTTTTACACTTTTTATTTTTTTAAATTATTTTAATTTGCTATTTGCATATCTAAATGGATTTTGATTTCAATTTAATTAAGCGAAATTTATTTTATTTTCGATTTGAATTATAAACAATATAAAAGTGACATTTGGTAAAAAAATTTTTTGTCAATTTATTTTAAATATAGTTACCTATATTAAATATAAATTACTTTAAGATATTTAAATGGAATATTTTGGTTTAAATACTTAGTTGTGAGAAAATTGATAGGAATCTTATTGATTAGTTAGTATTATTGGTTTTATATGTTAGCAGTTGTTTTATCTTTATTGTTTATTTTCGACATCGTACCCAGCTATATAAAATTACAAGGAGTTTTACGTATTATTGTAGAAGTGGGAAATGAATTAAGAGATTATGTAAAGTAGCTTTTTGTGTAAAAACTATTCAGGTATTACTCCTGATGCACGTGTTGATAATACTATCAATAATTATTATATTTTGTAATTAAAATAAATTTATATTACCTACCTATTTTGTAAATTAGTAGGAATGAATATCAGAACATAGTATGAAAATTTCGATTTTTAGTGTAGAAATTTCTTAGTTGAAGATAATTTATATTTATTTATTAATAGATAATATAAAAAAAAAATACAGTTTTTAAAATATTTTTATAAAATTATTCTGATTATTAATTTGGCGGTATTCGAAAAAAGCCTATATCTCTGTAGTAAAACAAATAGTAAGATTTTTAATCTAATTGTAAGTTGTTATTATTTAATAAAATTATGTAGCCTATTTTGAACCTTAAGTAGAGGGATTTTATAAGTAAAAATGTCTATAGACCAGGTTACGTGATCGATGTTGGGTTTTTAACGGAAATATACGTTTTGAGGTTCCCTGAGTCCAATGTACGCATTTATAAAAGATGTCTATCTGTCTGTCGGTCTGCTAGGAGAGCTATTTTGGTCTTTAACTATAAAACCGCACTTAAGGGATGTTGATAAAATTTGGCATAGGGATGAAGTCTGTCTACTAAAATACACAACTTGGTGTCAATGAACCTAAAGTTGTTGTAGGCGGAACTTAGCCACCCTTTTAGTTGTAGGCGGAACGATTCTGAAATTTTAACCACATAAAACAGAACACATTTGTGACCTAACAAAATAACCCGTATGCCTGGATGCCTCCGGTGGCAAGCTATTTTTTGCACTTCATTATCTATTATATCACGAATATTCGAAAAGTTTATTTCGGAATTAAAATCATTCTAAAAATTATAACTGCTTTATCAAGACACAATATTTTCGAAATTATATAAATTTGAACGAAATATTACCAAATAAAATTTTAGTTTGGAAATAATTTATCCTAGCTTTTAATTTTTCTAGTTTTCTATCCTGATCTTCGATAAAACGTAGACCAGTTAAAATATCGAAATGATTATATTATAGCACCTACCTCTTTTTTAAATAGTTTAAAGACATGGTGGAAGAGTAGGGAAAAATAAGTAATTATACAAATACTGAAATACACCAATATTTAAAAATTTCTATAAACACATTTCTTCAACTGGGGTTACTCTAACAAGTACTCCAAAGTAGAGAAATTATTTAAGAGTATAAAAAGTGTTGATTTTAATTTTTGTTTTTCAATTAAGTCAAATAAATATGCAATAATTACTTAAGACGTTTCTGTAATCAAAATCCCAGATAAATAGTACAAGAAAAAACTACTTGTATAAAATCGATACCGTAAAATATAGCCGTATAATAATTGATTAGCTGAAATTGCGAGATAAGAACTCTAGATTTTTTATTGAACTTAAACAAAAAATATAACTGTTCTATGCTGTAAGCACATATTAGGAAATATTTTATCAGTAGTCGAAAAAAAATATAGTTTAAATAACTGGCCTTGACTAAGTCAATAATTTTTTTATTTTTAAAACTTCATATAGGTAGGTACATAATACACCTATAATCGTTATTTTGAAGTTCAATAAAACTGTGAATATTTATATACATCATCTGATTATAATCGGCATTAGCACATCTTACTATACGGGTACAACGAGCGGCCGGCTACAGCTACAGCTATAGTTATAATATTATAACTTATAACATAGCTGAGCTAGGTTACACTATACACTTACTGTTAAATTTATTCAAAAACAAGTATTTGATTTAATGTATCATTAAATGTTTTATGTTCAGTCGCTGGTTGTTGATCTTTTTTTGCTGAATTTGTTGCTATAGTAGTATTTATGTGAGTACGTCGTCGGTACAGGATGAGCCAACCTGTTTGTTCGGATTCGGATAAGGAGGAAATTCAATGGAGCCCAAGACAATTTTATAGCACTTCTAAAAAAATAAGTATAGGTAAAGCTATATGTGTTATTAAGCTCCATTGAATTCCAACTTATTGTTAGTTAATTGGATCGTTTCTTTTGAGGAATATTTAATAGTGAAAATGAAAAATCTATTTTTTATACGTAAAGGTAGCGTATTATTCGAAGTTGTCCTTTTTTATTTAGTCATTTACTTTATCATATTCTAGGTTTTTCTTTTGGTAAGAATTCGTAGTTTTGAAAAATATTTTAGTGGAAGCGCTGTGTACCGACCAGAATATTTATTTCTGCATATATTATAGTCCAGAACTTTATTTAACCCTTCTGATGATTAAGACGAATTAACTTGTCATGCAATATGACGGCTTAAAATGCTTTGATATGTACCTATATATTTACTAGTACAAGTGTAGTCATCTGTGACAAATTTTTCGAAATACGGTATAACTGTAAGTAATGTTCAATTTTAGCAACATAGTTTAGTATATTTCTATTTTGCAAGTTGCTAGGATGTCATTTTTTTGATGTTGGCATCTCCGATTTTCTTTCTTCTTTGTAACCTTATCTAGTGTAGGGGAGAGGTGTGTCAATAGTAACAAAAAAAATATACAGGCTAGTAACTTCGTATTTACTAGTCACAGAGAATTAAATTTTTGGTACAAAATATGGGCATTTTTCAGGTTTTGAATGAGCTGCACAAAAATACTCTATGTTGACTAATAATTAAAATAACTGTATTTATGTGGACCAAAGTGTAATGTTACAATCGTCACCAACAGAGGATCAATTGTTACAGGGCTTAGGTTCAATTGTAATACTCGTTATTTAATTGAATTTACACGTTAGTTATTATAATTAATCAGGTTTTAAAAATTCTTCCTTACATATTGAGTAAGAAAGGTGACAAATAGCATAGTCTCAGCCAAGAGCTCTGAATTTTTTCTCTTTCTATTACTCTTTTAACGGAATTCATATATACATCATTGAATATAGTTTCTATCCTAGTTTTTCGTTTTGCATATTATAAGCATTTTTTTTAATCCCATTAATGGAAGATTTTTGTTTCTCCTTTATTATTCCGATTCATACCTAAAATATAAAGTTTAATTTTGTTCAACTAAAATTTTTTGTCAGTTGTACATGTTACAATCGACACTACTGAATTTGTTACAATTGTTCCACCGCTGTTTCATTTTATAAAAAAATTCATAAAATGTTAATTGGCATTAAAAAAGCTAAGCTACCTATTTGATAATATTATTTGATTGATTGTGTTTCCAATAAAATCACTTTTCTTCCAATTGATGGGGTATTTACTTCAAAAATCAAAAAATTGTTAATGCACTCAAAATTTACGATTAGCTTATATAAACACATTTGATATTGCTGAGAGAAAACCGCCGGATGATATTAACTGAAAGTTTTGTCAGTAAAGCACAACTTTAGAAGCGACTTTATGATATGTAATACTCTTCAATAGGATTGACAGATGTCTCGCAAATTTTGAAGTTACAATTGACCCGCTGTTACTACTGACACACCTCTCCCGTACTTGTCACTGGCAATAAAAAGTCCGGCATTTTTAGACATAAAATTTGTTAATGGTTAAAATAATATGGTTAAACATATTATGTGATATAATGTTTATTGGTTATGGAGGATGCAGAAATTCGTGAAGTAAAATTTTGAAATTATAATGTGAATGGAGGATAAGGAAAACTGTGAAAGGAAAATATAAAAAACATACACGAGCATTGCGCAAGCTTAAGTGATTAGCACTTTCGGCCACTTGTGTGGTTATAACTTTTATAATGTTTATTCATAAAATTAATTTAATAAATTATTTTTTGGATTTTTCTGTTCGTTGAGGTTTATTAATTAAGGTACCATCACAGTGTGATCGGCCGAAAAATAGTCAATTTTCGCAACTTTTTTCGGACTGATAGGATGGAGGAATTGGGACGAATTTTTTTTTACGATTAATACCACTATTTAACAATACAAAAATATTTTTTTTATTTATTTTTTATAATTATTATAATTTTTTGAAAAAAGTGTCTTTAAAAAAGGGTGGATATTGGTGCCCACGATTGCGGCCGCAGTTTTCATTTGAAAAAAAAAAATCAAATAGATTATCAATCTGTAGTTACGCCGCTATGTACCTATGGGAGCTTTTTTTTGAAATTTGGTTTTTGAATAAAAAGTACAAAAGTTTTTAAACAGTTTTCCGTGTAATAAAATAGAAGATTTAAAAAAAGCTTCCATAGGCACTTAGAGAATGAAATAAAGACTATTCTGTCAAAATTTCAAACTTATAGTTTGGAAACTTTCCCTCTGAGAGTGGGTACCGTTTTTTAAAAGGGCATTTCGAGACAAATGCGTTTCAAGTTTGTCTCGAAATTGTTTCAAATCATTGTTTCAACAAAAATGTGATACCGTGGTGATAACAATTAATCTTATCCGTTCACTGGTGGTGGAAAGACTGAATGTAAAGTGGTATAACGTTCCGCTAGAAGACGCCTATCGATTCACAGAATTTTGTATTTAGACGGAATCCATTGATCCGTGGTCGTAGCGACCGTAATAATTCGAATTTCAATTTGAAATTTTGAGAGAACATGCATAACTGTATGTACTGTAAGATAAGACCAAAAGAAAATTAATTTTTTTTTAAAATTCTACACTAAATTGATTTGTCTGTATTGAAAATTTGAAAAACAAAACTATCATTTAGAATTTAGAGTTACAACTCAATAAAATTAAACATTTCTATCATATTCATTTTTTGTAAGTATTTAATTAAAAAAGTTAAGTTAAAATACAGGCTGGAATCAAGCTCTTCAAAAAATTGTTCAACTGTTATAATATGTAAACAGTTATTCTTTATTTCTTTGATTTTTATTGATAAGTATACAGTAGAGCACCAGTTTTGTCAAGAAAAAGTAGTCTCCACAAGTGGTGCTTGACAAAAGTGATGCTTGACAAAAGTGATGCTTTTTGACCAGGGGCGATTCACAAATTTCGTAAGATTATGTTTTGAATTAAAATTGTTTTTTTTTTTTTTTTTTTTAAATATTAATAAAAGGAAAAAAGTAGTGAAGAATTAAAAGTTATTTATCCCAGAAAATATTTTTTCATTTGTCGTTTTATTAATTTGCTTTGAAATGATTTTGTTTACATTTTACGTATGATCGAAACCGCCACAGAGCAGAATACATATAGATAAACATTCTATGTACGATAATTAAAATCCATATTCCTACGCTTTGAGGTCTGTTGTTGTTTGTCACTTTTGTCACTACCATTACCGGTATATTTATTTGTTGCTTTTGATAAAATCATGCGTCATGGTCTATTGCACATGGATTTAATATTTATGTACTTGACATTTTTGATGCAACTTTCCAAAAGTGATGTTGACTAATTTGATGCTCTCAAAAAATTTCCAAAACTGATGTTTCCATTATCAGTGCTATACTGTATTTTTTCAAACAGAATAGGGCGTGTAGAAAACGTTTCGGTCTTGTTTATGGGCTTTGTGGGGAAACTGATTGCAACTACGACATTTCGGCAATCTGAATCATTCTGTAGGTAACTTCAGATGAATTTAATGATTTATAATTTTTATTATATCGGTATTACGCTTACTTCTGTGTACATATACATATGTATGTGTGGAGATGTTTCGGTTAAAATGTATTTATTTATGTACGGAATTGTATGGACGCGAATGTACGTACGTATTATGGTAGAAGAGATTATTAAGTGATTGTAAATTTAATAGACTTGTTAGAGTTAATTTGCAAAATTATTTATATAATTATGATATATGTATGCGTATGTATATGGCCAATAGATATCATATTATGTACAAATAATTGTACATATGTTGTGATCCCGTATGTTATTTTTAGCATTTTAATTTATATAAATTGAATATATTTATTGTGAGTTATGTAAGTTCTCTATTTCAAGAAATTTTTGTTTAGTTTGTTGGTATAAAGAAGTTTGATGTTTGATAAAATTAGCAGCATAGTTGTCAATCGTAATTTTACACCAATTTGTATTTTGTCGATATAAGTTTCCTCAAAGTTTAGTGACAGAATTCGTATGATCAGATTAGGATTGTTGACTCGCTGGCTCGGTCTATGGAACCGCTTAATATTTTCGTCACTTTATGAGTACCTGTAACTTCTGAAACTGGAGTGCTAATATAAAATAAGTATTGAATAATATAGTTTTTATATAAAATAATGGCTAGGCCGGCGTATTGCAACTGTAAATACTTAAATTTGTTCTAGTAAATTTATTGAATAGACAAGTTAGATAAAAAAGATTGGCATTATATTTACATTGACTGAACACTGCCATGTGAGAGTCAATCAGCAGAGAAAATAGATAAATTTGATAATATTTAGATCAGTTTGCAGAAAATGTGATACTGCCGAAGAAAATGTGCTGTATACATATAACTCTGAAATACTTGGCAGTGGTATAAAAAAGGGTTCTGTAACAAGTAAACCGAGGACAGTTCAACTGCGACAGTTAAACCGCGACAGTTCAACCGACGACAGTTCAACCTGACGACAGATCAACCGACGACAATTCCACCTAACGACAGATTAGCCAATGACAATTCAACTTCACGACAGTTCAGCCTAACGATAGTTAAACCAAACGACAATTGAACCGTAGAATAGTTAAACCACAGAACATTCTAACTGCTTAAAACTAATATATAAATTAACTAAATCCGACCTGAACTAACCCAACTCAATAAACTATAAACAAATCTAACGTAATCTAACCAAACCCAACCTAAACTAATCAAACTCAACAAATCATAAGTAAAAGTAACCTAACCTAACTATACACAACTTAACCAAATGAAACCTGACTTAACCAAGCCTAACCTAAACTAACTAAATTCAATAAATTATAAATAAACCCATCATAACCTAACCTAATACAACCTAACGTAACCAAACCGAACCTGAAGTAAAACAACTCAGTAAATTATAAACAAACCCAACCTAACCTAACCAAAGCCAGCCTGAGTTCACTGAATTCAACAAATTATAAGCAAACTCATCTTAGCCTAATATAAAACAACCTAACATAACCAAACCCAACCTGAACTAACCGAACTCAATAAATTATAAGCAAACCCAACTTAACCTAACCAAAACTAGCCTAAACTAACCGAACTCAACAAATTATAAACAAACCTAACCTAACCAAACCCAACCTAAACTAATCGAACTCAACAAATTATAAACAAATCCTACTTAACCTAATCAAAACCAGCCTAAACTAACCGAATTCAACAAATTATAAACAAACCCTACCTAACGTAACCAAATACAACTTAGCAGATTAATCTAACCAGACAACACCTAAACTAATCGAATTCAACGAAAGGTAACCAAATCCAACACAACCCAACCAAATAGTGTACCCTTAATTGTGTAAAGAGTCACCCTTGAGACTTGAAACTACATAAATACTTATTTAGCCTCAAGTCTCAAGGGACTTGAGACTAAACAATTTCATTGCTAGATAAAATTTCATTGCTAACAATTTCTAACAATTTCATTCCTAGATAAAATTCAAATAATTTTGTTCTTATTAGTTAATAAATTGTACAACGTTTAAATTGTCTTCAGTTAAAATGTCGTTAGGTTGAACTGTCGTCGGTTGATCTGTCGTTAGGTTGATGTCTCGTTAGGTTGATTTGTCGTCGGTTGGACTGTCGGGGTTGAACTGTCGCGGTTGAACTGTCTGCGGTTCACTAGTCGCGGCACCTAAAAAAGATATGGACTCTGTATCTATGGCAAATTTGTAATGAAATTCTTGCATCTTACTGACAAGTAAAGGTCCCAAGGCCGGACCTATCGATTTTGATAAAACTAAGACATGTTGTAGAACACTAAAAACTAAACCACATGTATTTCTTTTATCTGCGGAAAAACGGTTTGAAAGGGTAAAATTGCCCTTCAAAAATTGGGGTAAATATTTAATTTTCCAAATATCTCCAAAACAATAAGAGATAGAGCAAAAGTTTAAATTGGCAATATTGCTCTTTTTTCAAGAGCAATATTGCCAATTGCCAATTCTATTGATATGAAATTTGTTCAAATTACATCAAGAGGGGTGGTTGGGGGTTAAAATTTGGGGGTTAAGTTTGCAAAAAGGGAGTGAAAAATGCACAATATAAAAATTTTGTTTACAGATTTGAAATCTATGTCAAAAAATCTAATTAATCTATTTTTGATCAATGTACTAATATTAAGTTTAGGGGTAGTTAACTAGGGGTGACTGCGTCGAATAGTCGTACTGTTTGGGTAGTTCAAGAAGAATAACGTAGAAATGAAATTTTCGAATTAATGAAAAGATTAACTAGTTTTAGTTCTAAAAATTTCAAAAATTTAACCTTTCGCCCTTGAGTGCATGAAATTTTAATAATGATGGAAGCGCTGGGTTGAAAAACTAAGGTTAGATCTAGGGGAGCAGCGAGGGCACGTGTCCCCCCTAGGTGTTAGGGGGCGGCAAAATGTTGAATTTGAGTTTTTTTCTGATTTTTTGCTCGTCACTTGTTTTTAGCAGGAATTTTTGAATTTTGAAATTTGAATTTTTCTCGAGGAGGGCGCTAACAACAAAGTTTGTCCCCTTTATAATAATTGTAGGCTCGGCCCTGTGAAAGACTAATAATTCTTCTTCAACTATGGACTTTTAGTGCTATCATTGTAACATTGGGTTACCGCCGACGTAGTTTACAAGACTTAAAATATACAGTTTGAATAAATAAGCCGAGGGGGCTTAACACTGAAGGTCATATGCAATACACTTCAGGTGGTTCATACGGTCAAATTTTTAGCATCCCCCCAAAAAATCAAATTAAATGAAATTTCTTTTATATCATACGAGACGCTTCGATTGATACCCCAACGAAGATAATATCGTTTTTTATCCGCCAAGTATTTTGCAGGAAATAAATATCTGCATATGCACACAAGTATATCTTTTTAAAATAATGTAAAAAGACTGTCGTAACCTTGAAACCCACTTATGTTAAAAAAGAACTGTGATTTTGATTATCGGCACCCTTGCAATAGCTCCCATAAAAGTTCAATGATATGATACCATCTGGTGTATAACTATCCGGCGCTCTTGCCATAATAATTTTGTAATAATGTAACGTTGTTCTGGCGGCGTTGTAATAACTGTGCTTTCAAAACAGCGCCGCAGATTGTCCAGTAAACGAATGAAAATGACGCGAAAAGCTATTTCCACGGTGGTGGAGGTTCCATTTCGTTACAATTCAGTTTCGTACTAGTTTCAGTTTTTTACTTTTACACTGTGTGCCTCAACAATCCGTATTTGTTTATGCTTGCTTGCTTTATTAATGAAACAGATTATAGGTATGTAATAATTTTACTCCACCCTATGCATTTATCGGCGACAGTGAACAAATTGTTTGAAACATTCTCTGTATCAAATTTAATTAATTAGTATTATTATAATACGTTTGCAGTTATTTTGACATTTTTACGCAAAATAAATCATGATTAAAAATTTGCTAATAAAATATAAATAATAATAATTACATATTTTTATTTTTGCAAAATTATTGCAATCAATTATTTAAGTACTAATGTTGTTACAGTTAGTAGTGCGATTGGAATGTTACATACATTTATACACTTAATATGGCTTACTTGAATTGATTTTTTTTTATTTTTATAAATATAGAAATTATATAAATATTAAAATATAATTTATTATGGTATATTGTTAAAATAAGATAAATCGGGGTGTGGCCTTAAAATTTGCGTAGGTGGTGTAATCAGTTTTATGTCAAAATATGGAATATCAAGTATACACCAGTAGAGTAAACTGATTTACAAAATCATTCGTTACTGCTACATAATTAATTCGTTTAAGTATCTATTATATTTGAATCATAAATTGAATGTCCTAATTTCCGAATTACTAAAGCAGCAAATGATTTTAAGAAAAGAATATTAATAAATATTTATATGGGGGGTGGGAAGAAATTAAGGGAGAAATAATTAAATTACCGGAGTTGGTAGCGGTAAAGTGAATAAAAGAGTTTATTTATATATTTATATATTATACAGTATAATATTTACAGTACAAGATATTCTATTCAAGAAACCAATAAATTATTTCTAAAGTAACACATTTGCAAAATGGCCATTAACCCTTTTATTTTAACCATACAGAAAATTTTTTTGTCTCAAAATGCCGTACCTTTTACTGCCAGTGGCAAGTACAATAGATAAGGTTACAAAAAAAGAAATAAAATCAGATCATTAGATCCAAACATAAAAAAATGAACCCTACGAATTTGCAAAATACAAACTATACTAGATTATGTTGGTAAAATTAAACATAACTTAGAATTTTACCGTATTTCTAAAAATCTGTCATAGATGGCGGTATCTGTACCAATGAATATATACATATCATAGCATTTTAAGCCACCATATTGCAGGACCAGTTAACACGTCTTAATCATTTAAAGTGTTAAAATTACAGCTTGGACAAAATTTTTATAAGGAAAGTAGTATGTACTTCGGTACTTCGGATTTGGTTGTTGAGTTGACCATATTTCTCTTCCTGGGCACAATTTGTCTAATATTTTTTTTTATTTTTTATAATTAATAGAGATTGTAGCAACGAAAAAATATAAAACTGAAAAGGCTTCTTTGTAATAATACTCTCTAGTAATGATTTTATGGTAGTTTTTCATTGATTAAATTCCAAGCCCAAAGAATGAAGGCTACGTTTTCAAACATTGATCATATAAACTTTTTTTAATTATTCATTCAGAAGAAAACTTGTAAGTATATAGATTTTAATGTTACAACCTTGGGCTTCAGTTTGGTGCATTGTTTGTCTTTTTTGATGCCTGTTAAAAATTTTCTTGATGAGAAGCACACTTTCACTAGATTTCTTTTGGCAGAGGCAAATTTTGTAATTTAATAAAAATTCAAATACCCTGCTCTGCTAACTTTCCATAAAAACAGTGATTTCTATTGCTGATGTTAAGATGGTTTTTGATAGACCGTTGCATTCCTTATTCAGAAGATCGAAAAGGTCAATCAGAGCCAGTTTTATATTAAATTTTAGAATGGACGTAAATCAATAAATATTTTTTGAAAGCTAGGAAATTTCGACAATTTAACTGACATAAAACACATACACAAAGGAATTTATTGGAATCACTTTTGCTGTCGACTTACTTAGCTTGTCCATAATTTCGACGTGTTCAACAGATAAGTATAACATTCATATATAATATTTTTATATTTTGTACTTGAATCGATTGCATTTTCCATGAAAGTTTTTACTCTGGTTATGCGGTCTCAAATGGAGTCCTGATATTTCTTCTATTTTCTTATAGTTCTATAATTTATGTGTGTTTTACTGAACGAGACGTACTCTACATATAATTAAAATATTGTTGTGGGTGAATGTTTTTGTAATTACCAATTCTTAATGGATAACGGATTTAGACCATTTCCGTTTTAATAATTATTAATTAGCAAGTTTTCAAATAACAAATTTTTTTTAATTAAAATAATCTTATGTATCATCTTAAATATTATGGTATGAGGTTTTTTTTTTTATTTTGCAAAAAATTAATTAGGCGAATTTGCAAAACATTTCTCTAATCTCTTCATCCAATCATAATATCGGTTATTAATTTTAGTATTAGAAAAAAAACTGTTTTCGAAACATTTTTTATGGTTTGGACCAATTTTTTTGGTGTTTTGATAATAAATTATATTTTTTAAAAATATTTTGAAAATCGATGATTAATATCTGATTAATATATACCAGGTGTTTATTTAAAAATTAACTTGCAATATAAGTTTGAAAATATTAAAACAAAAATTACAGTTGAGGTTAACCCTAGCCTTAAAGCGCATTCAGACTTACTTTTTTTTTACATGTAGATGAAAAAATTTTACGTCCAGGGTTATAGTCTAACTAGCTTTTACGTAAATGTGCTTCTGGCTGTCGTCATATGTATACGAATCAGAAATCCTGAATTGGAATTAAAACAAGTGGCGGCTTTTCAACCTACTTAAATTTCTTCGTTGAATAGGGTTTATTGGGTCAAGAAAGAAATCAATATGTTTTGGTAGATTTGGTTATGTCAATGACAAATTTTATTTATTCTTATTGGCGACATGTGTGTTTGTTAAACACTCTATAGCCTACGAATTTTTTGTATTTAATGATTATAGTTGTCTATTTTGATAATAAATAAAAATAAGTATACTATAAAATACTAGTGATGTAGATTACCGGGTGTCTATTAAATTGATACATGTAAATATACACTTACGGTGTTATTCAAGTTGATATAACGTTTCTATATAGTCTATGACATTATAGATGAGTGACGCATTGTTGCTGCTAAACTAGACTATAATTTTTTTTATTTTATTTCAAATAATATTTATATCATATAGATTATAAAATAGATTTTATTGCTGGCTAAAGATACGTTATGTAGGTTTAGTTTTTATTGACAAGATTGGCAAGAGTATAATATTATGACGGTTAAAGTTATTTCATAATCTACAATTTCCCATTTTAGCACCTTTTTAATGACACCAATAAAAAGTTCATAGTTAATAGCATAAATGCAGACAACAAAAATATTTATTTAATATTTATATAGAATCAGTAAAGCAGATTTATAAATTTTGAGGTTTTAACCTTTATGTGGCTAAAATTACGAGGTAATTAAAAAGAAATGGTATAGAAACAATGGATTTTACTTACTAGGACCTTGATTATAGAAACTTTCATATTCACAAACTATGTGGCTTGGTAAAGTTGTGAAAGCTATGTTCGGCTACGTGAGGGTAAGGACCAATCAAAGTCAAAGTTCGTAACTCTTTATTTTATTTAGACTTAACAAGAAAAAAAATTAGGTCCTTACGGGGGTGTAAAAACTAAAAGCTACATACTTAACAGGTAACATGAAGGAAGGAATTCAAGAGTGGCAAAAATTAAGCCACGTGATTTATGAGCACTCCTTAACGATGTAGAAACTATGAGCTTTCAGTACAAAGTACGACTTTTAGTACGTCATACGGGGAAATGAGTTTAAATACAAAAAAAATGTATTATTTTTTCGTATCTTTCATTTACGTTCACAGTTGTTCAACACGTATACTAATTTGTTATTTTTATTTTTGAGCGGCGATTATTTGTTCTTTGGGGAAATGGCTGAGAATTCTCATCAGTGAAATCATTAGATATACCTACTCGGAGAGAAAATTCCTATAAAAATTATTGTGCTCATATTACAATCGACGTGTAACAGACGAACATATCCAATTTTTGTACGGTAAAATTATAAAAATTACAATAATATAACTATAATTTTTATAATTTTACCGTACAAAAATTGGATATGTTCGCCTGTTACACGTCGATTGTAGTATGAGCACAGTAATTTTTATAGGAATTTTTGTCTCCGTGTACCTACCGAAATTTTTAATGATAATGAATTTAATGTAATGGTTGACGATCAGTGTAATGACTTCTCGATATAACGTTTGAATTTGCAATTCTATTAGCATCGCTATGACCGATACGATGTGGGTTTTATAAAAACAGTAATATTCGACGAAAACTTAACTAAAGAAAACGGCAGAATAAATAATAAAAATGTTTAAAGTTGATTGTTTAATTTTTTTAATGTATACGTGAACAGGTTAAAGAATAAGGTGTGTTTTATAAAGCTATCTATAAAAAAACATTTTTTAATCCTTAAAAAATTACTCTAATAAATTTGCAAATGTGAAATAAATGTAATAGAAATTATAAGCCTATTATCTAGTTTAGTTTTTTTTTTTAAGACCTGTCCATTTAGACCGATCATTTTTGATTGATTTATTAGACTTAAATATCCATTAGAAGAGATTTACTATAGATTTGTTTTATATTCATACACGTACTTGTATGTATTTATCTAATTAATTTAGGTGTTTAAATACTACACTTGAGTCAAAATTTCCAAAATTTTTTTCATGATGTAGTTTTTTAGCGATAATTTAATGTCAAAATTTTTAATGTATTTAGAAAAAAATATGACAACATTAATTTGGCTAGTAGTTGGATCAGGTAAAGGTATACTATGAAGATATTATTTAGTATGTTAGCGAATTTTCGAACGGAAATTGAGGTATTACAGCAGGTGTCACGGTGGTGAGACTTGAGCCTCCAGCAGTGACAGAAGTATGTATGCACCATGTATTAAGCATCTTAACTTTCGAGTTTTTTTTACAAACATTTGACATTTGAATTTCGGCCTCTGTCTCGACCGACTCTTTCTTTCAAGGCAATTTCTTCCTATCTTATTTTAATTTCAGTGTGCTTAAAAAGCCCGTATTTGAGTAATAATTAGTTATTTAATAAAAATGAAGGAAAATAAATAAATAAATTTTTCACTTGTTATTTTTTATTTAAGTAACTCGGAGCAGAGCCGCGGATTAACCCATTCTTGAGCCCTAGACATTTTCTTCTTACCGGGCCCCGTTTTTTCTTTCTAGGGCGGGATTTATCTATGGGAGGTCCTGAGGCTTTGGAGCATTTTTCAGATGAAAGATTTTCATTTCAGTTCTATCACTTCTATTAAAATTTCCCCGAAAAGTAGAGTTGACGAGCAAAAAAGAAAACAAACTTATTCTTTCTATTCTACTCCTGTTTTGAGAGATTCACTATCATTTTGGGCGGCTCAAATTGATTGTGTGAAGAACTAAAATAAATTTTTAATACTGATACAAATATTCAAAATTTGCCCTTCAAATACATCTGGTCCGATGCAGATAAAATACATTTGTCTCATTTGTCTATTCGATGATCCGGTCCTGAGCGGGGTTTCCAACAAATTATAGTAAAAGTAAACTTTGGTATTGACAATATTAATTAGTCCTTAATAGAGTGTAAAAAACACGGTCCGAATAATGTCGATCATTTCACGAACGGAGTTGCGGTTTCGGTTGTAGTTTCGGCTGTTTTGCTGCCGAAACCGAAACTAAACGGAAACTCCAATTTTTCACCCAAAACTACCCCCGAAACTGAAACCGAAAGTGAAATTTCGGTCGGACATTATAGTAGATTATCGTCTGACATTTTATTCCTGACAACGTAATATTTATTGTAGCTTTTTCTCCACAAAATTTCTTATTGCTAACATACAACAGTAAAAATTAATTAATAAAAATGTATAAACTATAATTTTTATATTAATTTTACCGTGGCATCCAACACGTTATTATTATCTTTATAAATATTGTTATTCGTATTATAATTGTACGACAGCGAAGACAAAGAAAGGATAGTGAAACGGAAATTGTCGGGAGTTAACTGATACTTTTGTTCAGATTTATTTATTGCTTCTTTTAACTATTTTTTTTTCCTTTCGAGAGACGACAGGTGTTTTCAGTTTTTTGTTCAGACCAAACAAAGTAACCTGACTCTTTGTATGTTTCTTCCTTTATTTTTGTTACTTTTTTTATAGTATGAAAAGAATTATTCTTATGGAGAATTTTAATGATTCGTATAAATTTCTGTTAGTGAAATATTTATTGTTTTAGGGTAGTATTTAAGACTTGTTTAAGTAGATATAAAAAAAAGGTAGTGATTACATAAAAAATGGAAAATTTTTCTTTCGATGGATTTCTTCGCATCAGTCCAACATGAGTTTTGTTGTAAGCGAGATTTTGAATCGTTCTTTAAATAATGCCCGTGTAAAAAACAATTGCTGTTAATTGTAAGGCAAACAATGATTATCAAATTTTACACATAAACTAAACAACAACAATTGAATAGTTTTCTTTATTTTTTCTAAGCATTAGTTCATTAAAGTACCATCACAGTTTGATCGACTGAAAAATAATCAATTTTCGCGATTTTTTTCCGGATGGATATGATGGGGAATTGGGGATTAATTTTTTTTGCCATTAATACCACTATTTAACAATATAAAAATATTTTTTTTATTCATTTTTACTTATTTTTTATAATTATTATAATTTTTTGAAAAAAGTATCTTTAAAAAGGGGCAAAATTGGTGCCCACGATTGCCCACAATTACGATTTAAGCCGCTATGTACCTATGGGAGCTTTTTTTTTGAAATTTAAAAAAATAGCGGTGTATTGAATAAAAAGTACAACATTTTTTATAGTTTTCCGCGTGGAATAATAGGAAGATTTCAAAAAAAAAAGAAAAAAGCTCCCATAGGTACATAGTTGATTACCTACAGATTGATAATTTATTTGATTTTTTTTCCAAATGAAAACTGCGACCGCAGTCGTGGGCACCAATTTCCATCCTTTTTTAAAGACACTTTTTTCAAAAATTATAATAATTACAAAAAATAAATAAAAATGAATAAAAAAAATATCCTTGTATTGTTAAATAGTCGTTATTCTTAAAAAAAAATTCGTCCCCATTCTCCCATCATATCCATCCGAAAAAAAATCGCGAAAATTGACTATTTTTTTGACCGATCACACTGTGATGGTACCTTAATGCAAATTTGATATTAATGAGAAATTTTATTTAGTTTTAAATAAGTGGGTAATATGATTAAAACAAAAATTTAAATTAACTAATATTACTCATTTACTGGATGAGGTATATCTATCTAGCATAACTAAATAATATACAGGGTGTTAGTGAATATACAGAGTGTTAAGCCGGTTCTACACGATGCTACGAACACCTTCCAACATTGGACGTTCGATGGTTCATCGCATCGTGTGGCCGTTGTTCGAACCTACGAGTGTCCAATGTCGAGCGTCAAACATTCGCATTTGGTCATGTCCCGCTCGATGTCGGTATTCTTGCACCGAGTCAAAGGGATGCTTTGAACGTTTGAAGGTCAATGTTGGTTGCGTTGGTTGGTTCGACTCAACAGCTGCACGACTCGTTCATGTGAAGAGAGACAACATTAGTGTATAACAGTAGAGATCACATAAGACAGATGACATCCTCGTCCACTGAATAAACGTTTGTACCAACACATTATACAAGAGAGACAACATCAGTGTATAACATTAGAGATAACATCAGACAGATAACAGCCTCGTCTACTGAATAAACGTTTGTACCAACACATCATCATTTGTATTGGATCAAACATTCGATTCACCGTGTAGCAGAGACATTCATCGCACCAACTATCGAACTTAATTGCCTCAAACGTTCGATCGAACGTTGGAAGGAACGTTCGTAGCATCGTGTAGAACCGGCTTTAGTGAAAAGATTTTAACAGGTAATTGCTGAGGTTCTTTTATGTAAAAAAGTTCATATAAACTTAGGTCCGGAAACGCTTAGTTTCCAAGAGAGAGGGTGTTCAGTTTCTTGTCTTTTTTAATATTTTCATAAATATTTCAAAAACGTTTTGAGATACTGACACAAAATTTGGGACACGCCATAACAGGATAAATACTCATATTCTGAAGTAGACAGAATATTCCCATTCAAACCACTGGCGTCCGTACGGCCATGTGATGACATATTTTAATTCGAAAATGTTTTTTCCAAATGTCCCATAAATTGTTGACAAAAATGACCTCTTAGTATTTTGTCGCTCATGTAAGATACTTCAAGATAAAAAATAATTTCCAGTTACTGTTCCTACAATAAAGCCGATATGAGCTATCTAGTAGCCCATCTACTCTGTATCTTGGAAACTAAGCGTTTTCGCATCTGAGTTTATATGATCTTTTTTACATAAAAGAACCTCAGCAATCACTTGTTAAAATTTTTCGCACTTATTCACTGACACCCTATTTGTATAATACATATACATAGTTTTGTGAATACTGTTCAATAAAATATAAACATTTAATGTGGTGGAAGCAATAAAGAGACGCTGACAATGGTATTTAGAGAAATATTAAAAGTATCCGACATTAAAATGTGATTGTGAAGAACGCGAAGCCTGAGAACTTGTACTGTACAAATTAACGAAACGAAAAAATTCGAGAGTTCCATTTTACGTTTGACTGTCTTAAAAACTACTAATTTTAAAGCTGCAAAATAACATTTTAACGGGTGGGAGTTTACAAATTTAATAATTTTGCAACACTAATTCATAATTACTTGTACGTATGTATATACTTATCATAAGTAAGCAGCTAACAAGCCAATTAATCTTGTTACAGAATTAGATACCCATATCCACATTTTGATTATATTTTAAACTATTTTAAATTCTTACATGCCTAATTTGACGTCACGTAAATTTACTGCGAATGTGAATGACCTGTTACGATCACGATTTATTTTTGTACCGCAAGCTTGTAATATTTGTAGGATGACCCACCAGATAACAATTTTTGGCTTCTTTTTCTCAAACAAATATTTATTCTGAAATATTTACATTTAAACAAAAGCACTATAATTATAGGGTAGAATACAAATTATATACATATTTTAAATTCAGTAACTCGACTGCAGAATATTGTTACAAAAAATAGAAGTTATGAGATGAATCATTCTTTGTTAATTTTTGTAATTCTAATTTTAATGAATTGAATCAAACATTGTAAAGATGATATTATAGATTTAATTGAAACTAGTGAAACTTGATTCTTATTCAAATAAATAAAATTTCGATTTTTTTTTTCTTTAGTTAATTATTTGCTGAGTGTCGAAGTGAATAAATGAAATAAAGGCACATAGTAGAGCCAGTAGGTTCTTGGATAGACAAAGGTAAATTTCTATGGCCAATGATCAATACCAAATATATACCGGGAATCACAAAAGTTTTATTTTTCACCTACGATAAAGTAGATATAGTTGGTGTAGGTACGTTTCCAAGAAAAATAAACATTTAAACTCATTCGTCAACAAGGCCGGAACTACAATTATTATGAGGGGGGTAAACATTGCTGTTGGCGCCCTCCCGCCAAATTAAACATTAAATTTAAAAAAAACCGTACCGTAACTCACTGTTTTGGCGCCCCTAAACTTGTGTGTTTGTGGCCCCGAAAAACTTGCAGGGGGGCACGTGCCCTCGCTACCCCCTAGATCCGACCCTGATCGCCAACCTTGTCGCAATGTTGAAATTAGATAGCATTTATTTTCAGTATATTGAAAACATAACAAAATTAAGATGAAACTGAAGGAGTTTAGAGGTTTAAATCACTGGAAGCACTGGGAATTAAGTATTCTAGGATTTATATATGCTTTTGGTGTGGGGAAGTAAAATCAAATTAACTCATGGATTAAAATTTTGGTGTTGAATATACTTAGTGTACATTTGAACTGTCGTATCCTTACTATAACTTTTAACATATTTACTGTAGAAGAAAAATCTAAACTAAAGAAAAATAAAATTTCTGTGTATAAGCAAGCCCTTCTGTGTATAAGCAGCTTTTATATACCTGAATGAGATTTTTAATTACGAAATAGTTTTTATAGAAGATTTATAGTTAGGTATCTATTTTTTACAGCAAGTTTATTTTTTAAGTAATAAAAATTTTAGTTGCTTATGTTGCTCTGTAGAGATTTGATACTAGAAATTTTAGCTTTTAGAATATTAAAAGAGCAAGCTTTAGATTCTTTTCCCTAATGGGTGACTCTGCTTCTCGCGCCAGACAACCATAGCATTTCTTCATCATTACAGTGGGTATACTATCCTGACTGAAAATTATTTACTATTTCTGTAAATCGCCTCTTGGACTACGATATTTATATTTTTTAAAATTCTATTAATATATGTATACGAGAATTTAATAGATTTGAACGTTACTTAATGGTATTTAATTTGTAAAATAAAAATATTTTTTACTTTGTAGACACCACTTTAAGTTTTTATTGAAATTCGGCGCAACGAACGACAGTTGTTCGTTAGTGACGATATGGAGCAAAACCTGTCACAGAAATTTAAAACCCTAAAGTGGTAGCTAAAAAGTAAAAATTGATATATCGTGGAGTGTATTGTTTTTGAGTTTTTTTAGCTTTTTTCATTGCTTCTTTTGTGACTCACAGTAATTTTTTTACATTTTTTGTTACCTATGTGAACACTGAACACACACATGGTACCTATACATCTCAGTGATGTGTTATTCAATTTAGACACATATTTTTATTGTAATTACTTTGTATTAGGTAAAACGAAAAGAAGTGTGAAGAAAATACATAAGAAAAATACCAAGATTTAGTAATAGGGATTTTAGGTAGATTATTTATGATAATTTATGTATATACCATCAAACGGAAAAGCTGTCAAGATATCAGCCACATATTTGTATAAAAAAGAAACCGTAAAATCCAGTTTGTTTAAAGATTCTTCTATCAACAGATCCATGACGATATTGCACCCTCATAAGGAGATCGAACTTCCCATAGGGAAACCTTGAACTTGTTTAAATGTTCCTGGGGAGTATCTTGTAGTGAAAAAGGCAAAATGTTTCTAAATCCATATTGGTATGGTTCTGTATTTCTAGCCAATTTTTCTCAATTCAGTCAAAAAATATCTTTGTTGGGCAATTTGTAAACAAGGACTGCACGTCTAAGCTAATTATTTTATATCCGTAAGGCAAATTAATTATTTTGTTATTATAATTCAAAAGAATTTTTAATATCATATTGGCTAGAGTAAGTCTGTTGTACAATGTTTGAGAAATATTTTGTAATGTTATATAAAGCGGAATTCGAAGTCGAGCAAATCGGGCCAAAACACAAATCAGATGGTATGGTAAATGGTTTATGTATCTTCGGAAGGAAGTATATCATGGAAAGTCTTGTAGTATTGGATTTAAGGTATTCATAGTCTTTGTCTGGAGTGTAATCTTTTTGTTTGAGCTTTATTAGCTACGATAAAATTTGTTTATTCAGTTTGCTGGTGGGGTCATTATTCTCTTAACTCATGACCATAAGTTTTTTCCAAGCGAATTTTTAACAATACAATTTAATTATAAATAATGTAATTATAAATTTTTATCTATTTCGACTTTTTTTCAAAAATTACTGTTTTTATTTTTTTTTATTTAATTGTTATAATATGTTTAATTATTTTTCTACAATAATATTTTTAATTATGTAAGTACTTTTTGACATGTTTATTTATATTTTAAAATAATCATATCGATCAATATTTATTGTAGTGACCTGATGATGGAAAGAAACCTTCTTGAAACGTTGTCAAACAAATAAAAAAGTTTTTAATTTTTGATTTGTTTTTATAAATTGGTGGAAAATACTCCTATCCCCACACATAAAATAAGAGAGATACTTATTCCATAGTTATTTATAATATCTTTTCACAATAAAGGCTAAATTTAATAGTTCTTTTTTATTTTTTTTTAGCTGCATAAATGACCACAGTTGTTAAAAATGCAGCTTAATAATAATAATAATAAAAAAAATAGTTCTTTTATAAATTTTCGGTTATTTTTATTTGAAGAAAGTATTCAAGTATTTTCGGGCATGATTTTCCAAATTAAATTTTTTGCTGGCATTTATTAATATTTAAAATTTCATTGTTAAGTTTATTAACACTTTTTATAGCTTCTTTGGGGTTTATGTCATTATCAATGAAAAAGAAGGAAATAATGCAAACTCAAACCTTTGCAAACTCTAACTTTTGTAAACTCTGATCTTGACATTTTTGTTACCGGTTTGAATTTAGTAATAGTGTTAACACTGCTTTCAAATAATACTTATACTGATGTATTTACTCGATTGGCAGGAAAAAATAGGTTTTATAAAATGACCCAAAAGTACGACATTTCTTTTCACTTTACCTAATACTTATATGATTTAATTACGAATCAATCAACCGGTTTTATTTTTTTAATTACAATCAGTTGCGCTGTTGATGAAGCTCAGAATCAGACTGCTTTCATATTATTCTTGTTTGATTATTAAATAATTTGGTCATCATTGCCAACTATACCAATAATATACACATATCATGTTAAATAAAACTGATACGGATAATGAAATGACTCTTATTGTACTATATATTGATATTTTTTGATTGTAAAAAAATTTTAAAAAAAACTTCGACGTACTTTTATGAAATATTTTTGAGTGTTAGTAACAAATAGAGGGATGATTAATTTAATAGTAGTGAAAGTAATTCCAGGAGTGTAAGTCTCAAAATAATTAAGAATATGTTTTCGAATTTTTTCTCTGCCGCGCATATATAGCTGGCATATGTGTATCTTTAATTTTGATATTTAATATGTATATTATAATGTTAATGTAGTTACGTTTTTTGGCTACTTGATATTTTTTTATTTGAATTTTATTATCAGTTATTTAAAGACATTTATTATCTTGTTATTTTTTTAAGGGGTTACATGAGCTTTGTTTAGCAAAAAAAAAAAAAAAAAAAAACAAAAACATTATTTTTTAGTTTTTTTTTTTTTTTGCAACATAAGAAAATATAATTTATTTCAACTTTTGGCATATTATTATATATTATTCTGAGATACAGTAAAAAAAAATTTTCATGAAAAAAAAATGAAAATTTGGCCATTGCCCGCTAGTTGTAACACGTGAAACCCTTATCTGAAATTACAAAACAAAATTTTTTCTATTAGTAGATACTTATGGCTTGTACTTGAACGAAGGGTTTAAAAAGAAAATGAAATTTCAATGTTTCACAGTGTTTTAAACAAAAAATTTGATTTTCGGTAAAAATTTTCGTGTTTTTGGTTTATTTTCTACTTGTAAAATGAAATGTAATGAATGGAAACAGTAATCCTTCGTTCAAGTACAAGTCCTAAGCGACTACTAATAGAAAAAATTTTGCTTTTTGATTCCAGCTAAGGATTTCACGAGTTACTCTGCGTACGGCGAAAACTCAGTAATTTTCGACGCCTAACTGCCAATGGCTTAATTTTCATTTTCCTTTCATGAAAATTTTTTTACAGAATCTCAAAATAATAAATACTAATATGCCAAAAGTTGGAGTAAATAATTATATTTTCTTATACTCCAAAGAAAATCGAAAGTATAGTGTTTTTTCGCTAAAAAAGACCCAGTGTAACCTCTTAAGTGTACTCAGGGTCGGTGAAAGTAATGATGGGTTCAGGGGACAAACAAAAAATTTTTCAAAATATATTCGCTTAATAACATCTCAGTCAACGATTAAAAAAAAAGTAAGCGAATTTCCAAAATGGAAATTCGCTTAAAAGAAAAACCAGTGACCGGGCTCTTCACCAATTAGGTACTCCGGACCCCCTTCCCCCCTTGCCGGCCCTGAGTGTACCTATACATAAAAATAATCATATAAATAGTAAACCAGTTTGAGAAAGAATGGTTTTTGATGTTGATCATGAATCTCAAGTTGAAATTCCATTAAGCCTGTTGAGCCGCTAGACTACGAAAATTGTTTTCGATGAAGGTGCCATAACTCGAAAACGATTTAGAGATTAAACATAGCAATATTTCAGGAGCCTTTAAATCATACTGTTGTCGATCATAATAGACATTGCAAGGTTTTTTTTTTTTTAAATCGTCTATAATCTTACATCAGAACTATAAACCAAGTCCTAATGAAGGACTAAAAAATAAAAATTTTTTTGCAGCTCTAAATAACTGATTATAGTAATTAAAAGTTATGTGAAAGACGTCAACGAATATTTTTTCTTAAAATAAAAAATAAAAAATACACAGCTAGTTTTATCCATTTCATTCATTCATCTGTAAGTGACCTTTTAATTACTTACAAAACTGACAGTAATAAAAAGATTGCGACGGCTTCGTTTTTGATTAAAATTATATATTTTAAAACACTTCAACAATTACAAGATGTTACGTTGTGTTGTGTCATAAATGTTGTAAAATTATGATTTGTACATGGCAACGCTCCGTTAAAAAGTTATATTGAACCGTGGCTGGCGGCTCGGTTTTAACACATTGTAATTATATACCTACCATTGATGTATCAGTGACGGATAAGAGCATTTTTCTGATTAAAATAAAAAAAGTTTTATTATTGTATTTTGTAAAACCGATTGCAGTTTAGAATGTGACAATCTATACTATCAAAATGATTTAAAGCAAGGAAAATTAGCAAATATTTTTTTAAGATAAATATGGAACTTTTAAAATTAATACATATGGAAGCAGTGATACGCTTATATTTTCTAATGAAGCACCTTTAATACACGCGAAAAGAGATAACTTTATACCCGATTATCAAATTAAAGTTAAACTAAATGTATAAATAGGCTATTTATATTTATTATTATTATGATGTAATCACTATTCATCATATAGTTAATTTAAATCACTACCTGTAATAATAAACTGTCTCGATATACAGTTCAACCTAATCAATATAGTGAATTTTTACTAAAAATTGACTTTTATTAGTTCTTCTTTCATTTCGCTGGGGGGCATTCATAGTACTGCATAAAAAATAGCTTACCCCTTTGAAGAAATACTTTTTGTATCAGATTCCAACATGAATGTATAAAGCTTCCGAAGTACTTCTTCGGAACTCTGAAAACAACAATAAAATTAATCAACATAGGAGGCTCCGCAAAAAGTACTATGTACGTACTGGGTTCCATTCCATTAAGAGCTACTAAGTCTAGAGCATAGATAAAGTACACCAGAATTTTATTTCTGGAAGATAGCCATAACTTCAATACATTTTTTTGACCCTCTATTACCTCTCTATGGAACTGAGAACGGGGGCGACGGGTATAGATGTCAAAGTTGTCGTTATCATCATGCGTAGTACGCTTGAGAAGAACAGAGATGCCACTATAATAACTTTGAATCATTTTTAGCCTTATCTGATAATGTAGATTACTATTAATGAGATAATCCACTAAAATTCTCCTAATTGCATTTTATTTTGACCAGTTTTTCAAGTTTAAAACTAATACAATAATTATAAACTCATATATTTGTTTAAAAACTAAAGTAAAAATATTTTTATTCAAAATTATACATTAATCAAACATTTCGTAAATGAATATCACTATCACTGATTCTAATTTCTGACAAGTGTGCTCCCATTTTTCTGCAACAGATAAAATGTATTCTAATTTTCTAATTAATTTACTGTGATAATAAAATAAGTAATTATTTCACAAATAAAAATAAACTATTAAATGTTAATATTATACATACCTCCAATAATAATTAAGTAAAATTATTAAATCTAATATTAAACTCAAAAAAATAGACGAATTTCTCATAAATAATTCGAAAAAAAATGAAAATTTTCTGAATTATTTTGTAACTGTTACTATAGAATGGTTAAAAATTACAAATTTCTAAAATAATAGAATAAGTTCTATGAACAGTAAATTCGACAGATATCAGCCTTTAAAAGTACCATTTTTTTAAATATGTTGTGCAGTGCTGTTGCACTGCCCTCTGAACCCATCGCCAAAATAACCACTTGCTAAGAAAAAATCTTATAATTTAAGTGAGTACTCTTATATATATATTTTTTTTCAACTGTTACAAGGGATAATCATTCATTTTTTGAATTAACTAGACGTACTAAAGGGACTTGTGAGTAATTTTGTAAGTAACTAAGCATACTAAAAGAATGTGTCATATGATGCAACCACTTTTTTCGCCTTCGAGATTTCGCCTTTCTATTACTACAGCAAAGTGGGAACACATATTTATATTGCATAAAAAATTTTTATTCAAAATGTCATGTATTTAAAAGACTAAGAATTTGTGTAGGTGTATATTATCAAAATTATGTCTTTAATATAAAAAAATAAACTTTTAAAGGTGTAAGGTATTCTTTTTGACGTTTTTCTCAAAATTTATCATATGAATGTAGGTACAACAACACAAAATTATCGTGTTGAAATTTCAAGCCGATTGGAGTAAAACTAATGGGGATATAGAACTATAAGTTTCCGTTCCTTTGACCCGGCTTAATGCTACAGCGTACAGTTGCCCGAAAAGCATTATTCTATTGATGTTTATTTTTGATTTTCTAGTGTATAAAATCTTCATATTTAAAAACGCGTTTTTCTCATGCTTAACATTTCCAAAGTCGGTGAACTCTCTAATTTAAAATCTACTGGACCGATTCTTTTGAAATTTTACACACTTTTCCTACACATAAATTACAAGGTAATGCTGCCGAGTTTTTTTATTTTCTATAATAAATTATATTTTACAAATTTACAGTAATAAAATTGCTAATTTTTAATTTAAAATCGGTATTTTGATTTCTGACTGTTATCAAAAATTAAGAAATCAATAAAAGAACCTCGATGGTGTTATCTTGAGAAATTTATCAATTAATGAAATCTTTTTGGTTTTTTGATTTCGGATGATCCGGTGATGAGTTATGCGGTTCACTGTAATGTAATGTTTTTCTGAGACGTCTACAAAAATATACAGCTAATGGTTCATTTGTTTTATATTTTTCAATGAAATTTTTACGGAATATTTTTCAAATTGCATTCTACTATATTCTACTTATATAGGTAAATAAATTTATCGTATCGTTACAAAAAAGTCTTGAAATATTGGTCCGGGGGCCAGGGGGTGTTTTCATCATTGATTACCACTCGTCTGTAACTTCCGGTGCGGCTTCATTTTGACGAGTCTTCCAAGTTTTTTATCTACGCAAATTCTTATAAGTGCGGTGTTTACTAAATACGCAGTTGCGAAAGACGTTAATTCAACGATGTTATAAACAGTTATTACCAACGTTTTACTTTTGGTGCGCCGTTCGTCGTGTCCGCCGTCCTTAACTTAGCCAAATTACAGACGGCGGACACAGCGAACGGCGCACCATTTTTGTCGGACAAATGTATTTTCGCTTAGGTTACTTCATTATCTTTTACGTAAACTTAAAAGTAAAACGTTGGTAATAACTGTTTATAACATCGTTGAATTAACGTCTTTCGCAACTGCGTATTTAGTAAACGCCGCACTTATAAGAATTTTCGTAGATAAAAAACTTGGAAGACTCGTCAAAATGAAGCCGCAGACGAAGTTACAGACGAGTGGTAATCAATGATGAAAACAGCCCCTGGCCCCCGGACTATATGCTTTTCTTTTTAGCGAATTAACGCTTATATTATCTATTCAAGTTCATAACAATCAAGCATTATTAAAAAATTTAACGAATAAGAAATAGATTCAGTATTTTTACTACCAAAAATCATAAAATTAATAGTAAATTGTATAGCCTCAAAAAATAATTTTAGAACTAAAAATATTATAAAATCAAATTTATTATCAAATAATAAACACTATTAATATTAAATTAATATACAAAAAAAAAAGAAAAAAAAATAACAACAAATTAATTTTGAAATAAATTAAAATTAGTTACCTATAATACAAGTTTAAGTGCTGTGCGATCGCTAAAACTCGCGTCATAATGAATTAAAATAATATGCCTACCTTGTTGGTTCCACACACAGATTAGACAGATACAGTGTGCCTACATACAAAATTGTGTCGTACGTCTTGGGCCGTTTTGTGGCCTGTTCTTAATCAGTCGCTTACAGCTTATGTTAGAAATAACCTCTTATGGTAGTGCCATTGTTTTTCTAATTAACTTTTGAAATTTAAATAGAAAAAAAATATGAAGTGTGTCGTATCTAAGTGCAAAAATATTAACAAAAAAATACTCAAAATAAAGGGATATCTTTCTTTAGGTAAGTAAATATATTTTAATTATTTGTCAGCCATAATGGAATAGCATATAGTCATATATATAAACATATACAACTATCGGTTTGTGTAGATACAATGATAGGTTTATGTAATGATAGGTTTATGTGGGGGTACCCTTCTTGCGTGTTATTTTGGCGACACAGGTTCGCCTATATATAAGTTAGCTAAGTTTGTATCTATATATATCTGTGGTTCCACATACAGGCATGTGAGGCACGTCTCGTTCGTGGTCGATGATTGTCCAATACGTTGAGGCTGTATGTGCCGCATTCATACAGCTGAAACTGTAAAACTGAAAAAAAATAACAAGTCAATCATTTTTTTTTTTTTTTTAATAATAATAATATGTATATGTCGTTGTGAATATGTATTATATTGGCCTACGGAGATTTGATTAGCTAGGAGAGAGTCCGGATGTACAACAAGAGAATTTATGAAAATTTATAATCTATTTGTACAGTAAAACCTGTTAGTGGCAATGATTACGAATGTCAATATATTATGTGCTCTCTTCAGCGATTTATTGTCAATGTCACAGTTTAATAAAACATGTTATGTATATGTATGCCCTCTTAGATGCTAGAAAACGAATAAAGCTATTGCACATGATCAGTAATACTGTCAGTGTTTTGAAATACTCACTGATCCAGTATTGATAATATTGAAGTAACGATTTGTATAGAACTCGTATTATGAAAATAATGATTCGTTATTTTTATTAGCAAATACTAACATTACCACTTTTAGACGGTCGATTCTTTAACTATTCGATAGTTGACATAAGTAGGCCCGACGAGAAGAGGGCAGCCGGGGTTATAGCCCCGAGGCTCGGGTTTCAAGTGGGGCTCGTAGCTGTCGATAGAGGGTCCGGAAAAAAGTAAAAGAAGGTTATTTTGCTCATCACATATTTTTTTAGGGGAAAATTTTTAAAAAATATGATTCATTCCCGGGGTCAATTATTTATCGCCACGACGCTGTACATAACCTTCCAGTATTTTCATCAAATGATGGCGCCACGGAGTTTAAAAAAAAGAAAAACTTTATTGTTAAATTTTATATTTACGTTATACCTATAACTGAAAAATATTATACTGAAGAGATCTTCATTATTACGAAATTTTAACTAATTTTACTGTAAAAGTCACATTTTTTTTTTTTTTTTTGAAAATATTCAAGAAGTCACCAAGTACCATTAGTTAGGGTTCCTCATAAGTTAGTTTTTGGTAGCTCTCGGAATAAAACATAGAGCACTTAAGTACATTTTTAAGGTTTATTTAAAAATAGATAAATACAGCATATATTTCATAAAAGTCTTAGTTTAACTCGGCTATAAAAATGTTCTAAAGATCTAACAAATGTCTAAACTTTGAAGTTGAATATTTCGTAAACGGGGCGTAAAAATGAAAAGTGATTCAAAAGTGTCTTTTTAAAAAAATTTAACTTCTTTTTAAAAGATCTTTCTAGCGATGTCATGCCCGATAGGGTACGCAAAACTATTTCTAAAGTTACTCACGAAAAACGAATATTTGTCCGTTTTTCAATATTTTCCTTAATGATTTGCATTTGAATTTTGGAGAATTCTTCCTAATAATAAAACATATCTTGATGTAAAATTTTATTTATTGGAGATCTTTACTATAAATTTTTACTATTGTAAATTACTTTTTGAGTTTTCGAACAATTTGTTTGCTCATATATCCGAAAGTTACTGATACAACTTACAAGGAGATGCACCCAGAGTGAAATTCGGGATTTTGATGAAACTTTGCTGGTGTGTAGAATAGGCAAAAATAAGGGACCCGTATTTTTCTTATCGGCCATCTTCCACGTTTACGGAATGAAACCAGCCTCTAAAGTTGGGGGTTCAAATCGTATTTCTTTGTAAACAATGTAATGTAATTTGTAAATTTCTATTTATTTTAAAAATTTCCTAACAAATTTGTATTCGAGACAGAGTATACATATATTGTTTTTGCTGTGATTAATTGTACTTTGATGGTTGCGGTTTACTTACCATGGACCTAAAAAACTGTAACCAATTGTGTTTTGAGTGCGTTTATTATTTTTATTCTTTTTTTATTAAGCAAATTTAATAACAGTAGAAGGATCTTCACGTTTTATTTGTTGCAAATTTTCCCGATGGCAAAACATTTTTTTATGTCTGGATACAGGGTGTCTCATAAGTTTGTATTTGTATAAGATTGGTAAAAAATGATTTATATTGGTACGACCATATTGCTTCCATTGGTTCTGTACAGTGATAATTTTAGAAGGTAGGATCTACGATACGCGAGCGGATCAAGAAGTTTTGAATAAGGGCTAGCGATTAAGTGCTCAAAAATACATCAATTACAATAGGGGAAGGTAGCCCAGAGCAGGTAAGATAAGATTAAACGCTCAAAAAAGGGGCTTTTGACCTCGATAAGCCGATCCTTTTTATATTATCAGATAGATTAGTTATCGAACTTTAAAATGAAACGTCGCTTAAGAAATTTTTATACGATATTTATCTTTAATAAAGAAAATACAAAACCTCTGCAAAAACCCGCTTTGCCCGTATAGGTATCCTAAAGCCGGTAATCCTCTTTGGACAAAGCGCGTAAGTACATTATGTATTTAAATACTGTTATTATTTTTTAATGTAAACTTTCTTAAACATATATATTATGTACAACTTAACAATAATAATAATTAAGTAAAAAAAAATTGAAAAAAGACAGAAATAATCAATTTTCATTAATTAACTGTAACTTTCTTTACAACCTCCACATTGGAGTATATCTGTGGTCACAAGCCAAAGTATCTTAAGTCTAGAATTTTTATTTTTTAGTAGCCAAGTTTTTTCGTTTGATAGGGCCTATAAAAGGTGATTTAAACTACTGTTTTTCTGCTGTAAATTTTTTCCTATTTAATTTGAATAAAACGTAGGTCAACTTGACATTATTACGAAATCTTCTAATGAACAGTGTGTAATAAAAATCTGTTTTTTTAACTTAAATTGACTTAAGATACTTTGGCTTGTGGCCACAGATATTATTTCAGGTGGTTCCGCATCAAAATCACCACAAACAAGGCAGAAATGTTTTCTTTAAGCTTTTTCTCTCATTCCGTCGTAAAAAGAAGATTTTTTTATTTTTTTTCACCTTCCAACACTTTTTTTCATTAAGATGCTTCTATTTTGTCTGCCCGCTTTGCCCAAAAATACTTAATTTTGTTAATTTAGAATAATTTCAAAATGAAAGCCGATACATGTCTATCTTTTTCTACATTAAAAGTCAAATGATGACAACATAATACGGTAATATAAAAAAGATTGCAAATAAAAAGGTTTGTGACTAGTCACAGAATATTTATTGTCAAAATTTTTAACAAAACCAACAAAAAAATTCGATGACGCTTAACTAGGACATTAAACGACAAAAGCGTTCAGGAGCAACTGATTAATATTGATTGATATTCGGTTAATATCGGTATACACACGACCTAACAAAGACATTCGATGCAACGATATACAAGCGCTTACCCGCTTTAAGAGGGGTACCCGCTTTGGGCGACCTTCCCCTAGTTCTCATACGGAAGAAGTACTGTTACATAATTTTGAGATACAGTGTACATGATATTTTTTGCATATTCATTATACGTTTTGAGTACGTATATAAATTAATTTGCATAGAAATTTCGTACGCCGAAGACAATATTGCTAGTTAACAGAATTTAATAAATAGTAGATATGTGCACAATGATGCTGATAACGGTATCATTATTTTTTGGCTTTTTTTGACATTGTTTATTATCAAATTTTTTACTATTTGCGTACAATTTTTATTCGGCTGGCGTATATACGAAACGTACGTATTGGTATATGACTATGAATGGTGAAAAATAATTGCTCGAAGGGGCAGACTGAAAAATTATTTTAACACATTTATCCAACTTAAGATTCAGTGATTGGGTTACTTTATTTGTTTTTGTTGTTTATATTCAATTTAATTCTAGTACAGATGTGGGCAAAATGACTAAGGTGATAAAAAATTGGTGCAATTCGGGTTTGTATTTTTACTTCATGTACTCAAAGTTTTCAACTGTCAAAAACATGTAGCTTGAAAGTCAGCCGAATAAATGACATCATTTTTATGTCGGTAAAATTTTGAGAAATGTTATTGTGACAATCCAATTGTATTTTGACGTATTAGAAACTTGGGAACTAGAATGGGAAACGTTGGACATACTTTACAAAATATCGATTCTCTTGGCAAAACGAATTATTAAATGTACTTGTTTTAATTTTGTCAAATTGGCAAAAATTAATAAATAGTAACGATACACTTTTTTAAGTAAAAACTTCTATACCGAGGATAATTCTGCGTGATAGTGTGATGAAATCTGTAATGTGGGAGTGTAATAAAATCTGTAATTGGTTTTTTCTAAACTGGTTTTCGACAAAATTAAAAAAATATGCGAATTTTATGTATTATAATATGCAACTAAAACACTAATAAAACTTTTTCTTTTTTAAAGTGTTTACCAATATATTTAGTGATATTTGAAATATTTTTCAATGCAGATAAAAAAATGATATAGATGGCAGTCTTTATTAGACAAAAGTCTGAATAACGAACTTAAAATTACAATATTATTATAACAACTAGTGTTCATTTACGTTATATAGGAAACTTGTGCAAAATTTCCTTCCTACCCTTCCAATCCCAACGGTTTAGGCTGTGCGTTGCCTGTCAGTCATTCAGTGTTAGAGATTTTCATCCCCCATTTAACCCACTTAAGCGATGAACTTTCAAAAATCCTTTCTTAGTGCTCACCTACGTTATATAAGGAACTGCTATGCAAAATTTCATGCTTCTAAACCCAACTGTTTCGGTTGTGAGTTGTCTGTCAGTCAGTGTTTAGAGATTTATTAAATAGATAAGTTCCCTATTTTTTCAAAAATTTTGTTTTTCAAATTGAAATATGTATACACCTGTTTTGTGAGACAGTACGCTGTTCCTTTACAAATAGATTCTAAGAAATTCGGTAGGTTATGTAGGATGTTACGACTGGGGTATTTTAATTTTTAATACCTATTAATAACATTAGAAAATCAGTATTTTCCTACTTAATTTAAATACTTTTGTCCGTAACTGTATCTTCAATTTTAATTGAAATAATTTTTAATATTTATTGAATTCAATTTACAGGTTCACGTCAGTGAAAAAGAAATATTAAATAATATTTATGAATCATAATTTATCTTTTTATTATTAATAATTTTTTTTGTTCATTTAAAAATTCGGTTCTGTGTGTTATATGGCGCAGCGCGTGGCGTACTAACATATTTAGGGTGTCGTTATGTGTAGCTATTTTAAGACATGTGGGTCACTCAATATTTCGTTAGTTTAATCAGCAATTAAACCAACTGTCATAATTAATGCGAGGATTCATAGTGCAGGTAATAAATTATCCTGTCAAAAATTGCCGGAAAAACGTTTCACCATTCGTTAGAAGCGGCACATAATTTATCTATGTTTCATAAGTACATTTATAATTTTTTTCTAAATGCGCTCTATAGTTTTTGTGGCACGAACTAAAGAGGTACTCTACAAATATATTTTGTTTTGAAAACAATTAAATTTCATAAAAATAACATAGTCGCTCAATTAAAGTTTGTAACATCGCTCGCGCGACGAACAAACACAGTTTAATTTGATCAACTGCATGTGAGTTATGTAAACATCTAACTGAAGAAAAAATTTTTTTCCATACACTAAAACTATAAATCATCCTGTCAAAAAATTGATTTGTTGAAAAAACATATATGAGAGGAGCGTGTCTTGTAAATTTTTATGAGGACATATTCCTTGTACAAAGATACAGATAAATTAAAACTATTACATAATTCGATTTCACCACTGGGTTGGTCATCGAATAGATGCTTAAATAGCGAAATCTGGCAAAAGTTCTAGAATATTCTTTCAATAATCAGAAAAGACATAAAAAATCCTTAATCAATGGATTGACCAACGAAAAAGTAACCAAGTACCGATATTTAGAATAAGTTCTAGAATATTCTTTTTGGAAATTAGAAAAAATATCGAATATCTGATTTCACCACCAAATTTTTCATCGAAAAGCGATCAATTAACGGAATTTGGCAAAGGTTCGAGAAGGTCCGACTTCACCATTGGTTTGGGCATCAAAAAAGTGTCCAAATAGCAGAATTCGTCAAAAGTTCTAGAATATTTTTTTGGAAAAAAGAAAAATTATTGAAAATTTGGCATCACCATTAGATTGTTCATCAAAAAAGTGACCAAAAAATGAAATTCAGTAAAAGCTCTAGAATATTCTATGTGAAAATCAGATAAGATATCCAAAACTTGATTTCACTATCGGATTAGTTAGTTAAAAAGGATCCATGTAGCGAAATTTAACGAAAGTTCGAGAATGTTCTATCTGGATATCAGCAAGGATATCGAAAAATTTACTTCACCATTTGTTTAGTCATCGAAAAACAAGTTAAATACAGGTGAAAACATTTGACAAAAGTTTCTATTCGAAAGTTAATAAAGATGTCGAAAAACCAATATCACTATTAGAAGAATTATTGAAATAGAAGCTAAATAAAGATATTTAACAAAAGTTTTAGAATGTTCTGTTCGAGAACTAGCAAAGATAAAGAATTATTTATTATAAACTGGTCATAATTGATGACTTTAGGCTCCATTAGTCCTATTGATTTGGTCAACGATAGTATATTTTTAAAAAAATGACAAATCGTTATTTTTCGCAATCGTAAACTTTAATCGTAAATATCTCCTAAACGGTGCGTCACAGCTCAAAAATAACGAAATTTTTGAAGGCTTAAGCGAAGCAAGTTGTGGGTATTCCGAACGTCCTGCGACTGTCAAAACCTATTTTTCGTTATCGAAAATTATCGATACCGCGTAACTTGTCATAAATTGGTTAAAACTAGTTAATTTAGGCTCTGTTAGTCCCATTGACCTGGTTAGTAACAGAACAATTTTTTAAAAAACTACCTTTCGTTAACTTTCGCTATCGAAAACTTTAATCGTAAATATCTCCTAAACGGTGCGTCGTAGCTCAAAAATAACGAAATTTTTGAAGGCTTAAGCGAAGCAAGTTGTGGGTATTCCGAACGGATTGCGACTGTCAAAACCTACTTTTCGGTATCGAAAATTATCGATACCGCGTAACTTGTCCTAAATTGGTTATAACTAGTTAATTTAGGCTCTGTTAGTCCCATAGATCTGGTCAGTAATAGAACAATTTTTAAAAAAACTACTTTTCGTTAACTTTCGCAATCGAAAACTTTAATCGTAAATATCTCCTAAACGGTGCGTCGTAGCTCCAAAATAACGAAATTTTTGAAGGCTTAAGCGAAGCAAGTTGTGGGTGTTCCGAACGGATTGCGACTGTCAAAACCTACTTTTCGGTATCGAAAATTATCGATACCGCGTAACTTGTCCTAAATTGGTTATAACTAGTTAATTTAGGCTCTGTTAGTCCCATAGATCTGGTCAGTAATAGAACAATTTTTAAAAAAACTACTTTTCGTTAACTTTCGCAATCGAAAACTTTAATCGTAAATATCTCCTAAACGGTGCGTCGTAGCTCAAAAATAACGAAATTTTTGAAGGCTTAAGCGAAGCAAGTTGTGGGTGTTCCGAACGGATTGCGACTGTCAAAACCTACTTTTCGGTATCGAAAATTATCGATACCGCGTAACTTGTCCTAAATTGGTTATAACTAGTTAATTTAGGCTCTGTTAGTCCCATAGATCTGGTCAGTAATAGAACAATTTTTAAAAAAACTACTTTTCGTTAACTTTCGCAATCGAAAACTTTAATCGTAAATATCTCCTAAACGGTGCGTCGTAGCTCAAAAATAACGAAATTTTTGAAGGCTTAAGCGAAGCAAGTTGTGGGTGTTCCGAACGGATTGTGACTGTCAAAACCTACTTTTCGGTATCGAAAATTATCGATACCGCGTAACTTGTCCTAAATTGGTTATAACTAGTTAATTTAGGCTCTGTTAGTCCCATAGATCTGGTCAGTAATAGAACAATTTTTAAAAAAACTACTTTTCGTTAACTTTCGCAATCGAAAACTTTAATCGTAAATATCTCCTAAACGGTGCGTCGTAGCTCAAAAATAACGAAATTTTTGAAGGCTTAAGCGAAGCAAGTTGTGGGTGTTCCGAACATATTGCGACTATTAAAACCTACTTTTCGTTATCGAAAATTATCGATATCGAAAATAACGATATTTCCAAAATGGATGATGTAAGGAAAGAAATATTCTTTCAAATATATAACATCTACTATAAATTTTTGTTATCAAAATCTTTCGATCGAAAATAGATTGCAAATAGGATTCAATTTTTTAAAACTTATGGTTGTGATTTTTTATATCGTCAGTCATGTTTGTTTATTACGTTTTTATGTTCAGTAAACAATCAGAGAATAATATTTTCCTGCCTTTTTTGCGATAATTTTAAGAGAAAGTTGGAAAAAGTAGGAAAAATTAAGATTTTCTTCTTTTCAAGCAAAAGGTGGGGGCGGCATTTTGCATGGTGCCTAGGGCGACATTCAGGGTTAATCCGGTCCTGTAACTAACAACTACAACTAAAAACTAAATTACTTATTAGTTAATACTAGTAGTTGAATTTTTCAGTCATTAGTTGCAAAAAAGTATTTTGGTTATTGGTTTTTAATTATTAGTTGCAGCTAACATCTAGGCATCTAGCCAGTATTGACTACTGTTTTGTTGAAAATTAATAAATGTTAAAAGGTGTGCTACACTTCACTGAAAGTATCATTTTCCTTTGCATTTACATAATAACAATTAAAATTTGTAAATGACTATAGTTTTTAAATTACAGTTTATTTTCATTTTTTAACCCCTCATACTTGTTTTTACGCTCCTGGAAAAGGATTCAATTTTTTGACATAATGATTTATACTACACTACAATTCCTCGCTTTAGTCATAATACATTCAAAATTATTCGATAAAATAGAAAGAAATGTATGATTGCGATTGTTTTACAAAAGAAATATGTGTGCCATATATTTTGTATATGTATATATGTATTTACATTTCTGCGTCATACTATAATATTCGGACTCCGGCTTCCTATTGAGTTTAATTGATATTTATAAATTTTTCTTTTTCAAGTGCATAGTGTGTGTAACTATTGTCAGTATAGGTATTTGGATTTGATGGATCTGTACTAGATTTGTAAAGAATATTTTAATAAAACGATTTTAACGTTGAAAACGTTTATCATATTGAGAAGGCACTCGTACTATTACTCTTAAAATTTGAATTAAGTGAAGGAGTGAAGTCTAGTTTTTGCCAATTTCTGAAAATGTACTTGACTTCGTTCTCTGTGTTCCATTGAATCAGAAAATAGTACAAATTATAGTCGTATTTGCAACGGTAGACAAATTATGCTATAATGTATGGGCTCGCACACAAAAAAACCTGTTCAATTTTTTCAAAATAAAAAAAAATATCTTAATACTGAGGACACAGTATAAATAAAAGATTATACCATAGGCAATAGTGAAACGCACTTTCTATCCTTTTTTGATATAAGTACAAACAATTATGTATGGCCTTTTTTACTTATGTGATTGTATGTGTTTGTACATGCGAGATTGAGGGTTGATAATGGTCATGTTAAATTATATGAACAACTAAAAGCAACTTTCTTCAAAATAAATTAAGCAAACGCGAAATTGATGACAGTATTCAACACGAGAATTTAGATCGTCACGACCTATTAGCACCAACCACTGTCGAAATCGAAAATATTAACTGAATTAATAAAATATTAATAATTATTTATTATTTAACGTATTTTTACATAAGCATTCAAATTATAATAATACTTACAAATTTGCATCAAACGGCACTCAGAAAAAACACAAATTGAAATTTTGTTTTGAATGATTTAAACAAAATTTAGCAGCACAAGAGTTATCACCAGACATTTTAAGCCACCATAGTAATTAGATACATATCAGAAATATCTTAAAGATCACAAAACACACTAAAATTACAAGGAAATATCAAAAATAACTGATGACAATCTTTAAATAAAAAAAAAATTAATGACAGTTAAAATTCCACTGCCATCGTTGTTAAAAATTTTAAAAAAGTCAGTGAAACTTAGACAAAATTAAATAATTTACATAATTATCAACTGCAAATTTTCACAAAATAATTTGGCCTGCAAATTTATTTTTCTAAATTAAATTTACTTTAGTGATGATATTTTCACTGTATTAGTATGCATAATGTTTTGTATTAATTAGGTTCATAACATGGATAACCTTTTGAAATTTTTGAATTCCAAATGACACTCTTACGTTATCTCGTTTCGTAACTGTTTGTGAAACAAACTGTTATTTAAACTGTAACTGAGGACGTAATTATTTTGAATGTGTATGGGAAGGGGAGGGGGCAGTAATTACGTTAAGCTCGCCTTAAAAGCCTTAATGTTGTACCTCTTCAAGCGTGCGCCATTTGAAAAAATTGTTTCAGAGAAACTTTTTCCCTTCTAACGGCTTCGTAGAGACGAAACAAATTTGAAGAAAAACTGATAATTAAAAACGTTACTCTTTGTTGTTGTTTAACCATTTGTTCATACTCTTTTCTATACGGTAAATATATACCATATACTCAATAAATTATTTATTACATACTCAAAAAGTGCCTCTTCGATTTTGATGAAATTTGGTGTGCTGTAAGTACATAAGGAGAGCAATATTCTGTATTTTTTTTTGAAAGGTGTAAGTATACTAGAACCATACTAAAAAATAAAATATATGTATATTTTATGCAATTATTTCGGACTTTTAAAATTTAGGGGAATATGTCAAAAAATGTATAATATAGTCCCAAGTATTACCTAAATTTTGGCGTCAGTTCTATTTTCCTACCTATTATAGTTTTTGAGAAAATTGAGTTTCAAAAATTACAGCACTCACACATATTTTGGTTAATATCTCAAGGACAAATCAAGGTTAAGATTCAATATCCCTATATCTGGTAATCACTGGGGGTACCAATGTTACTACATATATTATTATAGACATCGGTTATGGGGGCCATTTCTCTATGCTTATTTTGCTATCCCCTTTATTTATGTAGACCAAAAAAAGTATACAAAACGTCATACAATAATGGACTATAAAAAGTCACAGTAGACATTAAACTATAAAATATTTTATTAATTTTATTATAACTTTGAAAGTCGCACATCGAAATATCGATATCTTAGTTGCACGTTCCTTAACTAGTATGAAATTTCAAAACGTTAGTTGTTGAAAGATACTGGTGGTCGGCGAAAAATATAACATCGTACCAGAGCTCCTTTCAGCCAGTTTTTTCCATCGTACAATTCTTTTATTAATTTCTTATCTACTCCTCTACGGTAATTTTTAAATTTCCTTTTACTTTATGATTTTTATACGGTTTCATGAGATTTCTTATTTTTTCTACGCTAGTATTTTGATCACAGCGACTTAAATATATCCTTGCTTTTGAATCCATATACACTGAAAATCTTCCATATTACTACCACATCCACGAATGGGCTTTATTACTTTTCTTTTTTATCGAGTGACTGTAATAAATCCATTATTGTCATCATTTATGATATCAAAGAATATAGGCCAACTAGACCTATTAAAACAAAAGAAAAAAGATTAATTGATTTCATGCAAAACTGTTAAAATCGCGGTTAAAACTGTTACTTTTACACAGTAAAAAGGTTTGTGTTCTGCGTAAAAAAAAACTAGTGGTTAAAATTTTTTTGTTAACACAACCCTGCGTTAATGTAACATTTCATGTTTGTGTTAAAAATGAAAATATTAACACAAATTTCGATTCAACAGAAAAATGTTAACCTATTTTGAACAACAAAGAAGTAACATAATATTTGTATAGAGTCAATCATATATCTACAATATACACATATATCTACGAAACATATATCTACCAAAATATATATAATAAAAGAGATGAGAGTAGTTCTTATTATTAAACAAAACCGAAAAATTATAAGTTTTTTCAGTTATTGACGAATATAGTTTTATTAAACGTTTAAAAATGAAACAATTTTCTTACATTTTAAGGTTATTTTGTTACAGATTCAGTTTAAAAATATCATGTAAGCTTACCTACATGTAAGATTGTATATTATAAATTACAATCTCAAATAAGCTTACATGATCTTGTGTATAGATTTAACACAGATGTTTTGTGTTGAAATAACACAAAAAATTGAGTGGACCGTTCCGGACATGTAATTTGTGTTAATTTTAACACAAATTTTTTTACTGTGTAGTCGATGTAAACAAATTTGAAAACTCAAATCTGAACGACGGTTTGTAAATCAAAGTTGTAGTGATTTGGGTGGGATACAGTCTTTTAAAAATGTCATATTTTATTTTTCGAATAAATCAAATATTTAAAAAGAAAATCGTTATAACACATGAAATAAAATTGAGTGTTATATTGTAATCGAAAATATTTTTAATGTTAATCAGATTTTAAAATCCATACGAAGATTTTATTGAGTGAAGGACAAAATTAGTCTTAGGCGTAAATGTTGATATCGGAGGAGATCAACAAAGCACCTTTTAATGAATAAAATTTAAATTAAATTTTTGTAATTTAATTTTTAAAATCCATTTCCGCCTAATCCAATACCAATTTTTTTATTTTAAATTACAATCGTTTTACACAAATTTTTATAGTTGTCATGTTATAATACATATAGTTGAAATTAAAAAATTCTTGTATTACATGAACGAGCAATAAAAAAAATTTTCTCCAAAAAAAAAGTGTTATAAAATCGTGACGTGTTGTCCGTCATTCCGTGTACTATTATGTTTATATTTACATATTTTCGTTTATGTTAAAACGTAATGAAATAATGATCTAATGTGTCATTCAATCAAAAAAATTTTGGAATTTTATTTTTCAGAGTATGAAGATTGTTTTGATTTAAACAGCTGTTTTATTCTGTTTGATTTAAAATAAATTAGATGCAACATAATATGGTGAATAAATTATATAAAAATAATGTACCTACTGTGAAGGCTACAGGAAACGCATTTAATAAATATGTATACCATTTCATGAATGTTATAGAAAAACAATTATTCTTGATTATTTGAAAGCGCTTTGTTGCAAATTTTCAGTGCTTTATGACAAAATTGACAAATCGGAGCACTTATAGAATCACTTCGGTGTTTGTCAGTCTGTCACAGGCGATTTGCTCTAAAACCATTTGATGAAAAAATGTCTTTAGTACATGGAATAGACTGTGATGGCTTAATTATAGACGTGAGATTGAATTTTGGGGAGTAGTGATGGCTAGTGAGTGAGTGATTCAATTCACTGAGTTGAATCACTCAACTGACTAACTGAATTGAATCAGTCAATAAGAATTGAATCGACTCTTTCAACTCGTGAGTTGAAAGAATATAATTATGTGTATTACACACTCACTCATTAACTCACTCACTCACTTGAGAGTGTATGACATACATATAAGACTTTATTCAGTTTTCAATCTCTGCTTCAGTTTACTTATTACAATAGATTTGTTCAAAAATTCCATAAACATCTATTTAACTGTATGTAACGTGTATATGTACATCGTATATGATACTAATGATACTATGGGTATGGTAGGTATAGGTATGCGAATACTTTACTTGATATTTTTTTAGATCTAAACATTTTAAATTTTATAATTCCTATTTTTTAAAAGGCATAAAACAAATTTTAAATCAAATTTAGGACACATGCCTAATAAAGTAATAAAAAAAAAACATACCCCATTGTATATACACTATAAGTACAGATATTAAAATATGTGATTCTAAGAAAAAGTATATGTATTTTATCTTTCAATATATTCAGATTTTTAAAATAAAATTTGCCCGTTTATTATCAGATTATCAGGTCTCCAAAAATTAGTTTTTCTTCAAAACATCATTGAGTGTCATTAACAATCCATATTTTTCATTCTAATCTATTTTTATATTTTAACTGTGTATTTTTAATGTTGCATGTATTTTTAAAATTTTTGTGTTGGTTGTGCATTAATTTTAACAATAAAATTATTATTATTAGTTAAGTCATTTAATTATTATTTGAAGTACATATATTAATGCACAAATTTTGTTCCAACTACAGGTAATTTTTTCTAAAATTTTCAAAAACTTTAATTTTATTCTGTTATAATAATTTTACCCTAAAACTCATTCACTTGAGTGAGTGTACCAAATGAGTGTATTGGTTTGTTGATTCATATTTGAAGTTGTGCCAATCAGTTGTGTAAAGTGAGTGAGTGAGTGATTCAATTTATAAAGACAAGTGAACCAATAGTATCAAGTGAGTGAGTGATTAAATTCATTGAATCGATTCACCACAGTGAGCGGAGTCAAAAGATTCAACTCACTAAAAAGAGTGATTATTCCCATAACTATTGGGGAGTAACCTCATCATAAGTAACAATTTCTTTTTTTCAAGTACATCGTAGAGTGTCAACGGGAAGCTTATTAAAGCACAAATTCAACAATATTATTTTATCAGAGAGAGGGGCGTATCGCTTAAAGAATGCTACTCTCTATCTTCATCAGCAGAAGATACGCGCAAAGGGATCTCAAATAAATCATGAACTTTGAGAATGAAGAGTAGATTGAACAGATTTACCAGGATTACAAACTTCTACCGCGATCAATTGCGGTAAACAAATTAATTTTTCTTATAACTGTTGAATTGATCTTAGAGAAAAAAGTTTTCCCACAATAAATATTTTTCACAATATTATACTAAACACTCCTTTCATTTGCCACAAAATTTTGTTAGCCTAACGTTAGCTAACGGAACTTGCACCGTTACAAACCAGAGGGCTTTGTCTTCAAAAAATTAACATATACTAAATACTAAAACAACAATTTCTAACACTGATTGTTTTATTCTATAATCTTTGAATGTGGCTGTACTTTAGAAGTTAAGTATTTATACCGCGAAAAACCATTTAACGTGCCTTAATTTTTTGTATCAGAGCTCTCTGGTTTGTAACGGTGCAAGCTTCGTTGGCTAACGTTAGGCTAACAAAATTTTCTGGCGAACGCGAGCACTATTTACGTAAGTAGGACTTTAATGAAAAATTTTAAATCGGAAAAGATACAGTAATCAAATTCTTTCCCTGTACCTTTCATATATTGTGTATTTGTGTGCTATATTGTAATATGTTGCACTATATTGTGTGTATAGTTTTTTCTCTTAAAACAGAAAAGAGTTTTGATATCCGTTATATTTACCTATTAATAAATTGTGTGGTATTTATTGTAATGTATGAGTCCGAAATTTAGAAACTTTAATGTGATTCACGTTAACACAAACACAAGCTTAGGCTAAGTGTCCATCTGAGGGAAAAACTATCGAGAGTTGCTATTGAGAGTTGTATTTAGAAGTGACACTGATAGTACTATGCTACAGTTTATGTAAAAACTCTCGGAGTGCTGACAAATTTCTAGTTCTTTCAAATGGACAAGCATAAACTCGTCTCTCCGACAGTTAATCTTAAAATTTGAAACACGTTCGTATTGTGACATTATTCTCAGATATATTTGTATGGACTTTCTGTTATTTTTATTTGTACTAACTTGTCGTATCTAGGTAAATTATTAATTAAATTAAGTATTTTAAAAATTCAGCTTTAATTATTCAAATTAAATTAAAAATGGGTAGAAAGAAATGGACTAAAAAAGAAACCACAAAATTAATAATAGATGTAATTATTGAAAAAGAGAGTTATAAAAATTTTATCATAAAAATAAGATATTTTCTAAAATTGCATAATTATAGGTATTTGAATGTTCAACGCAAGAATAATTCGATAATTTGATAATTGTTTTTTTTTTTTCAAAATACAAATCTGACTACCTATAAATGAAACTTTTTCTGTGGCTAAAATTTTTTTGACGATTGTAATAAACAAAAATCGCATTAATTTCGCTTAATCAAAATCGAGAGTCTGCTATCAGACAGCTTTCTGGAGAGTATAAGTTATTGAAAGTACCCTCAAGTGGACTAATAATAAACTGTCACCATTCTGGATAGTTACTTCTGTAAGTTACTCTCAAATGGACACGTAACTTTAAAGTTTAAACAATTTCATGATAAAATGTCAGTTAGTAAATGCAGTAAATTAACTTTCGGCAGCAAATTCTCTTTTAGTAGGTAATATTTGAGTTTCTTAACTGAAGATCGTGATTTGAACAATTTTATGGAATAGAAATTTCATGTATAATTTTAAATTCAGGTTTTTCTTTTCTGTATTATTTATTTATTTTTAAAAAATTCTTCCACGGGCAAATTTAAATACTCCTGTCGCAGCATGCTGCATAACATAGCGAATTTCCGTATATAGAAGTTAGTTTTTCTTGGAAACTAGTTGACATAGAATAATAGTTTAAAGACCTTTTTTATGTGATTTTTCCCCCTCTTTCCAATGGTGTAAAAAAATTTCACAAAAAGTTTTGAATAAAATGAAATCTTGGCAAAAAACTAATTTTTTTCACGAAAATTGCCAGAAAAACCATTTTCCGGGCATCGGACGTGTCTGGTTAACGAACTCGTCCAACGGTTTGGGACTACCAATATTTTCACCAAATTTCATAAATATATATATATATATATATATATATATATATATATATATATATATATATACATATATATATATATATATATATATATATATATATATATATATATATATATATATATATATATATATATATATATATTTATATATATATAATTTTAGTGAATATTATTTTCGGTTTCTAGGGACCTCAAAACAAATTTCTGTCATAGGTCACGGGCTCAAGTCGCGTCATTACAGTGGCTGTAATAGCTGAATTCCATTCTAGGAATTTGCTAAAACAAAACAAAAAAATACAAAAACGGTCGTATCTATGTTTATCGTCGAGTTAACCGTTAAGAACTTAAATATGGTAGTAGTGACGTAACGGTTAACGTTAAAATAAATAATGGTGGGAGTGCTGGGAAAAATATTTTATATAATGAGCCATCAGATTGATGGGTAGGATAAATGACTACAAATTTTATAAGTAGCATTGAACATATAGTACTGGAAATATTTGCATTTTTAATGTGGAATTTCTGTGTTTGGTCGTATATACGAAAATATTTTTAAATAAAATAGCTATTTAATATGGTGAAACAATTACTTATGATGGTATTATATAAAAACGTTAAATATTATTTTATCTACCGGTGCGCGGTGTCTATATGAATTTTGTTATATATGTTTTTAATATGACAACATACCTTCAGGCGGCTGATTGACTTGCAAAGAAATGACGAGGTTTATTTTTTTAATAATTATTCTATACGTTACAATGTCAGATTTACTATAAACATTACATGCATGCATACATACATACACACACATACACACATACAAACACACACGCAAACACAATTGAGTATTTTAGCAGAGGTTAATTTCAAATTTCAGTTGACTCCCGCTATTTGAAACAAGGAAAAAGCATCTATATCCCTCATAATGACGTTTTAAAAAATCGCCTTACAATTTTCTCTTCCAGCGGTACTCTAAATAGACCTATATATAAAAAAAATACTTCGTCTATAATAGCTACTATTACCGAAGTCCAACAAAGAACTAGAAGAAATTAGAAATAAAAAGGTGCCTTAAATGTAAACGAATTAAAACGACAAGACCTATCTGGAAATAGTAAAACAGAATTTAAGAACTATAAAAAAGTGTTTACGTTTGCGCTATAGTAATAGCCGAAATAACAACTATGTACTAACTAAATTCCATTGGCTGTAGCAATGCTATTCCTGAATCCTTAAACTCAATACTAAAACCAAATGATATCTCAAATTATCTAATAGTATCGGATTTAATGAGTGACTTAAAAGCAATCCATAATCACAATAACCAATCAGCAATAGTTAAAATATTCTTCGAACGGTTTATCAATTCATGGAACTAAACACGAAAATTGAATTCTTGTGGGTCTCAAGTTATCTAGAAATATATATGTGGTAACGACTAGGCTGATACAGTAGCAAATGTATCTTATAATTTGGAGTACCAGTTAATAAAATTAGTTCGCGTGACTTTCTTCATAAGTCTACACAACAATTTTTTTGACTAATAAATAATTAAGAATTTTTGAATTTAGTTTAATTTTCTTGATGAGCATAATGCAGTTTTTACTTTTCTACGACAAAAGATTAAACGTTAGAAATGTTATATTTCAAGATGGACCAATTTTAGAAATTTCGAAAAAATTGGTTTTTGAAATTGAACTCTATATTTATAGTTCGTTCAATTGGAATGTAATGTGCTCAAAATTAATGAATTGGAAATATATGGATATCGTGAAAAATGGTAGACTATGTGTGAGAAGTGTTTAGACAATATTTTGATTAGCTAAATATATGCTAGATTTATACATTTAGACAATTTAAATAGATGAGAGATGAGGCAGAGAGAATGAAGTGGACGCATTGGCCTGTTATATAATTGTCAAAATAAGCAAAATTTAATGTGTTTGACAGAAAAATTTTATGGATAATTTACGGATTTTATTGAAGAATAACTGTTTATTTTATTTAGAAATTGTTTAAAATATATCGTTCTAATAATTCTTGAATATATGAACATAAAAAAATATGTGAAATTCAACTAACAATAAGAGTGGAAGCGCTGTGTATAAGGATTTTTTAACGTTAGGTAAAAAAGTTATACACAATGTTCCCATGATTTAAAATATTTTACAAGATTTTTCGTAAAATATTTGTCAGCGTGTTCCAAGAACACTTAAATTATACCTAATTCTCCATACTTTCAATTATCAAAAACACTTTTTACATATATGGGACGGACAAGTTTACGTAAACTTAACCACCGTCCCTTTTGATTTTCGTATTTTCTCGAAAACGGTAAGGACACCTAATTTTTATTAAAGGGAGAAACCACATTAGCAGGCTCATTTTCACTGATCTTTTAGGATATTTTTTTTCTGGAACAATTAATTAGAATTTAATAAAATTTTACTCATATTTCGGATAATTTCAGTCAAAAATAACAACACTGATGTTCGTTGAAGTTTGTAGGTAGAGTTCACCAATTGCGGGACGTGTAGCCATTCTAATTTTCATTTTAATTCAAAATGGTTTTCATTTTACATTAACAAATTATATTCTAAGATTATGAACCCCAATTCAGGTGAAAACAATGAAAATTAAAAATTTTGTAGGCGTTGGAAAAATTTACTTCAATTTTGACCATCTTTTTTCACTAATTATACAAAAACCATGATATCATCTCAAAAGTTGGTTCATATATTTTCTAATTTTATAAGAAATAATACTATTAATTTTTATAATGATCGGTTCATTACTTTTTGAGTTCTCATCTCACAGATGTGAAAAAAGTCATTTTGCAAAAAATGTGTTTGGAAAGAAAATTCTCGAATACTAGAAATTTAAGGAAGTTAACAATATTGTAAACTCTTCACTGATTAATCTGCGATTCAACCACCATATATTAATCCTTCTTCTTCCTAATAAGCTTCGTAAGTAAGGTAACTGAGGTTGTGCTCCACCGTACCTGCTTTGTGCTCGAGCCTGTAGCCTGTACTCGATGAGCGCTCGGTTCTATGCTCATAAAATTTAAACAAATGTGAATTTCACTTTAAAATTTTGATAGCGTATTCTTGGATAATTAAGTTAACAATTTATGTAATAAAAAAATCAATTTTTTTGAACCCTCTAATGTGGTTTCCCTCCTTAACACACATAAGCAACACCTAAAATACATCTATTTCCTATCTAATAATTTTTTGCAATTTTTAAAATTTTTATTTTGGAATCGGCTAGCATTATGGCGGTGTCTATAGAGTATTTTTCGACCCAAAGAGGTTCGGTCACTCAGTGTTAGGAATCTTAAAAAAGGTACATACAGCAAACCCCCGAAGAACACGATTAATTGGTTCCGTGTTCCTTGAAACCGTGTAGTTCGAGACCACCAAAAGATAGGCATTTTTTATTACAAGTGTGAAAATAAAAAAATATAAAAAAAACATTCCGTTTAATTTGCAAGTTGTGGGTATTCCAAACATATTGCGACTGTTAAAACCTACTTTTCGTTATCGAAAATTATCGATAACGGACTACTTATCATGAATTGGTTATAATTGTTTAATTTAAGCTCTATTAGTCCCTCTGATTTGGTTACCAATAGAATATTTTCGAAAAAATTAGTTTTCGTAAAGTTACGAAAAATATCGAAAACTAATTTTTTCGAAAATATGCTATTGGTGACTAAATCAATGGAGCTAACAGAGCCTAAAGAAACCAGTTATAACCAATCGATGATAAGTTACGGGTATCGATAATTTTCGATAACGAAAAGTAGGTTTTGACAGTCTCAATATGTTCGGAATACCCATAACTTGCTTCGCTTAAGCCTTCAAAAATTTCGTTATTTTTTCGCTACGACGCACCGTTTACGAGATATTTACGATCAAAAGTTTACGTAGACGTAATATCTCGTAAACGGTGCGTCGTAGCGAAAAAATAACGAAATTTTTGAAGGCTTAAGCGAAGCAAGTTATGGGTATTCCGAACATATTGAGACTGTCAAAACCTATTTTTCGTTATCGAAAATTATCGATGTCGAAAATAACATTTTCAAAATTTAAATATGTAAATTTCTACATATTCTTTATCATTTCTATTATAAAATTCTCAAAAATTTTAGTAGTTTTTATTTTCAGCATTTTTCTTTTATAATGACAGATTCAAATACCACGATTTTGATTCGTGTAAATCGAATTCACATGTGATATACATATTCCTGTACATTGAGGACTGATGTAACTGTATATCAAATATATAATATGTACTTAAAAATCGTGTTGTTTGAAACCGTGTAATTCGGGGGAAGGGTACCCGTGTTCTTCGAGTACCGTGTTCTTCGGGGGATGCCTGTAATAACATATAAAAACTTAAGATCCAATTTTTTTACATGTAAACATCTGCACACATTCATGCATACCTAATAGTATTTAAAAATGAATTGTAATAAAAATTAATGATTGATTATTAAATTAATATTTCGCTTTGCCGTACTGAGTTGAATATCAAGCGATCCGGTCTGCTAGACCAGACTTGCACTATTGTACAACACTTACTTACTTATGTATATTTATTTTCAATTCAATTGAATTGGCATAAAAGGGGAACTTGCATTCAGTTTTATATATAATAGCCAATACATTTAATATGAGAAGGAGTACTTATAGAGATAATTTTTTTAGTTCAAAACGAAATGGTAGTAATAATAGTCACAAAAAAGTGGGTAACCTCAAATTGTAGTGGAAACGAAATTAAAACCCGGTCAAATAATCGTTGTGACGTTAATGTCGATATTTCACTATTGAATATTAAATAAAGATGTAGTAATTTTTGTATAATGTGGACGATGGTGGGTATTATGTGTACGATGTTGTAAAAGTGATTATCTACTGGATGTATGTCATTATTTAATTAGTAGTTTTCATTTTGGGCAATTTGCAAAATTGTACTGCAAACAATTTTGCATGGGTTCTCACGTCATCTTTTTTGATTTTTTGTCATAACTTGTTTCTGTTACATGAATAGTATATTACGAGTAGCTTATTTGAAATGGTGTTTATAAGTTGTTGCTCTTCTAAAAAGTTTCACAGTCTATTACGAATTTAAATCAAGGTTATTTAAGATGGTTGATGCGTGATTTTTTCAATCACTTTGTGATTTTTAATTTACATGCGGTTTTTGGTCATACTATACCAAAGAAATCGAGTGCTTAAAGTTTCAGTTTAGCTGAACGATTAGTGAACATATCAATACTGCGTGTGTTGAAATGCAAACAAAAGTTTGTCATACGTAATAGTAGTGTCTCACAAGCACTTGATAATATTTGAAATTAAAACTGTAACTGTTTCTCGAATCAGAAAGAGTACTAATACACATAGGTGATTGAATGGGTGTCCGACTCGGCCGCTTACCGAGCATGGGATCGTTGGTGTAGAGGTTAGCACGTCTGACTAGTTACCAGAAGATCCTGGGTTCGATTCCCGGCCGATCCGGATATTTTTTCAATCACTTTGTGATTTTTAATTTACATGTGGTTTTTGGTCATACTATACCAAAGAAATCGAGTGCTTAAAGTTTCAGTTTAGCTGAACGATTAGTGAACATATCAATACTGCGTGTGTTGAAATGCAAACAAAAGTTTGTCATACGTAGTAGTGTCTCACAAGCACTTGATAATATTTGAAATTAAAACTATTAACTCCCTAAAAAGTTTATTGATGATTTTTCCAAATTAAAATTAATTAATTATGCAATTTTGTGTTGAAATCCTTTTACTTTACTTTCAAATTTTTTTTTTGTCGTTAAACTAAAATTCCATTAAAATAATCTCATTATAAAAAATCGAAATTCAACTAATATTCAGTTTGGTTGACATCACGGAACAAGGAACGGTTTGTAATATGGTGAAGGGAGGGACATTTTCCAAAATACTGGGCAACATTTATGTGCATATTATAAATGGTGTCATTTATTTAAACAAATAGTAGCGTTGTTAATAAAATTAAAAAATTTTCATTGCTTTTAAAACAGTATATTTGGTATATTTTGCTCATAATTGTGATTTCCACAGAGAAACATAAATGATTAACCGATTATTTTGAATTTTATTTAATTGAATAAGTAATTTCTTAAGTTCGACTATTTTGTCAGTTAATTTTTCGATTATTTAATTGTTTATTAAATCATTTTACTTTTTATCGACGCCTAAAGAAGATTATAAATCACCATAAATTTAAAAAAAAAATGTTCATATTAAGCGATTATTTACAATTTTTCAAAAAGATTATGCTTTGGTTAATAGTTTTGGATTCCTGATTGGATATACTTATCATGGTTCATGGGTATAAGCAGGAGTGTCTTACCCAACAGTTTTACGAAAATCTGAAATTGAAAATTTTAATAGGAATCTACTTAACATAACAAAAGCAATCAGAACAATAACAATTTTAATATTACAATGGTTTGATTTCTGTAATTCATCCCTCTTCTGAATGAAAAGATTACGTTTACAATTTTAAAACAATTCCTCACTTTTTAAAGTCTACATTTAAAAAAATATATATATTAAGAGGGCCGAACCTACAACTATTATGAGGGGGAGAAACTTTGTTGTTGGCGCCCTCCTCGACAAAAACGCCCCCCTCCCGCTACCCCCTCCTAGATCCGGCCCTGTACATTAGTAAACTAAAATTCTGTTTGCTAATTTTTATTTCAAAATTTGTAGATTTTTTTTGAGTAAAAAGAATAAAATTTCATATACATATAGCGGTGTTGCATCGCGTCGGCTAGTTCTTTTTTTAACATGTAACAATGTAATGCGTTGTAAGTCAACAAGTGCATTAAGTTAATTAAAATTGACATAGTGTTTGAAAAATTACCAAACTGGATCGGCTGGGTGTATGTTTAAAATATTGGTGTATGTTTAAATACGGATAAAAATCCGCCATACACCAATAATGTTTCACAGGCACTCGATAACATTTGAAATTAAAAAAGTATAAAACAAGTGCATTATTTAAAGTTGAAAGTATCAAATATCGATTATATTTTGGTTATGTCTGTATAAAAAACAGGTAGCTCAAGGTGATTATATTTCTTTTAATTAAGAATACGTAAACATTTTTTCCTCTTTTTTGGAAAACCAATACGGCTTCCCATATTGGATAAAATGTAATCAATATTATAAAAATTTATAAAGAATCCGAAATTATTTTATAATACTTTCGTGTAAAAAAAGTTATTTGATATTTATCATATTAACATTTATCTTAAGAATACTTAAGAATAGTTAAACCTAAACAAAATTAATTTTCTATTATAGTATGATATCGTCTTAAAATTTAATAGATAATTACAATTGATAAATTTGCAACAATTATCAATGAATTAAACAATCATAATCATTTTAGCAATCATTAATGTTCTAGGGTCATTTAGGTAAGTTTTACCAGGTTGGTTTTAATTTTGTTGGTATACTTACATATTTTAAAATTTTTATACTGTATAGTTGAGATTTTGGTTAGTAAGTTTTGATAAAAGTTCTAAAAAAATTAAGGGGCTTAGAACCGCCGTAGATGATAATATTAAACATTTTTATTATCTTTACTATATTCTGAAAAATTTTTACTTCGGGCTCTTTGTCACGATACAAATTTTTGTTGTGTCCGGACTTAAACGAATCGAATGATTTTGTATTCTGTAAGAATTTTCGCTTTATTAGGATAAGAATGGTTGAAATTACCATAAATATATAATTATAAATTTATAAAAAATTCCTAAGTGTAGTCTGTCGAAAGTCCACGGACTAATTTTACGCTTCTCCCCTTTCTGTATTCTTCAAAATACTGATTATAAATTTTGGAGAAGTATCTAAGACACTATTTGTCAATGTTTAAAGTAATGGAGCGACTTTTTTCAATTCCGGTCTTGCCGGAAAAGATATCACCTTTGAATATTCAAATTAATCTCCTCAAACTAATTGCAATTTTTGCTATTTGATTAAGCCAGACGTACGAATAATATTTTGCGTCTTTGGTTTGAATCAAGTGACCTACGAAACTAACAAAACTTAATAAAATTATTTGTAACTTCCAAAAAAAGACCATTTCCATAAAGTATTTAGTGAAAAGCGCATCTTCAACCATTTTTTGACGTTTGAACGCAAGTATTTTTTGACATTCATATAACAATTAGATATTTTTATTTGTTATTTTGAGGAAGTCTGATCTAGTTTAACGGTTAACTTAGCGATTCATTTTTTATTGTTATTTATGATCACTCGGTTGGGAAACGTTAATGAGACTTGAAGGGGATAGAGTGTTAATTTTTAAAATTTTTTAGTCAAGACTGAGGTCCGCTCAGAATAAGAAATAAAAACATCAAATTGTTATTTGAGTTTCAAAAATATGTTCATATGTTAAATAATGGTTACTGAGGTTTTTTTTGCAGTACTACGAACAAATAATTTTTTTTAAAGACTTAATTGCAACCGTAAAAACAAAAGAGAAAAGAGAAAATAATGAAACCGTTAAAACTTGCATGGAATACCCTTAAAATACATATGATAATATAATATACGTATAGTAAAAACAAGGAAAAAATGTTTAACATACGCAGTAGTAATATTTAATAATTTTTTTCATTAAATTCAACATACATATTTATTTTTATTAATTAATTTAAACATAATAGTTGAAATCAAGTAGATATATATTATGTACATAATACATAGATATATTTGTGCATGTATATGCTGTTATTATTTGAAATAATTATAATTTGTTCACCTGAAGCAATTCTTTTTTTTTTTTCTTAATACGATTAAAACAATACTCTCCAGTCCAGTTCATGTATAAAAGAAACATTTGTTGTAAATCAAGAATAAACGTTTGGCTATGGCTAGATCTTTTCGATTTAATGATAATGACTGACTGTGACCTGTTTTGCATTCCAAATGTGAGCAAAATTGTTTTCATTAACTTCATTTTCAATTTGATTTTTTTTTTTTGTCTGTGTACATATTATTATAATATATTCTTCTCATCGTGCTTGGATAGGTAGGTAGGCTATCTAGTAAAGTAGTAGTTAGAAGCCGGTATTGCTGTTAAAAATATTTTTTGCTGTTGGGTATTTTATAAAATAGTTTTTTGAAACAATGTTGAGAATTTATGTGTATAATTGTTTATTGAATTTGTTTCATTGATGTGCGATAAGTTTGATGAAAATTGATTAAAATGTGATTTTTACTTTGAGAGAGTTGGTGATATTTGGAACAATTAAGTTGCCAAACAGTAAATAGTTAAGCCTCGATGACCCTGAGCGATTTTACAAGCTACAACCCAGCGAGTTTAGAAGCTGGCGAGTCAGTTAGTGCGATAGTAACGATGACACACAAAACTTTTCATTCGCCCAAAAGCGAGTTTTAGACCACGTATTGTAAATATAATCTTGTTTTTTTCTTTTATTTGTTCAACTTTTTAGGGTATTATAATGTTAAAAAATAAAGTGGAATGTAAATAATATTGTGGATACTTTTTATTTTTAATACCATATTTCTCACGCCTTTTTCCATGGTTTTATCCACAATTTTCTATCATCTATTTTTGCTTTTCTTTTCTTTTTTGCTCCTTTTTGATATATACAGGGTGTCAGCGAAATAAGTGACCATCTTTTGAGGGGTGACTCATAGCACTCTGTAGACACTAAAACCGCAGGAATTTTTTCGGAATTAACAGTTGCGTCACCCCTTAAAAGGATAAGAGTCACTTCCTTTACACCTTGAATGACCTTTACAAAAGTTGTTAGGTACGAAAGGGGACATTAAATGGTGACCTTAAATTTGACCTTGACCTTCATTCTCAAGGTCATTGGGAGGTCCAGTCGTATTTTTCAAATGGAATGACCTATTTTTTATTTCGGATTCTGAATGAGCGTAAAATTTTTCGTCGAAAATGCTATAAACAAATTTTTTTTTATTGACCTTTAATTTTTTATCTTTTATTTATGAAAAATTATATATATATATATATATATATATATATATATATATATATATATATATATATATATATATATATATATATATATATATATATATATATATATATGTATATATATATATATGTATATATATGTATATGTCTAATATAATTATATATATATATATATATATATATATATATATATATATATATATATATATATATATATACATACAGGGTGTAAGGGAAATAACTCTTATCCTTTTGAAGGGTGACGCGATTGTTAATTCCGAAAAAATTCCTGCGGTTTTAGTGTCTACAGGGTGCTATGAGTCACCTCGCAAAAGATGGTCACTTATTTCTCTGACACCCTGTATAAGCTAAAATAACAACTTCTGCACGAACTAGTTCCGTCTACTAGACAACTGTAGTATTTTATTTATTTTTTATGAAACAACTACCAGCTTAATCGCAGCTAGTTCACTAGCAACTATGATGACACATGGCTAGTGTCATCGAGGCTTTAGTAGTATTCAATAATGAGTTCGGTAAGAGTTAGAAACGTATTTCGTATATCAAGGATTTTGTATACCTATATGAATGTTTATCAAAATCTTTATGTATATGATCATTGGTGGGTCTGTTAGTGATCGTGAAACTTCGGATCGTGTAACTTCGTGTAACTATCGAAGTAATATTCACACAATATATCTTTTTTGTCGAGGTGACGCGACGGTTCATAGGTAAAAAATAAAACAATAAAATCTGGGTAAAAAATCACAACTACAGGGGCAGGGGAAACCAAATTAAATTCATAGCGGCCACCTACCGGGAAGGGTATAACAACATTTTCCAGGTCAGCTAGTTTATTTTAAATCGCTCCAAATACTGAAATAATACGTCTCTTTTGTAGAATTAAGTTAAACTTCTTTTTTAATTTTAATTATGGTCCTTTAGTATTTTGCTTTTAAAAAAAGTAAAGACATGAGATATCACAATGTGTTAATTACATAAAAATGAAAATTCATACAAATAGATAATTTTTTAGTTTTCATTTTTTAAAGTCCAATAAATAGGTAACACAGAAAAATTGTTAAATTAGTCGTTTTTGGTCATTTCAAAAACAAAAATTAATCATTTTATCTAATGTACCTAGTCGAAGGTAAAATAGTCGACTAAACCGATTAATCGATTAATCATCTGACATCACTGGTGTCGAGTCTACCTATTTCTATCGCTATAGGTCGTTTTAATATTGGAACTGATCATACTTTATTTTTCTTTTTTTATATGTACAATTTATTTTTGTTTATTACTCTTGTCATTTGTTGGACATTGTATCCAACTTGTTCAGTTGTTAATTTTATTTACTTATTTATATGATATGGTGATTTATTAAGAATTTTTGTTATCTAGATCGCGAAATGTATAGTTGTCAAATACCGATGTAGTTATCATAGTGTTATCAATATCATACTAATTCTTAACAAATTTATTTATTTTTTTGTTTTAAAATAATTTGCACAAAAGTAAATATAATATATATAGTGCCCTCGTTTAGAACGTAGGCAATAAAAACATTATTGAAAGTACAATATATCCAAGCCGTAAGATATAATAATTTCTATTTAATGTTTTCGGATAATTTTTGCGAAACAATTTAGGTTATCTGACAGAAAAAAAATATTACGTCCAAAGGAAAAAGAAAGGCATATTGATACTTAGGTACGTTAGAGAATGATGAAAATGTTCCCAACTGATGTATCAGTTCTATTGACAAAATATTTTTCTGTTTAATTTTTTTTTAAATATACGTTCTCGAATTTCTTTTTTGTTTGTATTTTGAAAAAAAAGTGAAACAAAATATTCACATATTGATTGTTATAATTATGTCGTGACCAATGATTTTAATAAAAAAAATTATAGACGAAATTATATGGACCGGACACAATAACGTGACTTAAAAAAATGATATTAAAATAATATTTAAGAAGTGTATCAGTGTCCTGGGTTAGACAGTGGCGGTGTTGTATAATTTATTTATTTTTGAAGTTTTTTCTATCGAAATACCTATTTCAAAGATTTTATTTTTGTTACAACTTTACCAAAAAAGGAAATATACGAAAATTGCCCTGAATAAACAAAGAAATTATTGTGCTCAATGGATGAGAAACTGATTGATTTTGTAAATGAGACACTGACTGATTTTGCAAAATCAAGAACTTAAATGTGACTTTTGCAAGACGAATAATGAAAGCAAATATTTTACTTTGCAAAAAAACCAAGTTTATTTTCTAATTATGACAATTGTTTCAAACTTAAGGCCAGGCGCACATTGAGCTGCGTCACGCAGTAAACGCAGGGCAGAAAAGCACGAGAAATAAACTATGTGGCCGGGTAGCACAGTTTCTGTGGTCTTGTTGTAGAACGAGATAGCGCAAGCAGAGCAGAGCAGAGCACCACTGTTTTTTTTCAATTTCTTCAACTGTTTTCATTTCGGCGAAATAAAACCAATTAAAACTACAGAACGTGTTACAATGTCGCGAAGTTTCTGTGTCACATTCACGAGTGCCACATCGGTCTCGTGCGACGCAGTGCTGCTCTGTTCTGCTCTGCATTTCAGTTCGCGCTGTCCCGTTCTACAACAAGAGTCACAGAAACTGCGATGCCCTGCTTGCGTTAACTGCGTCTCAATGTGCGCACGGCCTAACAGATTATTTTTAAACAAAACTTTTGTTTAAAAATGGGCTATTAGTTGGAAAAACAATTAAGACGAAATATTGTATTTTGATATCATAGCGCTATTTTAGTACTGGTAAAACTTTTCCCAGGTATCTGGGATTATATATTCTTCTCTACATCTAAAAATTTTTCAAACAAAATTTGAGAATATAGCATATATTGTAATGTAACGACTCAACTGACTAAAAGGCATAAACTTTTGTCGTTGCAATGTTTTAGTGGAAACACGTGTATTCTGTTAATTACTGCTTATGATTTCACACTGCAAAAATATATGTATGGATTGACGCAATACAAATTCCATGAATTTGATCTTATCTAACTGGTCTACACTAATTAAGGTTTGTTCGCAAAAGACACTTACAAGAAGCAGAAAACGTTCAGCCCACATTGTTCTTTTTCAAAACTTTGATGTTTCTATAACTATAACTTATAATATCTATTAACATGTGAAAAAGAAATTAAGAAGGTCGATCCGGCCACTACCATAATAATTTTTGGTACCACACAAGTTATTCTGATTGTTCAAAATTAGTTATAATCATCATCATCGTTTTATGATCATTTATGTCTCGATGAAAAAAATGATTTTTAAAATATGAGATGTGTTGAATTACCGTTTTCAATGTCATTTTTATATCTTTTTTTTAAGACGATTAAAAACTTTTTATAATATAATTATAAAACATTTAGGTCATTAAAGTATACATCTGTTAAGTGTGGGAGGTCCCCGATTTAATGAAATTATTTTTGGTATAGCGTGTTTGATTGGTGTTTTATTAGGATACAAACATTAATTTGGAAAGCGATAAGTTGTTTTCGGTAGTCATAAAAAAATTGAAGACAATTAATTCAATATCGGGAAAATTTTGATGTTGAAGGTAGTCGTTTTATTGTCGTTTCCGGATAAAGATATGTTAGATTTTTTAGAATTGAACGATTTGCTGTGTACAGAAAGTTACTTTGGATTCCATGTTTTTCCTTAATATTTATTATAAATAAAAGTTATAATTGTCAGTGTTAAATTTTGTGTTGACTAATATTGTTTTTTCATTAAGGCAATTCTCTCAACATTTTAATATTATATAAATTATAATTAATCCCACCAAAAACATATTTGTGAAAAATTGGCAAGTTCTACTATCATATTATGTTAGTTTAAAAAGGAACTGAAATTAAAATAAACTATCAAGTTCCGAACACATTTTTCGTGCAGAATCGGAATAAAAAAAATGATTTAACGAATCACCATTAAGCTTTTTAAAAGTATTATAGTTAATAGAAACTAACTATAAAATTTTTCATTAGAAATTGGTGCGTTTTTAACACCAAATAAAACATGGTAAATGAATAAAAACTCGTCAAGTTTGTGGGAGTTTCCTCGCAACTCACTCCGCGCAGTCTGTTTCAATAAGCAAGGTAAAGTAAATGTGTTAGGACCAATTTCAGGGTTTTAAGTTATCGCGCGTATAGAATTGTACGGGAAATGAAGGGGATCATATGCGTTATAATAAATTTGGCTCTTGTCTGCGAAATTCGAAAGTTTTTATGAAAATAGCTTTCAATTAGAGTTTCAAGTATATATGCATTAATGATGTAAAATAATACTCTATATAAGTAATTATCGTTTTGTGTCGACGTATCTCCTAGGTAAATAATTTTCCCAGCGCTTTCACCATAGCATTTGTTTTAGATTAGTAGTAGTTAATATTTAGATATTACACTTCAAAAACTGCACTCATTATGTTGAAGACTCATTTTGCAATATTTTGCTGTTTTTTTTTTAGCGCGCTTGTTGACAAAAAAATTACATTCTAAACAGCAGATTTATTTGAAATGATCAAATAATGACTGCTGTTGAAGTGTCGCAATTGACTCAAACACTGTAGGTACAACACGGGATATAAAAATTATAGTTCCATAAATTATTTTATCGTTATTAAAAATCTAAATTTGATACTTAAATTTCATAAAATATAAAAATATAATATTTTGGTTTATCGGTACTTACATTTAGTAATAAAAATAAAATGAATGAAAGAAGGAGCACATTAGTTATTTAAACTTTATAAAACGAATCTGTCGCTATCTTAAGTCATATTTTAAATTTTATGTTTATAAATGTAAGTATCTAATTGTAGTTGGGTACATATGAGTGACATACTTTGAAATAATTTTCATAGTTTAAAATCTGGTTAATGAAAATGATTTATAATATAAATGCTTAATGCCGAAGAATGATATTCAAAATAGGTAGTAATGGTAGAGAAAATTCAGTCCAATACATTCAAGTACCACGATGTACTTTCCATATAATGTAACGGTGATTTCAAAGATCAAATGAAGCACCAAATATTGTTATTTAAAATTGAACACTCATAGTCATAAACTTGTCACAAACACAATATGGTTCTTTTTTCCTACTTTAGCTTTCCTAACTAGATGACTTTAACATTGATACGTCAGATGCAAAATGAAAAGTATAATCCTGAGAGTTTTTAATATCTAATTCTAATATTCTTTTAGTTTTAGTATCGTTTAGGTATCTACAGGGAAAATTTTTGTAGAACTTAGGATAAAACTTAATCCAGCTCAGTTCCAAAGATTGTGATTTCTAAACAACATTATTGAAAGCGCCGAAATTTTTAAGATATGTCCTTTATTCCAGCGATCCGTCATTTCTCGTCACGGCCCTGGTCACTAATATATTATTTTACATTAAAAATTCTATATTTTTTAACTTAAACATTATGGAAGCAACTGACAAAGAGGGATTTAGATATGGTCGTCACCGATTTCGATAAAATCTTGTCTACTAGTAGAGCATAATATCAATATTAAAAATTTACAATATTAAGGTCTACCTCTGAAAAACACAGGAAATATTTTTATTTAAAAATTTGACAAGAATACAGGTAAGATATAACCAAGTAATTTAGTCCATTTCTTCAAAATACCGGTAGCTCAGTTGGTAGAGCGCCAAAGTGCGGATAGTAGGGTACTGGAATCGAATCTCGGTACTACTATTATTCCATTTTTTTGTTCATTTTCTAAATAAAAATATTTCTTGTGTTTTTCAAAGGTGGACCTTAATATTGTAAATTTTTAATATTGATATTATGCTCTACTAGCAGACAAAATTTTATCGAAATCGGTGACAACCATACTTGTGAACCTCTCTTTGTACCTTTATAAATGTACCAAAAATAAAAACTTTTCATTTGAATGTGACTTATTTTATTTTATTTGTATAAAATATTTGATAGTTTAAAAAAAAATAAGACCTCATTATAATAATATTAAATAAAGTTTCATTTTTAATCTCCACTTTTATTTTTGTTTAATAATAAAAGAAAAAAATAATTTTCATTTCATATAAACTAACGGTATCTGGATTTCTAACTTACAATCAAATATAATAAAAACTAATTATTTTTCAATAAGAAAAAAAGTATGTATTTAGTACAATTATTCAAATTTTACACACATGTGTACGAGTGTCTACACTTTATATTTAGAAGTTTTTTTTTAATAATATTTACACCTCTGTTAGTATTATAATATGCGATAGTAACGAGTATTAAGCAGGTGTAAATTTAGTGTTGAATATTAAGCACAAGTAATAATTTGTCACTAAGTATATGTGCAAAAAATGTTTTTTTCTTTATTCAGAATTTTGTATACAGGTTGCCCAATAAAGAATACTGCAGCGTAACATTATGTATCATTAATTTTGGTTTTATTACCGTGACGTACTGTCACTCAGTCGAAAGAGAAACCTAAGAGCTATAGGTCTCTAGAACAAGTTCAGAATTTTATAAAAGCCTGACTGGACGCGAATTCAAAATCTCAAAAACAAATTTTAAGAAATCTGTTTATTAAATATAATGAATCTGTTTTCTCTTGGGGTGCAGTTGAAATTTTATTAGCTACGGAAAAAAATATTTTTTACGCTAAGGATTATCCCTCTTCAATGAAAATTTCAGCATCTGAATGTTTGCAAAGGGAAACAGACCTTTATGCAAGTATAATGAAATATGACAACAGGTCATATATTCTCTACTCTAATTAATCTTCAGCTACCTAAAGTACCTACAATAAACCACTTCCCTACCCTTTACCTAGACTGTCTTCTAACGATTTTATTGTAAGATATGCAAAAAATTATTGGGTATTTAATTGACAAAAAAAAATTCTTGACTATTATTAACTAACTAGTTAAACATTAAAATATTTAACGTTAACGGTTAACTGTAACTTACATTTTCAATAAACTAACGTTTTAATGATTAACGAAGTTAGTTTTTCGATTAGCAGAATAACGATTAATGTAGTTAGATTAGTTCCTTTCAGTTTTGGATCTATATAATTATCATTAACTTTTTTTCACTAGGAATCTGTCCATACCTTTGTCATAAGCGATGCTTGTTGATGCCTTTGCATGCAAACGATATACATGCGTGAAGTAGTTTGTGAAGCCAATTGGAACAGTTTAGAGAAAATTTATTATAGCGGAAGGGTTTCAACACTGACTTGATTAACAATGGGTTTAAGTTACATGCAGACTTTTTGGGTATAAATGGACACAAATAAAAGGATGCCGATGTCAGTTGTAGAGATTGGTTTTTTTGTCTAACTGCAATTTTAAGTTAGATCAATAAAGTCTACTTTTAATTGCCATAAAAACTTAATTTTCATATAAAAAGTTTCCTAAAGATTTCATAAAAACAATCCTTTTAAATATGAAATTTTTACAATATTTCATTGATTTTAAATAAGCTGGTTTTTAAATTTTATTAATTGCTTGCAATGTTTCATCTCGAATTCCAAATGTTTTTTTGTCAAAATTGATTTTATAAAGAATTGCTAAAAAAACTGTCTATTTTGTGTAATATGTTAATTTGAATTAATGTTTTCCTCTTTAGAAAACAAATTGTTTTTCATTTATTGCAATATATCAATGTACTTTTATGTAATTAGCGTCTCTCAAAATTTATAACGGCAATTAAAAAACAATTTTCGAAATTACATACATTATTTATCTTAGCTTATTATATTTGTATGGTGAGTAATAAGTTAAATATGATAAATAAATGGTTAAAAGGTAATTTTTTCTTGTTTGTTGATTACAAAAATACGACCTTTGCAAAAATTTCGAATTAAACGCGTTGGTGTTAATATATTTTCGGTTATATTAATATTGGTGTTAATAAGTTTTTGAATTTTTTGAAAAAACGATTTATATTAATATATTTTGTTATCATTTGATGTTAAAATTTGCCCACTTCTATCAAAAAGTGGTTGAAATTTTAAAAACTATTGTTTATGTATATATTACTTAGTTCAAAAGTCAACTTTAAACGAAATTTTGGTGACCCAGACTGAAATTGAATAATCTGATACTCAAAAAGGGGTAAAAATATTAGGATTAATTTGGTACTTGAATAACAGAAAGTTTATATGCTCTTGTAGAGATGGAAGCGCGAGTAATTTTCTTAACCCGTTCCTTATCGATCCCAATTTTACTTTCACTCTCATTATCGTAGAAAATTGTTTACTCCTACCAGTATTCTAAGGATTCTCGACGAATCCGTTTGTAGCAACCCTAGTATCGGTAGTTATTCAATTTTTAGAGTGATTCAAAATCTTATACTCGAAACAAATGGTTTAATTTTTATTAACTTATTTGTTTATGGGCCGGTTCAAAATCTCGTTGGAAACGGAAATGTGTGGTGAAAGGAAAAGCGTCCTTATTGAGGTGTAGAAGACCGGCATTACTGAGAGTGGTATTACTGAAAACTTGTACTATTTCAATCCTTAAGCTTGAAAAAAATTTTTTTTTACGCATCCAGGATCACGCCAAATTTTGTCGTATTTGTATTTTTGATACCTTCAAAAAACTACTGGAGTATCTAATTTTTTTGTTAGTACACGCAATGCTACCATTTGAATACACGTAAATCTTCAACAGTCAGTTTCAACGGTAAACAGAATATTAAATTAGCCAACAGACACAGATAGATACATAATGTCTATAACTCTTACAAAAATATTCTCTATAATTTTCAAGATTTAAACTAATTTAATTATAAAAAAAAAATACACACTGTAGCTTAATCGACATAATAAAGTATCTATGGTTACTGGTGTTTATTAATTTTTAATAATAATGAATAGTTCTCTATTTAAGCAGCACTCTAGCAGCCATAAAGATACACCGCCTTCGTAATTAATCAAACATTAGAACATAATTTCACACTTTGAATACTATTATTATCATTTGTTGATTTACATATTTATACAGATATTGATGTTTTGAGAAAGTTTTTTTTTTCTGTATTTGAGGGTCGTACATTCGACTCAACCTATCTATAATATACTTGTCAAATTATTACAAATGTTGTTATTAATGTGTAATTAAATTATTGTGAGGAACTTTTTTTGATTTCAAATTAACTTTTATTTATTATTTTTTTTTTTTATCTATTTAAAAATAGAGAATTGTACAAGTATAAATACTTACAGTATTATTCAAAAATATTTCTTGTTTTATGTAGGGTAACAAAATAGTTTTTTGATTGGGGAATAATAGAACTTTCTATAATTTTATATCCGCTAGTTATTTTGCGAAATTTTTTTTTGTTTGTAGATTTGTAACAATGATTTTTGCAAACAATTGATAAGTGATTGTGGGAATTTGTTTGATAAATTGGCGCACCCATTTAAAACTTAAAATATTATTTTTTTATTATTAGTTGAGTTGAAGCTACCTATAAGCTACTGATGCTCTCATGAGTTACTTATTGTTGTTAGATAAATAAATAAATAAATAATTAAAGCCATTTAAAGAAATAATAAAAATATTAACGATAATATAACATGACAATTACTTTCTATTTCTAAATGTCGGTGTATTCTAGTGGTGAGCAAATGCAAGACCAAGATCAAGACTTGGCAGTCTTGGTCTTGGTCTTGTTCTTGCATTAAGAGTCTTGGTATTGGTCTTGCTAGAGCTGTTTGAGTCTTGGTCTTGGTCTTGGTCTTGCTAAAAAGTCTTGCACTTTCTTGCATTTTTTTATTAGCGAATTTTTTTCCTCTAAATTCAGAATTTTTACTGTCTCTACGTATTAATTATTCAAACTATTTATTAATTATTCAAACTATTTAAATAGTTTAGCAAGAGTCTTGCTTTTTCTTGCTTTTGTCTTGGTCTTGCTTACTTGAGTCTTGGTATTGGTCTTGCAGCCATAATTATAGTCTTGGTCTTGGTCTTGCTCTAGGTATACATACTCTTGGTCTTGCAAAAAATGCAAGATCAAGACAAGACTGCAAGACCAAGACTAATTTTGCTCATCATTAGTGTATTCGCCTAGAATCGCGCAAATAAGTGCCACTGAAGTGGTATTTTTTTATTGTAGAGTGTTTGATTCTTCTTAAATTTTCAGTAGTATTTGGACCTTTACTTAATCATCTGTAGATATATTTCTATAGGTACTTTTTTTTACTATTTAGATGTTTCAGTTAAGATTTAGCCTACATTAACCCCATATGTTTGTAATAATACAGTGAAGATACCATGTTTATAGACACTTGAATTTATTTAAAAAAGAAGCTTCCAGATTTTGTCAAATAAATTTTAAGTAAAGGACAGAAGTAAATTTGGTATTTTAACACCAACTGACGAAAAAACAAAATCATAAATATTGACTAGTTTCGATGTGTCTGACATGATTATTAAAATCAGAAAAATTAAAAAATGGAATAAAAAATTCTGAGTAGGAAAAAAAACCACGATATTCTAAATATAGAATATCGAGACATATTTTAGCAAAAAAAAAAATTATCTATTTTAACAAAATTTTTAAAAAAGAGCGAATTTGAATAGGATTTTTAAAAATGGTCTAACATTAAATGTTACAGGTAAATAGTCAAGTAAAATTAAATATAATAATAACTAAATTTCGAACATAGCTGACCGTGAAATTCGAATTCTCGATCTACCATTACAAAGTGTCAGTGCTTAAGCACGCTTAGCTATTTCGTTGTTAATTAATATTAAGTATACAAAAAAAAAATTATTGTAAAAGTGACTTTCATTATTGCTTTTTGTTTTTGCATTAAATGCTAAAATATTCAGTATTTCAGAATCATCACATTTCTCTTCTTTTTTGTCATTAACCCTAGAATCATACGTACTCGTCAAAACGACGAACGAACTTCTCTACCTGCTCCAATACTGTGACTTGTCGGTACCTACTCGCTGTGAAACTTCTGTTATCTATTTTATTTGTTAGAAATTTTTCCAAATCCAATTTTTTTAAATATTTTGTTGGCTTTTGTAGTATTGTTATGTAAAAAAAATGTTTTTTGCAAATAAACTCTAAAACTCCCCGTAAAAAGTCCATTCGTCGAAACGACGCCGATGTATGATTAACTTGACTCGTAGACCAACGTATGATTCTAGGGTTAATATGGTGCTTATTTTTGTTTTCCATACCGTACATTTTTGGTAATCTAGTGTAATGTGTAAGCATGGGTAATTATTACGTACTGTATAAACTATTTAATTCGGATTTATATGTATAAACTTGAATATTGACGAAGGCGGATTAAAAAGCGGATGAACTCCATATATGGATCATACTCTACGTACGTGATACAATTTCTATGATCTATACAAAAAAAATATAATACAATTTTTATATGGTAATTTTAGAGTCCGAATAACTAACCTAACTGTTATACTAATTACAGTAATTACATATTAGATACAAACATTACTTTTATTTTTTGGATTGTTGTATTATCGTCTAGGTATTACCCGGTTCTCTTAATTTCTTTTTTGAAAACATTTTGGCATGTAATTTTTTAATGTTATCATTGTTTGCGTTGAAAATTCTTTGTCTTTTAGTATATGTTTGAATTAACACTTTGCAAACTCTCTTAACTATAGTTTTGACAAATTTTCAACCATATTGACCAAGCTCCCATAGCACAAAATCATATCTTTTGAATTTTTATTAATTTTTGAAATGGCCAAAAATACCTCAAACTTACTTTACATAACACCTCGTTGAAATTCATATATATGTTATAGCAAATTATATATATTTTACTAAGGAATCAATCTGTCTGGCATATTTTGTTAATTAATGTCTGGCAAACGTATCTCAATTAGTTAAAAATTTTAGGCAAACCTAGCTTACATGAGATCCTCAATTTTTTTGTTTTAAGTAAAACATTTTTAGATTATCTACGTATTAAAATTGGTCTGTACAAATCTTTTGTGGTGTAGTCCCTTATGTTTGATCGTAAGCATAAATTTACTGTATAATTAATAATAAATTGCAGAATTTCGGGTAAAGCTTATTTTAATTTTGATGAATTTTGAGGTATTTTGTGAAGAAATATATTTGTTTTATTATTTCATCTTTTATTGTCGAAATGTTGACCTATTTATCATTTTATTGTATAATATAAATATACTGTATGCAACTTTCGGTGCGCGAGTCAGATTTGCACCTTACCGAACTGATTTTTTAGGGGAAGGTCGCCCAAAGCGGATAAGCTAAGATTAAACGCCCAAAAAACTGACTTCTGACCTCAATAAGCAGATCTTTTTTATATTATCAGATAGAATAGTTATCGAACTTTAAAATGAAACTTCGCTCAAGAAATATTTATACGATATTTATTTTTAATAAAGAAAATACAAAACATCTGCAAAAACCCGCTTTGCCCGTATAGGTATCCTAAAGCGGGTAACCCCCTTTGGGCAAAGCGGGTAAGTACATTATGTACTTAAATACTGTTATTATTTTATAATATAAACTTTCTTAATCATATAGAACTTAACAATAATAATAATTAAGTAAAAAAAATTGGAAAACACAAAAATAATAAATTTATAGCAATTAACTGTAACGTTCTTTACAACTTCCATATTGGAGTATATTACTTCAGGTGGTTCCATATCAAAATCACCACAAACAAGGCAGAAATATTTTTTTAAAGCTTTTTCCTCGTAAAAAGAAGATTTTTTATTTTTTTTCCCCCTTCCAACAGTTTTTTCCATTAAGATGCTTCCATTTTGTCTACCCGCTTTGCCCAAAAAGACTTAATTTTGTTAAGTTAGAATAATTTCAAAATGAAAGCCGATACATGTCTACCTTTTTCTACATTAAAAGTCAAATGATGATAACATAATATGGTAATACCAAAAAGATTACAAATAAAAAGGTTTGTGACTAGTCACAGAATATTTATCGTCAAAATTCTTAACAAAACCAACAAAAAAATTTGATGAGGCTTAACTAGGACATTAAACGACACAAGCGTTCAAGTGCAACTGATTGATATTGGTTGATATTCGGTTAATCTCGGTATACACACTACCTGACAAAAACATTCGGTAGAACGGTATACAAGCGCTTACCCGCTTTAAGAGGAGTACCCGCTATGGGCGACCTTCCCCTACACAACACACACTTTCGAACAGTCAGACATTGTCGTACGCAGTGGAATAAATACGTAATTGAAGGAAATGATATTTGATTGTAACTGTTAAAAAGCGTTTATTAATTAAGTATTCCTGTTATCTATTCAACTTCTCTTGAAATCGGCATCCACTATAATTTCCATAATATTTATTACACCGGCGTATTTATGATGTAATTAATAACCAACATTAGTCATAAAACAAAAGGAAATAATCAAAGAAATTTCAATAGTTGCAAATAATTTTTCTAAAATGCCATTAAAATGCTTGTTATGTGTAAGCTATTAAAATATGTATGTAGAAATAAATATTAACGATATTAACTAATAACAGTACGTAGTACGTAGATGCAACTAAGAATGGGGAAATTATGAGATACAATTAGTTAAATGGAGAGAGTAAATAACGGATCTTTTGGTAATACTGCTGTTGGCGCAGCAGGAGTGGAATTATGAGGAAAACATTGATGAAGATGATCACTTACTTCAGTTACTTCACTTATTTATTACACACATATTATGCATCAATGCACATACATACAATGTTGCTATAAGAATTTCTCACATGCCGCAAATATTTATCATCAACGGTGGTCTTCTATTAGTATTATTATTTTTCGTGAGGCAACATTTTTATTGATTAACAGCGGTTCTTTTGTTTAACTGATATGTTAACATTGTAATGTTCCCTTGATTCCTTTTTCTTTTAGCGAATTTTCAGAAAATTCAGCTATTATAATCATGAGCCGATTTGAGCCCAAGACTATGACAGAAATTTGTCTTGAGATTCATGGAAGTCAAAAATGGCATTGATCACATTGATCTACGTATATGTGTATGTATCTGCATGATAACTCTCGAACGAAATATTCAATTTTTAGGAAATTTCACATGTTCGATGCCTGAAGCATGGTTTTTGGGACATATTTGTAAAATTTTTGCCTAAATTTTCCCAAGTTCAAAAGTTTCTGTGACACTTTTTTAAGGCATTAGAAAGAGGCGAAAAAGTCACATAAAAGAGGTTTTTGAATTATTATTCGAAATTATGTATAGTGATTTTCGAGAAAAGGTAATTTTTGTAAACAGAAATTCGCTAGGTTATACAGAATGATGCGACAGAAGTCGATATAAAATTAGATAAAGAAATTTTTTTCATTTCAATTAAAACAAATTTCTTTAAAAATATTTTGAAATTTTTTGGCATAAAAAAATTATTTTATGTTGAATACACAAGTAAATTTGTTGCAGTTAAAACCAAAAATTATTATTTATTTATTAAATATAAATCTTATAAAAACGAAATATAAAAAATTCCAACATTAATCATTTTTTAATATTGTAATTAAATTGTATTAACGATTACATTAGAAAATAATTTTTTTGGTTATAATAATAAATGAGCAGACCAAACGACCATTGCCACTGCGCGCTCATTCCTCCACGGAGAGAAAATTCCTATAAAAATTACTGTGCTCATACTACAATCGATGTGTAACAGGCGAACATATCCAATTTTTGTACGGTAAAATTATAAAAATTACAATAATATAACTATGTATAATTTTTATAATTTTACCGTACAAAAATTGGATATGTTCGCCTGTTACACGTCGATTGTAGTATGAGCCTCACAGTAATTTTTATAATTTTTTCTCTCCGTGTACATTTTCAAATTTGAAAAAAAATTAATTTAGCTAGTTTTTAAAAAGTTGTTATATTTTTATTTTGACTTAAATAATTTTTACATATTTATTTATTTATTTATTTATTTATTTATTTTTAAAATTGTTAAATAACAACTCTATTTAAATAATTTATAAAATTTTATGTTGTTTATTTTACATGTCTCAGGAGAATTAATCAGTTAGATGCAAATTGAGACAAATTCGTGAAAAAGAAACAAAGCTTTAATCTCCTGGTGGTTGAATTTTGTTCTTACGACTGACTAATCATTTGAACGGTTCTTACATATAAATTTGTCAGTCTTGAAATAGCTAGACTTCACTGACAATGAGTTGATACTTGTGTACAAGAGTTTATAAAATCATCCTAACAAATCAGAAAGAAAAATTGTGTATAACATAGAGTAAAATGAATGGACTTACATTATGAGAAAATACAAAAAAGAATTATTCGATTTAAAGAAGAAGAATTCGTTTTAAAGAAACTATTTTAATGTGATACAGATGTTTTAAATTCCAAAAAAATTTAAAAATTATAGTTTTTCTGTATGTAATAGTATGTGATGAAGTATCGTGCCTAGAAGCAAGCAATAGTCAGTTTAATTAATTAAAGTAAAACTATTAAAAATTGCTCGAGTCAACGCTTGTTACTTTATTTACATCAAAATAACTTAAACGTTTTTTTGGTACTTTTAATTAATTGCAATTAAGTAATTAATAACATGAATTTTAATTAGTTTTTTTTTTTGCAATTAATTAATTTTTGCAAAATGATATCAATTTAATTGATATGAATATCTTGAAAAAGCGCCACGCAGAAAAAATAATTACCTTTTGCAGTCAGTCACCTCTTTAATTTTGTTTTGATGTTGACTCAAGGTGCCCAAGGTGGTTCAGTAATTTTTTTTTTTTTTAGCATGAAAATTTAACATGAATTTGTCAGACCAAAAGGATTTAGTAGATGGCAAGGTTACGATTTTATTTTTAAAATTAAGCTGTTTAAATTTTTGATTTTTTAATTGAGATTGGCAGGCATATAGTAAAGCCAACCTTGTGTGTGTACAAACTAAAATAAAAAGATACATAACTATCATTTTAGCGAATTTCCAGAATGGAAATTCAGCTATTACAGTAGGTCTCATGACGGGACTTGAGCCCGGGACTATGGCAGAAATTTGTTTTGAGGTCCCTAGAAACCGAAAATAATATTCACTAAAATTTATATATATATATATATATATATATATATATATATATATATATATATATATATGTATATATGTATTTATGTATTTATGTATCAGCACGATAACTCTCGAACGAAACGTCCTAGGGTTACGAAATTTGGTGACAACGTTGGAAGTCCAAAAATCTTGGATGAGTTCTTCAGCCAGACACGTCGGATGCCAGGAACATGGTTTTTGTTCTTGCAAAAATTAGTTTTTTGCTAAAATTTCCACTTATTCAAAAATTTTTGCCAAATTTTTTTACACCATTTAAAAGAGGAGAAAAAGTTACATAAAAAAGCTCTTTAAACTATTATTCTATGTCAACTAGTTTCCGAGAAAAACTAATTTTTATAAACGGAAATTCGCTATGTTATGCAGGATGCTGCGACAGGGGTATTTAAAATTTATTTGAGAAATCGCATATTTAACCGTAGAATACTACAATGATTTTTGCGATTTATTTACCACACCGGATATTCGAAGAGAAAATTTTTTATAGATAATAGACGACAGAAGGACAAGGTCACAACCAGTACTAAAGATGCATACAAGAAAACTTAGCAAAAACTCTCCGCATACACTTTTAAATTACACAAATATAACAACGCATAGGTGTTTTTTCACCCTTTGTAGTATTCTACGGTTAAATTTTACTAGTGAAAGAAAAAAGCCTTGAAATGGCATATATCAGTTTGAATTTTTTTTATTGGCTAACATTTCTAGAATGATATTCAAAAGGAATTATGACTGCGAAAATATTTAAAAAATTGTTTTGAACCTGATTTTTGAAACGACTTCGAGTGGTTGAAAACGTTTAAAAACATCGCTCCGTTGGGCCTAACATTTTCAAGTCTTTCAGCTTGGTCGATAATTTTCCTTCATTACAGGTCAGTTATATTGTCATAACTACAGCTCACATAAACACGTTTTGGAATTTTTGTTGCGTTATTCTCTAAGCTTCATTTTTCAAAACGGGGGACAAAATAATTCCAGCAATTTCCATTTCGAGTGACTTGAAATTTTATCTGTAGCTTCTTAAATAAATTGTCTAAGGCGTCAGATAGTCTACACACGGTTTTAAAAAATGGCTACCAAATAAATTTTTTTCATAAACAAATCAAGGTTGATTTTTTTATTAATTTTCAAATTTTTTTCATTCTGTTGCCGTTTATTGGTAGGTCAATATTTTTTAACAATTTTTTGTACCGCCTTAACAAAACTAATGTAAATGATAAAACAATTTTATGTTCTACATGTTGTTTGAAAATTATTATGCTGCCCATTATAAATCTCTTCGAAAAATTTTTTAAATTGAAGCAAAAAAGTTTTTTGTGTACCTCAGATCAGAATACTCAAATAGTATGTTATACACCAAGGGACTACAGTGTGAATTTTAATCCCGAGTGTGAAATTTGTTGCCAGAGGGCCTATAAAGGTCTGAGGGCCAGAAATCACACGAGGCATGAAGAAAACACTTTAGTCCTGTGGTGTATATTAGTATATTACGTGATTGAGATTGTAAGTTGCATATTACACACGGGCGAAAAAGTTACGCAAGAGCCGCGTAGCGGCGAGTGTGTAATATGCCTTACAACTGAGTTATGTACTATGTTTTATCTACGACTAATATGAAATCCACAATAAACGACAAAAATTTGGTACAAATCTACAAATACCAATACATTAAAATTATGTAGTATTTGAAATTTATTGAAAACAAACGTAAACAACCAGTTGCTAGGTAAAATTTTTGTACAGATTCTAACATGTATCATGTATATCACTATATAATATATAATAATAATTATAAGAATTAGAAAAAGTGTAGTAGACGTTATTATTTTTAGCATACAGGCGTGTAAAGGGCCATTTTTTGTACAACTGAATATGTGGCTGTATGTTATACGTAGCTTACTTAGATAGTATTTTGTACAATAAACAAGCAATTTCATGGTAGTCGTAGATAAACTATTTTTTTGCAATTCCGGATAATTTAAAATTATACAATATATACTATATAACTGTTTGTCTTTATCTACAAGTTTGAATTTGTTTATTATTTTCAATTACCTGATTGGTTGTTGATTGGTTTAAAAGCGGGAGCAAAATAATTTTTTAGTCCCTTGGGACTAAAAGTGGTACTTTACTCCCTATTATGAGGGACTAAATTTTGTCTTTTAGTCCCGGAATTGCAAAGAAGGTTTTACTGAACTACCTTTTCCTTGTGGAAAAAAATTCCTTTGTGGTATTTCAAAGTAACGTGATCCTTTAAGCTTATGCAACGATTACATTTAAGAAATATACGGTATATTTTCAGCCACTGACGAGATATAAATATTTATTTATGTTTTTGTAGAAAAATAATATTTAAAGAAACTTTAATGAAACCTAATTAATCTTTTATTGTCCCAATGTATGAGTGTTATTAACAACATTGTATGTACAGGTTATGTTTTAAGTTCGTAACTCAGTGACGTAGACCAAATTGTCACTCCCTCCCCTTCAAATCTTTCGGTAGATATATAACTTTTTGTATTTTTCTCTTCGTGATATCCTAGGAAGAATATCAAGATTTCTTTGAAATCTACATAAGAATTCCATTCTGAATTTTTGTGGAAATACCTATTTAAAAATTCCGCAGGTTGTCGATGCAAAATTGAAATGTTGCCACCATACTTTAATATATTTACTTATTCCATGTTTGCGATATACTTATAATAGAATAATAAAGCAGGGCTTAATTTATAGTCAGAAACCGGCAGCAATATATAAAATCATATTATTATTTCTTTTTTTCATACGACGAACTGGTCCAGTTGAAATATATAAATAAAAAATAGGGTTATAAAAAAAAAATTGATTAATCGAATAGTCACGCTAGGTGACAATAGCCCCAGCGTACACACACAATTCTCTAGGAGGACTTAACACTTCATAGATATTCTCTTTCAATATAAATATTGTTATTTATCATTTGAACAGTGGATATTAATTTTTAATGTCTGCGCTTGTAGCGGGGCTACGTAGCTATAGTTTGTCTATCTATTTTATCCTTTATTTATTGTGTAGACAATCAGGTTTTTTTTTGTTTTTATTCGTACATAGACCTGTACGTCTACTTAGAGATAGAATCAGTAGAGAATCAATTTCATTAATTTTTTGTTCGTAAAAAAATAGTTGGAATGGATCACATATCACAAATTACATTACGTCTAGCCAAGATTAGTTATTGGGATGATTTGAACGGTGAGGGAGGCGTTTTGTTAATATAAAAACAAAGAATAAATAAGGGAGACAAATTGTATTTTGAAATTAGATTATTTTGTAATTTGTTAGATTTGGAAGACTAAAATAATATAAATGATGAAATATATATATTTTTTTTATTCCAATAGAAGTTTTTGATCTGATTTGCATTTAAATCGTTTAAGACTTTAAAGTGTTACATCATTCTGGAAAAAAAATTGTTCCTACTTTTTGGAAAAATATAACTTTCGAAAAAAATTATGATAAATATTTTAAAAATTGTTCTGAGTCCGATTTCTGAAACGACTTTGAGCAGTTGAGAACGTTTAAAAACGCCGCTCTTGTACGCGTAATATCTCGGAATCTTTCAGTTTATGGCTAATAACTTTTCTTCATTACTTTACTCCATTGTCTTATCTCGTTATTTTTGCTATATTTCCATAAATAACTCAATAATGATAGGTATAAATACACAAAACGGTAAACAGGTTTTGAAACATTACATGGATTTGTCTCAAAGCTACGTTTTCCAAAACGGTGGGAAAGATATCCCCAACAATTGGCATCCGATTGATTGGAAATTTTACGTGTAGCTTTTTAGATAGATTGTCTAGGTCGGTACACAAGGCTTTTGAAGTTGATTAACAAATATATTTTTTATAAACAAAATAAGGTTACGTTGTTTGAAAATTAACTGACGGTTCGAAACAATATTGTCATAGTTTCAAAATTAAAGTGGTATAATAAAAAATATAAAAAATTGTCCATTTTATAGATACTGCAGTGTGACGATCCGAAAATCCAATGCCTTGTTGGCGGACATCCTAGCGCCGGTAATAAACCACCGAAATCCAAAAACAAAAAAGATTTATCAGATATATGAAGAGTATCGACACCTCTACCTATAATATCAATAAATTGCTGAAAGAAAAAAAAATGGCGGATGTGTGAACTTTTGATTACGATTTTTGTCTTATTTTTTGCTCTTTAAAGTAAATTTAAAAATAAAAAAAATATTGAAAGTGTATCGGACTTAGGTAGAGGTGCCGAAGAATTGAATTATCTTTAAAATAAAAAATTAAAAAAACAGGATCCATCGAATAGTTTTTGAGTTATCGTGTCCGCCAGTTTCAAAAATGTAGTTCCGAGATATAAAATATATATATATATATATATATATATATATATATATATATATATATATATATATATATATATATATATATATATATATATATATATATAAAGAAACGTATTTTCAAAATTTTATATTTAATACTCATTATTGCGTGAACTACGTTTTTTGAATTTTTTTTTATAGAAAGCTGGATTTGGTTAATGTGCAAGAATCTTGTTTTTAAATTATTTTCAGTAAAATCACTTTGGGAACATATTCTACACATAATTTGCTATCAATTTCGCCAAAAAAAAAATCGATTTTTTTTATCAAATCTCAAGTAAACCTTCCCTTAAATTACTTTCAGCAAAATCACTTTGGGAACATATTCTACACATAATTAGCTACCAATTTCTGCAAAAAAAAAAAATCGATTTTTTTTAGCGACTCTCAAGTAAACCTCCCTTTAATAATTTTGTGTACCGCTTTCGTAAAACTAATCTAAGTTATGAAAATTTTTATTTTTATTTTCTTGCTGCTATTTGAAAACTGTTATGCTGCTCACCATGAATCTTTCAAAAAAATAGTATCTGTATTCGACCTGCACCCACATTACCACCTTGTTTTGTAAATTTAGGGAATTTTTTTTTTATATACCCCCAGATCACGTATAACACACTCTAAAAATTTTTTTATATTGATTGTGTTATTTGTTACAGGGAAAAAAATTATCGAATAAAACCGTCTTTTCTGACATTTCAAAGTGATGTAACGCCTTAAGCCAAGTTCAGTTCTTTTACGATAAGCACCCAAATGGCTCCCTGGATACAATTTTCAAACAATTACACCTTTATTTTTTGTTATTCCTTTTATTTGCTTATATGTTTTTCATAAGTAATCTTCTAGTCGTAATTAAAAAAAATATAGTTTAACCCCTTTAGTACCGCCATATATTTCAATATTTTAGATAAAAAATTTAAGATCTCTGTAAGTATAATTGCAAGTTTGGTGGGTTTTACTTAATTTGTTTACAATATGACCGCTCTTTACTATACAGCCTCCAGTGACCGATATAAAACAATGCACACTCATCAGTTGAATTTTTTTTCAAAAATTAGTATGGCGAGCTGAGCTAGTCATTAGTCCTAAAGGAGTTAATATCATGTACAGATTAATTAGACGCAAATTAATGTTTATGCTCTTTGTGCTTTTTAGTCAATTAACACTAACCGAGGGAATATTATGGATATATTGGTAAATTAGTGACTGTTTAAGTGTGGTAATTAGTTTGAGTCACATTACAATACGTATTTTATTTCTTTGGTTATTACAATTTATGAGTATATATTATGTTGCAACTGTTTTTACTGTTTTTGTATCGAAAGTTGTTAAGTTTAGTAATGAAATTATCTTGCAATATTTACATGCTAATAACAAAATTCTATAAGATTGTGGAATACACTTTCATTAGACATCTAATTTTAAAAAGAAATCACTATATAAATTTTTATAGCGGGGTACATTACTTACACTGTTTACATTACTTACACTGGATCTTTTTAGTCTTAGATTTTTGATCTAAGACTAAAAAGACCCGAGATCTTTAAAGTAAAAAAGTCACTAATGGTTTACTATTAATAGTGTCTCGCTTCGCTCGACAGTAAAAAGTTTCAGTGTTGAAAAATTTTGTGATTAGGAGCAAAAAGATTCGAATCACATGATATCCATATGTATCTTTACTAGAAGGTATGTCCTATTTTTTGTCCAAAATTTAATGCTTGATAAGGTGCTTTGATTCATTTTGTGAAAAAAAATTTCTTTATATTTTGCAGGAATAAATAATATAAAACATCGTTTATCCTGTGTTATTTAAATGGTAAAACTCTAGGCTCGATGATGTACCTCTAAAAATTGGAATTATGAGCTCCGCTTTGGTCAGGATGTTTGGTTACACATATCCTACGATACTTTGAGCGGTGAGCGAGAAAAAAAATATCATTGTTTTTTTTTTGGCACACCCTAATGCCCTATACCTATTTTTGTTTCACAGCCTTCTTTGTATCGAATTTTTAGCAAAAATTTTGTTGTTGAAAATTTTGGAATTCTAAAAATTTTGGATACGTTCTTCAGCCAGACACGTCCGATGCCCGAAAAATGGTTTTGGGCATTTTTTGTGAAAAGAATTTTGTCAAAGTTTTCCAAGTTCAAAAGTTTTGGCGACTTTTTTTTTACACCATCGGAAAGAGGAGAGTCACATAAAAAAAATTACTATACAACCGAATTATTTTTATTAAAGGTTATCTGTAGAAATTATATGTTCGATCAGGTCACAATTAGAACACTTTTAGGGCTTGTATATAGATAATATGAGAAAATTTCTTGTACGCATACGAAGAAGAATCGTACATAGTTATTGTCTAATCAGTAGTGATTCTCAGAGTGGGGGTTGTAAAAACTGTTTTGGGGAGTCGAAAAAATAATTGAATACAGATTACGTATCCATTTTCTACACATTTCCTATCTATTTCTGCGTATTTTGGGGGTTATTTGAAATTCTTAAGTATAAAGGTCGCTCGCGCACCAAAAAGTTTGAGAACTACTGGTTTAAGTTGTAGTTAGACATACTCACATATATGCACTATGCTTATACGTTATTGTCTATATAAATGTACGATTCTGATTTGTATACGAATAAGAATTTGTTCGTATCGATTATTAAAGCTATAGTTTTTTCGAAAATATTAGGAAATTAAAAGCTATAACTTTTAATAATATAAAAGCTACTACTTTATTAAATTATTTTTTAAGACTTTTTCATATTTAATAAGTAGCTATATCGAAAAACATTGAAAACGATTTAAAATTATTTACCGTTTAAAAACATGTTACCACCATGCCACAGATTTACAATATTTATAACCTAATAGATTTACAATATTTATAACCTAATAGATTAACGCTATCATTCAAATTTTTTTTTTACCTATACTTACAATTAGCTACAAAAATTATCGTTAAAGTACACAAATAATAATAATACATGGTGTTTCAAGCAACTAAAAACATATAAACTTTAACGTGGAGAAAATTGGTTGTGATCAAAAGTGCTTAATTTTGTTTTTACTATATATTTAACATTTATAATGAAATGTCAGAATAATGTTTTAAAATAAATAAAAGTCAGCCTTTTGTTTTTAAAAGGCACAATTTTAAAATTTAATACTATGGGTACCGCAGATAAACAATTTTTCCCATCTTAAAATTTGTATGTTCTTATTTCTCTGAAACAGATTGTAGGTATATTATCATCACAAAGACTGTCGTATTCTAATAGTGTATGTAGCTAATATACATGCTTGAATGCACAGATGAGACAGGTCAAGCCTACGTATAAAAAAGTGAAATCTTATAGTTGCAGTAAGTAGCAATTTACAACATTACTGACTTAGTCTGTTACTGACTGCCGTGGTGTTCACGTCAAAATAAAAATCATGTTTTTTTAATCAACTCGTGAAATTTAAACAGAAAAAAATATGAAGTGTGTCGTATCTAAGTGTAAAAATTCTATTGAATGAAAAATTTCTCAAAATAAACGGATATCTTTTTTAAAATAAATAAATTTATTTTTAATTGTTGACTGGTGGTAACTTACGGTGGCCATCATAGTATATAGTGTATGTATGCGAACTGCATATACCATCATCAAAATATATTACTAACACATTGGTATATTCGTGTCCATACATCATGTGTTTTGGTCGTATGTGTGCTGTGTTACGTCACCCATTGATTACAGTGGGCACAGTTTGATAGACATTCTAGTTTGATCCGTTGCTTGAATGTTTTTGTAAGCACTTGTATGCTAATAGATATTAATTGTTAAGAAAAACATAACAAATAACCTATTACCGTTATCATTAATTTAAAACCGAATATTATTTGATGTTATAGAGATGTATGATGAAGAAATATGATAGAAATTAAATCGATTTTTATTTTCATAAATAAAAATTAAAAAATTGTTAAATTATTCCTGTGTATATTTTTGACATTGTTAAATGTCTATAATTGTAAGAAGTAAATTATATTTTTGGAAATTAGGTAAGCAGGGTATATTTTTGATAATTTTAGAGAATATTATTCAATAAATTATTGTTTTGAATGCCGAGGCTAGGATTGTGTAAGATTGTGTGGGCAATAATATTGTGCATACATACGTCATTGTAACCCAAAACTTAACAGTGTACAGTGTGTTGCTTATTTGAGCCATGTTGCTCACAAAGCCATCCCCCCCAAAAAAATGTTTGTAGTACAATTGCAAACCATGCCTTTAGATGAGATTAAATTTCTTGCTAACTTTTGATAACAGTATTTTGATGTCCACTCCAGTGACGAAATATTTGCCAAACTACGGTTCCTGTGGTTGTGCAAGATTGCGCGTAGTGTTAAGAATCGACCATACGAAATCGGGCGAACGGATCATTGCACGAAAAATTGTCAAACCATATATAGTTATGGTAGGGTCGTGTAAGATGGCACGGCCGGTAAGTGTGCGCACTCCTGTTTTCTCGAAACAGGAACGAAATTTATAACAAACTTAAATCGTGTTTTGAAGTGTTTGGGTATCCGTAATTGCCCACCAAAAAATATTGCTTTACGACATAATTCCAATATTCTAGATGAGTTTAAAATTTTTAGTACGATTTGATATTATTTTTCTCGAATTTGAATATGTTACTACGGTTTATGTCGAAACAAGTTAAAAGTTATCAATGTTCCTGTGGCTAGTAAAGTTAGTCACGAACTAGCTCCGATCACTTTAATTTGTGTCAGTACGCGTGGATGGTTCCCACAGGATGATTTTGTTGACAATTGGCAGGCGTGTAAGATGGCGCAGTACAAAGGCGTGTAAGACGGCGCACACATTCTTACACGATAGTTTCTTTTATCATGTTTTTCCTTAACTTTTCTAAGGAATTCTATACAGCAAACTTTCGTACAATGTCAACTCTACATTAAAAGTTTACGATTACGAAAACTAACGATAACGAAAAGTAATTTTTTTAAAATATTCTATTGCTAATAAAATCAGTGGGACTAGTGGAGCCTAAAATTAACCAGTTATAACCAATTTATAAAAAGTAATTCGATATCGATAATTCTCGATAACGAAAACTATATTTTAATAGTAAAATGTTTAGAATACTCACAACTTGCTTCGCTTAAGCCTTCAAAAATTTCGTTATTTTTTCGCTACGACGCATCGTTCACGCGATATTTATGATCAAAAGTTTTCCATTACGAAAAGTTATGAAAATTACTTTTTTTTTAAAAAATGTGTTATTGCTGACCCAATCAATTGGATTAATGGAGCCTAAATTAACCAGTTATAATCAATTTATATAAGTAATTCGGTATCGATAAGTTTCGATAACGAAAAATAGGTTTTAACAATCGCAATACGCTTGAGTAGAAGAGCTATGACAGTACGGCGGCACACTACGTCGTCAAAAGTATGGAGACACCCTGGCCCAAGGTGTACCCACATTTTTCGTCGTCAAAAGTATGGAGACACCCTGGCCCAAGGTGTACCCACATTTTTGACACCCATAACTTGTTTCACTTAAATCTTCAAAAATTTCGTTATTTTTTGACTACTACCTACCGTTACTTACGATCAAAATTTGGAATAACGAAAAATATTCAGAAGTGCTGACATAAGAAATTCTCCTGTTACGTAGGTGCGGGATTATTTAAATGTGATTTGTGCTAAGTTCCAAGCTTTTTAATAAGTACGCCATCTTACCGACCTCAATGCGCACTCCCGGTCGTGTAAGAGTGCGCATTTCCCATTTTGTGAATTTTTTTTAATAACTAGGTCGGTATTGAGTTTATAATAAAAATCCTTTATCACAGCGTTAACTAATCATTAAGGTACTAAAATAAATACAATTTACTTCTATAACATTTTCCGTTACTTTTTATAGCCACGTAAGTGTTAAGTGCGCCGTCTTAGACGACACTACCCTATATTGCATATTTGACTTATGCTCAAGCTCAAGTAGGTAATAATTACTGGACAACTAAAGAAAGTTAAGCAAATATATTGTCACTGGACTAAAAAAAAAATAGCTACAATATTTCATCAATCTGGTAAATTTTCCTCCTATGTCAAGTATATATTGCATACGATAAAATTACCTTTTGGTTTAATAACTTTTGTATGCAATGCCCTATTCACCCGGATCAGCTATAATCAATCCTTTACACAATATAAAGTAGTATTTATTATAAGGGCACAAGTCCAGAAATAATACCTTTCGGAAGACAAAAAAACTGCTCTACAACTGCTAAATATGTGCCGATTTAACAAAAATGCAAGAAACCACCATTAAAACAAATTATATTATAATTTGTTTTAATTTTGAATTATTGACTATTCAAAGTGTTCCAGTACAGTGATATTAACAGCTCTTTTCGTATAGACAGTACCCGGTTTCTCAACGCAGCCATCAGCAACTCTTCCTCTACAGACCATAACCAATTGCCATAAAAACTCTTAACGACCAAGTGAAACTAGGCATAGTTTTAGTTTTGAAATTAGGACGTCTGAAGAGCTTTAGTTGTAACAGTACAAAATTGTCAGTGCAGTTCAAAATATAAAGCCCAACATGAAAAATAGGTTGAATGAAAGGATAATTCAAAGTTTATGCTAAAGTTAATTTGTAAAAAAAGACTGGGATCAGTAACGTATCTAGAGTGGTGGTCACATGAAAAGTGTACTCCACGGGGTTTGATAAAGAGGGCGCAACAGGAAGAAATATGCGCGGAAAAAGGAAAAATAAATTTTCATCGGAAAGTGATTTTTTGTCCAGTTTTTAGAAATTCCGTTTGGGGGGCGGGTGACGTTTCGCCTTTTTTTTGTCAATTGATTGAAAAGTATGCAAACTTACACCATCCTATCCTTCTTGACTTATGTCGCTTAGGAATAACTTTTAATAATACTATTAGTAATAGTATAAGTTTGGGTTTAGGTCTGTTATTATTTACTTAATTATTTTAATTACGTTATAATTTTGTAACAAATCAAAAATGACGCACGAAAAAATTTTTAAAATGCCATAATTTACACAATTATTGTGTTGTTTTGTTTGCTTACTTTAAATTAATCAACTTCATTTGATTGAAATAATATATAAAAATCAAAACTGACTGACTGACTGACTGACTGATCGATAAACGCACAGCCCAAACCGCTAGGCCTAGAAACGTGAAATTTTGAACAGGGATTTCTTATATAACGTAGCTGAGAACTAAGAAGAGATTTTTGGAAATTCATCCCCCAAGGCGGTAAAATAGGGAATGAAAATTTTCATAGACATCTGTAATTTTTTTAGATATGGAAACTGATATGGTATGCTGATGATTTTAAAATTGCTAAAAATTCATTTTTTTAACATATAAATCCTAATCATAATCCTAACTAATATTATAAATGCGAAAGTGAAAAGTTTGTTTGTTTGTTTGTTTGTTTGTTTAACTTGCTTTCATAACTCAGCGGTTTAACCGATTAACTTGAAACTTTGCAGAAACATAGCCTAGGAGACGGAAATGGTTATGACCCGGGAAAATATTTCATTCCCGAGGGAAAGTCTATTCAGTTATGACAGTTGACTATTAAAAAGCGGATTTCTGGTTTCAATCTTCGTATATTGTTAACAGATGGGATGGAAAAGAACACAGGCAATTTTTACCCTGGGAAAGCTTCTCAATCGCGTGGGAAATTTCAATGCTGTGGAAAAATATATTTTAAATGAAACAAAAAAGATTCTTTGAGTTTATTCGAACTTAGCATATTGTTAGCAGATATAACGATATACAGCGGTAAACATAGGTTACTTTTTACCCCGAGAATATATCTCATTCCCGAGAAAAAATGTATTTAAAGCGAAACAATGAAATAACGACAGCCGACAGTTAAACAAATAGAAGATTGATTTTAAACTTTGCATATTGTTTACAGAGGGGTAAAAAAGGATACAGATCATTTTCTACCCCGGGTAAATATCTGAATCCTGTAAGAAGTCTTATTCCCGTGGGAAAATATATATAAACGATATAAAAAAAATGGTCATTGACTTCATTCGAACTTTGCATATTACTAAAACTGTGTTATAGTCTACTTTTTACCCGAAGAAAACATTTTATTTTTGGGGGAAAATTCCCTAAAGGAAACCAACAGTTTTCAATAGCGACGCGATGAAAGTATATTTTATACTTTTTGACTAGATGTCATAATTTCAAAAGCCACGAGTGGAAGGGCTGAGCGGGTTCCAGCACACACTACATCGTCAAAAGTGTGGACACACCTTGACTTAAGGTGTGTCCACACTTTTGACGCGATATTGTACTTAATGTTTTGGTACACTGCCGTGTCAAAAGTATGGGCACCCCTTGGGTTAAAATGTGCTCATACTTCTGACGACGCAGAGTGTGCTAAAAGCAGCTTAGTCCTTCTATTGCCACGCGAGCGAAGCCGCGGGTAAATGCTAGTAATATATATTTTCAATAGCAACTCTTTTTAGACAACATTTTTACTTTCCAAATTCCAAATTCGCAACAACTATTTGCATTTGAATATTATCATTATAAAAATGTAGATGGCGATAAATTTAAATATCCTCTCTCAGTTTCAAACAAGCACGATGATAACCCGTTGAATTCAAAAAATGTGATATTTTTTTTGTACATATATTTCTTCTATATGCAAATTAAACTGTTTTCGATTGTCAAATTGTCATATTAATATTGGGGAACAAAAATTTATAACGGTAATCCATTGAAAAAATTATTTTGTGTATTATTTTTTGTGACGATGGTCACGATTAATGGGATTAACCAGAATTTTTTTTTTAACATACACAAAGTTATTGACTACGTATAAAATAATTTTTTTTATATATATTAAATATTATATTATAGATTATGAATAAATTGAATTTTTTAAGAATAGATTTTTTCGACATTGTTATTGTTACGTGAAAATGATATTGATTTTATATAATACGATCTGTGGTGTCATCTTCTAAGAATATTATTAAATCAATGTCATTAAACTATTTTTTTTTACTTAAACATACTTATAAATTAATGTATCATGTATATTGTGGGTATTTAATTTCACAGTCAGATTGACAATGGTGTTTTGCACCACTTTTATTGACTAACTTATCTTTAAAGTTTCGTGCAGGGACGTATTTGCCCTAAGTGCCGCCCAAGGCACTGTTAAAAAATGCCGTCCTTGCTTGCTCGTAAAATAATTTTTTAACAAAATCTTGATAACTGGGAAAAAACCTCGTTTCTTATTTTCTTATTAAAAAACAAGTGACGAACTCCTTTCTTAGTTTCCTAGTAAAAAATAAGTGACGAGCAAAAAAAAACAAACAAAACCAAAGAAACTTGTAAATACTGAAAATTATATTTTTTCCCAAAGATTCCCCACCCCCTAAAATTTGCCATTTCCCACCCTAGGCGCGCGCCTAGTCCGCCTTATGGCAAATACGCCCCTGGTTTCGTGCCTCACAATGTTAAATGATTAACTATGTTCAAAAATTTCACTTGGCAACGTTACTCATACCTCCAAGCTACTTTCAAGAATCGACAGTTAAAAACTCTTTCGACAATTTCCTTTAATAATTTTAACTTCCATTTTTGGAGTATTTTTTCTAATATCGAAATATATATCGTTATATATCACATTTGGATGCTTATGTCTTCTATTTACAAAATGCTTTTGGCAGGAGCGAATAACTGCAACTTTTTCAAATTTTTTGGATCAGTAGTATAAAAATTACACCACTTTGAAGTTTGAAGCTCAATATTTCGAAAACGGGACTTAAAAAATGGTAGCAGAAACTTCATTTTATAAATTCTTTTTAAAGATGTGATACGTTAAAAATTTTTTCATTTTCACCATTCAGTACGGGAAAATACCTCAAGAAATTTAAAAAAGAAAATTGTTTCCTATATATTAACTGAAATTTGTACCTGTACGAAATACGTATAAAATTTCATATTCAAAGATATAGAAACTCTGGGGATGTTACAAACGAATTGACAGCTAGACGGATAGACAGACAGACGGTCATAATAAAATTATAAGGGTCCCGAGACTCTTTTTGCGGAACCCCAAAAATATTTTAATTGTAACGAAAGATTCTGTATCTATGTTAGTTGAATTCAGTCATAGATAATATAGCTTGAATGTAACATTAAGATCGAATCGAAAATAAAGAAGTCAAAAGAGAAAATAAAAAGAATTTGAAAAAATGGTACTTTTGAAATTCTTATAGCTTTAGTTCCAACTACTTACATGCATTAAGTTTTTTCACTAACTATAACTTGCAGCAGGTAAAGTAAATATCTTGTAAAAATGTCTAAGGTTTAGGGGCAAAAAATAAAGAAACAAAGCTAGTATTTAGTTAGATTAGCTTGTATTCACAGGATTTTTAACTTAAATTTTTTTAAACTAAAATTGTTAAAGCAAATTTGAGAAAGAGTAACAATTTAGCATTTTGAAATTTTTTCCAAATTTCAGGGTAAAATACCAGTAAAATGTCCGTACTTCTTGCCGTAAGGTTATTTCTGTGTAGTTGTGAATTTTTTTTCTGTGCAAATGTATTTAATTACTTATTTACTATAGCAAATACTTTTAAGTAAGTTTGAGTTATCGATTTTTTTCTACTTTTCAAAATGTTTCTTTTAATTCTTTTTGATTAATATTTTATATTCACTACGCATTTAGCTAGAAAATGGCCAATTATGTATTTAATTTTATTTTTATATTAGTCAAATAGTTCATATAATACGCACTCTATTAAACAACTATAAAAATCATTTTGTCTGTACATAAAAGAGCCTGTAAATTACGACTTAAATTCATTAAATAACCAACCGCAGATTGCATGTGTAATAACAATTGAGATAATATAACGTCAAAAAAAGATGCACTGTTTACAACAATTTACAATTCTGGCTGTATCTTTACAACATGTTTGCCTTACAATAGAAAACATTACATATTTTTAATTGCTTCATTCTGTTTTGTTGTACATATCTACTTACAGAACTGGACAAAATAATTGTTACACTCGTTTGGTGAAAAGATTTGTACTAAAATCTGAAGTAAGTAATAATTTGTTGTGTATGTAAACATATTTTAAGGTACCATCACAGTGTGATCGGCCGAAAAATTGTCAATTTTCGCGATTTTTTTTCGAATGGATAGGATGGGGGAATGGGGATGAATTTCTTTTACGATTAATACCACTATTTAACAATACAAAAATATTTTTTTTATTCATTTTAATTTATTTTTTATAATTATTATAATTTTTTGAAGAAAGTGTCTTTAAAACAAGGCGACTATTGGTGCCCACGATTGCAGCCGCAGTTTTCATTTGAAAAAAAAAAATCAAATAGATTATCTATCTGCAGGTAAGCCGCTATGTACCTATGGGAGCTTTTTTTTAAATTTGAAAAACTGGCGGCGGTTTCAATAAAAAGTACAAAATTTTTTCTAGTTTTCCGTGAGGCAAAATAAGAAGATTTAAAAAAAAGATTTTTTTTCCAAATGGAAACTGCGGCCACAATTGTGGGCACCAATATCCATCTTTTTTTAAAGACACTTTTTTCAAAAAATTATAATAATTATAAAATAAATAAAAATGAATAAAAAAAAATATTTTTGTATTGTTAAAGAGTGGTATATTAATCATAAAACAAAATTCAGCCACATTCCCCCATCCTATCCATCACAAAAAAATCGCGAAAATTGACTATTTTGCGGCCGATCACACTATGATGGTACCTTAATGAAATGATTTACGAACCTTTTTAAAAAAAAGTACCGTATCACAATTGTTTTACCCACGACTGTGTCATTGTATTATGTACTGATATTATGTGCTGTGTGGTAAAATATAATAATTAGCGTTATTTATTTTATAAATAGGCAAAAAGAAGGTGCTTTGTTTGTTTCATTTAAATAGAATGTCATGATTAGGTGTATATTGAACGTTGTTCGTTCGTTGTGAACGTATAGCAAGCAATAGAGAATTGAACGTTGAACGTTTGAGTTAAACATTATTGTGGCACGATGGATGACGCTTGACAGATGACATGAAATGCAAGAAACTCCAGAATTCGCTATGCATCTCACAGCGGGCGTTAGACATATTACAACCAACAAACAAACACTGTGTATATTCGCTGTGAGCTTATATAACAAGCGTTTAGTTAGATAGAATTTTATAATGTCGATTGATGATTTGAAATTCTATTAACTTTCGATTTAAATTACGTTGGTGCTGTAATTGTAATTTTTGCGGAAGTATAATATGGATCGATTCTAAGACTTGGAGTATTTTATTGAAAAGAATTGTGATTCTAGATTTATCTTGATAGAAGTTATAGTGATATTAATAGTAGTGTCTTGACCCTTAATTGTGTAATTATAATTTTCGCAGAAGCATAAATGTATCGATTTTAAGACTTTGAGATTTTCGTCCCACGTAATTATTTATCTTTGTTAAATCGCAGTATAATATTACAGAATATAGTACTAAATAATTTAAGCAGTATAATGAAACATAATTTTTTCATCAGTAGAAGATCTTTCAGTCTCCATCATTTCCAGTCTGTCATTTGACTTTAAAAAAACCCTTGAATTGATTGTATCGGTTGACGGAAATTACTAAAATTGGACCTGGTTAATTGCCAAAAAGTTACTGATTAATTTGTAACCGAACAATTTATTCTCAGTGAAAAGGGGTAAGGAAACAATTAAAATAGATGGCTAACGTGCGCTATCAAGATGTTGAATTACCAAACACTACTCTAAAATACCGAGAAATTGGCACAAACTCCACGAAAGTAGCCAAAAGTTAATCCCAATTAGTAGAAGAGCTGTGCCGATACGGTGACACCGTAAAACTAACCAACTTGAACCCTTTTGCCAATGTTTGAAATCGTGTAACTTTACGGTACTAGTGCAAATCTTAACCTTTGACCCGGCACGTACCAAGTACATGTATTTAAAATTTGTTGTTGACATTTGACCCCACACGCGCTCATACTGTTGGCCTTGAAAGTCATGAGTCATTATCATTACTTCGACAAAATAAATTCAAGTTAACCCATTATGCGCCATCACTATTTAGTCGTCACAATTTGGTTTTGTGTTAACCCATTACCCGCCAGCACTAACGTAGTTTTTGAATGCAAACCTAACGCATGCGCAGACTGAATTTAAGTACACGACGCATGCGCAGACTGAATTTTAGGTTACAATTTGATAGATGGGGCACACTACCGCGTCTAAAATGTTGGGGAATACCCTAACTCGGGGGTGGCCCCAAATTTTTGACACCGTACTGTACTTAAATTTTTGGTACACTACCGTGTCAAAAGTGTGGACCCCCTAGCCAAAAAAGGTATCCGATCACTTTTTGAAACGTACTGTACGTGCAAACCTTGGCCCCAACACGCGCTTGCCTTAAGTACGTCATCTTAAACGAACTATCACGTCAAAAAATGTGGGGAATACCCTAACTCGGGGGTGGCCCCAAATTTTTGACGCCGTACTGTACTTAAATTTTTGGTACACTACCGTGTCAAAAGTGCGGGCCCCCCTGACCAAAAAGGTATCCGACCACTTTTTGAAGCGTACTGTACGTGCAAACCTTGACCCCAACACGCGCTTGCCTTAATTGCGTCATCTTAACCGAACTACCAAGTCAAAAATGTGGGGAATACCCTAACCCAAGGGGTGGCCGCTAAATTTTGTGGGAGGCACTCTACCAAGCGCTAGCCGCAATCATGACTTCAGACTCCAGATTCCAGACTCCAAATTTCTGACCGCTACTGTACTGCCGGAAATTTGGGTGTCAATTGTACTTGAGGTTTTTTTTGTATATGAGTCAGCACTTTATAAGATGTTTATTTAATAAAAACTCGTGACTTTATACGGTTTGAGTTTGTTTATTTAAGATTTTTTTAGCTGACTTAGGATGATGTAATTTCATGATATGTTTGCATCATAGTCAGAGAGGATTTTTATTTAAAAGCAAGTCACAACTTGTCAGTTCCAGGAATTTTTATCAGTTTTAAAATAAACAAAGAACCAATATCTAAATGTTTGTTTTAGCTGAATGTTTATTTTAGCAGACCTTGAAATCAGATTGTAAAACCTCATTTAAAAATTTGAGTATTTCCAGCATAATTTATAAATCAAATGAAAATTATCTTAATATCTACGGACCTGTATATTATGTATACACCCCTGTATAGTAAAAGAATAAATCGCTATTTAATTTTAATTTTATAAATTCTAGTAAATGATTGTAGTCTTTATGTCAACAAAATCTAACTAAAATAATTTATCACTTTTATCAGCATTGGGAAAATATTTGCTTAATTAGCAAAAAAATAATATGTTTGCAAATAAATTCGTATATATTACTGTACAATAAATACTTGGATTATTTCTTAATATGTATACTATAGTTTAACTATGTTGTTTAATGTAAAAATTATAACAGCATTAAGATTTGCTAAATTTTCTTATAAAATAGTAGTTTTGAGGTAAAAAATTTATAGAATATCATCTTAAAACTTACATCACAAATACATAATATAATTATAATATACAAATGCATGTGTACGGGTGTATTCTTATACAGGGTGTATCATGAAATATGCTTTTCAATTAGAATAATAAATAAGATTTTTTTTCAATACTTTTATAGGTTAACGAAAGTAACTTCTTCCTGTAAAAAATAGGGGAATTCAGGGTAATAATTAAATAAAACGCACATAATTTTTTTTTTTTTTAATTTTATTTATAGAATATGTATACAAAAAATTAAATTGCTTAAATCTATATATTACTTAAAATCTATTTATTTTCCATATAAAAATTTTTTAAAAGAATACAATTTTCTAATGAACAAATTTTATCTGAATGAAGCATACAGCGTCTTGAATAATATTCATCTCGCAGAATGGAAATCTTCGGTACATCAAATATTTCTTCCAAATTCAGAATCCACGGCTGGTTTTCGGTACTATCAAACAAACTTGATATCCATTTCTTCTTTTCACCACCCTTGACGTATATAACATCATACTTCTTTAATATAGGTTTCAATATGGTATGAAGTTTTTTGTATGGAATAAATCCATACGACCAAGGTATCCCATGCCAATTTCGGTAAAGCCAACTGGCTACTCGTTGATATTTCTTCGGCAACTCGTTGAAATCAAACGGTGCGTCGAATATAAGATGTAATATATCATCCGAATTTTCTGCAGCAATACCAACTTCTTTAAAATAAAATTCGTTGTTAGCTCCTTGATAGCCTTGTATGTCAAGAAACGCCATTTTTTACCGCCACCGTAGAACTGAAATTATTCACACAATCCACAACTTTATATAGAATAATTAAAAGTGGTGGGGGTAATTAGTTAATTTGTGGAACGTATTCGAAAATGGCTATTAATAGCTATTGCTAGTTTACCATCAAATTACAAACTGTTAATAATATTTAGCACATTTGTGAGTACCAGGTTCTTTTCACTTTAAGACCTAGTGATTTAAGGAATGCTAAATTTTCAGGTGAAATGTGTTGTTGCTCAAAAGTTTTACGTTTAATGATCTTAGGTTTCGAAAGTCCTTTGCTAGGTTCTCTAGCGGTGGACTGCGCTGAATTGTAAATTAACATGGTTCCAAAATGTAATTGTTTTACCACGAAAGTATAATTTTCAACGAAAGAGATGTTAACTCTTTGACAACCACCGGTAAATAGATAATATTTTATGTAAGTTCAACTATTTTATACCCTTCAACCATGATAAGGTGTATAAGCTTGAGTATAACTCAGCAAATTATATAGCGGTGGTGACGTAACACACAAATGCGGTGGTTGTGTTGCGTTTGTGGCGGTGGCGGTGTTTGTGTGGCGGTTGTGTGGTGGTGGCGGTGGTGTTTGTGTGGCGGTGGCGGTGGTGTTTGTGTGGTGGCGGCGGTGGTGTTTGTGTGGCGGTGGTATTTGTATGGTGGTTTCGGTGGTTGTGTGGTGGTTGTGGGGGTGGCGGAGTAGCAGCGGTGTTTGCGGCTGACGTGCACAACTTTATCATTAATTCAATCGAAGCAGCAATTTACTGTAGACAATAAATCGGTGGTGACATCTCGCGGTGTTTGTTGAACGCAATATCTAAATTAATCATCATCATAATCGCTAGCATCTTCTTTATCAGTTTCATCCAGATAATCACCTAGTGGCTCAATAACATCAGCCTTTTGAAGTTCACGAAGTATAGAGAACATTTTTTGACCGACAGTAGTTTCTCTTAAAGCATCTAACTCTTCGATTGAAGCTTCACTATCGTCAACGTTAAACAACATGTTTTTATTTTCCTCTAAACTCCGAATAATATTGAGTATTTTTTCACCAGTCTCTGAAGTCTCATATAAACGTCGTAATTCATCTATTAAAGTATTAGGATTATGCCAGTATTTTATTTTTTTCGATTGCCCATTAGCATTTTCCGAGTCGTTGTATTTGATACGCTTAGCAAGTAGTTCTTGATCCGTTGAATTGACTGGACGTTTTATTGCTATTCGTTCATTAGAATCCTCAACTTTATTTTGAGTTTCTTTGATTAATAAAATATCCAAAAGGGTTTGCAAAGCTGTAGTTAACTTGGGAATGATAACAGTTCCACTATCAGAAGTGGTTAAAACCCTGTTATTAGACTCATCGCTGGGTGTGTAAACATTATTTTGATTTCTTAAATTATTAAATTTAGTTTGAATTGCTTTTGATGCAGCTTTAATTCTTTGTTCAAGTGGATTGACCCTTTCTTCAACTTTATTGTTTAGAAATTCATCATCAACATCATTCCTCCCGGTATCATAACTAGATAAGTCATCAGCCGTGTCTAATGTTTGTCTTTTTAGCGGATCAAGAGAGTAACTATTTTCAAACCTTTTTGGTGAAAATTCCCGCATATGTGTATTTCTTATATGACGTGAAAGAGAATCTTTCCGCGAGAAGCTTTTATAGCACCGCGTACACTCGAACATTATAATAGATGTGTAAAGCTCAACTAGTCTTACAAGATTAATTCAGAATTGTGTTAGCGATTACTTATATACTCCACCACCACCACCACCGCCACCGCCACCACCACCACCACCACCGCCACCGCCACCGCCACCACCGTCGCCGCCACCGCAACCACCACATCTGAGTTGCTCATTTTACTCCATGGAGTAGCGGTTGACATTCAGCTTACACATTTTGCCTCCATTACGCTCTTTCGATTCGGAAATTAGTTTAGAAAAATGAATGAAGAGCCATATGCAAGTGTCAGGTGACTCAACACCAACATTAACATACTTGCTCCTGAATATAGGCAATTACATTGCGTTGCAAACTGCGTCCATACCTACTGAGAGTCTTATCATAATTCAAGATATAATTTGGGAGGTTCTAGTGTGTTGTAAAATAAGAACAATATAAAAATTTATACGTAAAATAATTTATTTTTTAATGAAATATACGTTTACAGCATTAAAATTAAAAAGTAAATCAATTCATTTTCATATCTGACAGTTACCTTAATCTTACATCTAACATCATACATGTGATAGCTATTTACTAAATTCCACAATATGTAAAAAACCACTAGAATCAGTTCCTTTATATGTAATAAAATATTGTCCTGTACGTAAACATTGCATGGTCTGCTCATCCAAATCCGTGAATCGTTTTGGAAGGAACACTTGAGCATCTGCAAGTTCCACCGCAACCGCTGGCCCATATCGAGTTTCCATGCGTCGTACATCAAGAATTTTCCACGTTTCATACGGCTTGAGTGTAGATAGCGATTTGAATGGTTTACCAGCACCAAGTTTATTCAACTTCTCCAAAACCGGATCCATTGTTGTATCAGTGGCAGTAAAAGTGGTCCACAGATCACTTATACTTAACTCAACACCGTGTTGTTCAGACATTTTTCCAATACACTGCCAATTTCTATTACAGCACGTCGCTTAAATAAATTATGAGTTGCCACCACAAAAACCACCACCACCACCACCACCCCAACACAACTACAAAATTTGAGTTGCTCATTTTACCCCACCGGTATGTTTATTCCCACACAGCTACAAATTAAGTTACTCTAAAGCAACCACACCTTCATATGATCAGTGTTTATACACCACAACCAATGGAAAATATCAAATAAACATTAACATTTATTTAGTAATAAGGTATAATGCATATTTTGAGTATTCAACAAAAACTTTAATACTGATTAATAGGTATTGGTCAATTCCACTGTTACTCAAAATATACGTTATACCTCATTACTAAATAAATGCTAATGTTTGTTTTAACAACCGTGGAATTGGTCAATACTTATGATGTGGCAATCAGGTGATTGATTTTACTAAATTATTCGCAATTGCAGCGGCTTTTACATGTGGGACAGTTTACATAATTACAAACACAGTTTGGAAATGGCATCATACATCGTTTACAACACATGCAAATTCGTTTTTCGTTTCGACACCTATCACAATACTCGGGGAAGGAACACTTACACTGTGGTGGCTGAAATTTACAAATACCACAAATCGGCATGTTGTTTTTGTTTACTTTCTGGAACTTAACCAACAAATGACATCCGGTTAATAATTCAGTTGTATTTATAGTATTTTGACTGAAACCAAATAATCTAATATTTTATAAAAAATCGATATTTAATCGATATTAACCAATTCCACTGTTACACAAAATATCCATTATGCCTCATTACATCGCTGGTCATTGCCTTATAAATAAATGTTTACGTTGGTTTGAGCAACCGTGGAATTGGTCAATATGTATTATGTGGCAATCAGATGATTGATTTTACTAAATTATTTGCAATTGCAGCGGCCTTTACATGTGGTACAGTTTATATAATTGCAAACACAGTTTGGAAATGGCATCATACATCGTTTACAACACATGCAAATTCGTTTTTCATTTCGACACCTATCACAGTACTCGTAGAAGGCACACTTACACTGTGACGGTTGAAATTTACAAATACCACAAATCGGCATGTTGCTGTTGTTGTTTACCTTCTGGAACTTAACCAACAAATGATATGTGGTTAATAATTCAGTTGTATTTATAGTATTTTGACTGAAATATTCCAATATTTTATCTAAAATGGATATTTAATAATCTACCAGGATAAGAGGAGCTTCAACAAATTAAATATCTACAACCATCACTTTGCAACAATTATGATAATCCTCTGAGTTATGAATTTTCACTGCTATACTGTATAAAAATATTATGTATGTGATACTTCAAAAAACATATTTCACAACACACCCTATATACATATTTATAAATTGCTAATACATTACTATAATATGCACACGTATATACATATCTAAATGAATACATATTGGAAAACTATTTAGCTAATCATTAAATATGTTTTTAGAAGTATCATATATGCACATCACTTCTTCATACATTCTTGATTTCAATGTTAAATAAACAACATATTAATTAATCTCTTAACAATATGTAGATATTAAAACACATTCATTTCAATCAATTCCTTTTTCAGAGAAATTTTTTAAAAAGATTAATAAAACAATTTTATTGATTCAAAATTCACAAATCTCTAATAACTGTGCTTACTTTAAGATAAATAAATTCTATCTATATACATTGAATTTTTAAAAAACGGTTAAAAAAAATTGATTTAAAATGAAAAAAGCTAATTTACAAAACTTTCTACAATTTTAGCTTGAAACTTTATAATATATCCTAAAATAAAACTACTTGCTCAAATACATGGATTAGATGTTTACAATATTAAGTGACTATATGTATATTTTAAAAACCTAAATAAAATAATCACCTCGAAAAGATTTGTAGAGATACTGGTGTATAAGTGTTAAAATCAGAGAGAATCCAAGGTGTATCCTAAAATTACTATATTAAAAGAAAAATCATAGTTAATATTGGGTTTTCTAAGAGTTTAAAAAGTTGAGATACTGATTGCTCCAAAAGCTTGAATACATACATACATATTGCTAAATTTATAAAAAGGACCGTTGTCAATGAAATTTAAAAAATTAAAATATTAATAAAAGTATGTTCGCTATACATATTGATTTATCCAAATTATTATTTTCAGAAATAATTTAAAATCAATATATCAAACTTCTTTTGTAAAATTAGATACAGTTAAATTTTTAATTGAATCTATTATCATTTTTAAAAAAAGTTAATATTTCTATCTGCTATAGATATTTAATAATATAATCAGTAGTAATCAGTAATCAGTATATTTTTTTATTTATGCTATATAAAAATTATATGTATGTTATTTTATTGTTTCAAATTACGAATTAGCAAATCTAAACAATTAGTAATGTTTAAATATGAGCATTATTTATGATTATGAGTATTATAACTTATGTTCTTATACATATTAGTTTCATTATAATTTATAAATAATCAAAATCATATTTCTTTATTATTATTATTCTATATTTTTAATACATATAAGTATACAGAGTGTTTCATGTATATATAACATATAAACTTTCATATGGAAAATTAGTTATGATTTTCAAATTAATTTATTCATACGTTATTGAATAATTCGCTTAAAGTAATGGTTACTATAAGTTTGGTAAAGTTAGGATTCTTTAACAATTCTAAAATTACTAACTGATATCTAGTGTAATGGTAACAACATTTGCATTTGAATATTACTATAAAGTTTCATTATTAGATATTACTTGAAATTAACAACAGAATGTGAATAATAGCGGAATATTTAACAATTTTATATTTCACTGAAAAAACCTGGGTTGATAAAGTTAGTAATTTGTTAACACCCATACCTATCACCGTTTTCTAAAATTTTAACTAGTGATTTAAGTTTCTGTAAAATATGAGTTGAATTAAAGATTTTGATTAGTTTATTTCCTTAAAATGATTAAACATAACTAAATTAGTTTCATCATAATTTTATTTAAATTATGGAGAAAAAACATGGAAAGTAGGAACCAATAGCAAAAAATTATTGCTATCATATCTCTGAAAATAAGTGTGTACTCTAATATTAATAATTTCATACCAAGTTAAAATTTATCAGTTCTTACTTCTCTGAAACATAAGGTATATTTTATATACGTATTGTACAGTAGGGTATTGATTATCCGTGTTGATTGGAATTATTAATGTTTTAGATGAAATTGAAGGTTTCGATGATCAAACGTGTTGATTTCGATGGAGAATATCAAATTTCATACGAATAATTATGTCTGAGAATCTCATTTCTTTTAAAAAGCAGCATTCACTTCTTAACAATATTGTTTCTTGAACCTTTAAATTTTAACCTTCCTAAAGGTTCACATTCACTTAAATAACGTTTTAGTTGATAAATGTTCGGGTATTCGATGCTTTCCTGTCCCTATATATTCAAAAATTCAGCTTTGAAACTTGCAAAAATAGCAATACGTGTATATATTTTCTAGGGTGAGCTTTTATATTGTAAATAAATAAACTATAACAATTAAAACGAATGCTGTTTATTTAATTTAGTTTATATTAAAATTCTAATAACCATTTTTGTTTATAATAATTTGGTATATAAATCCACTCACTGCGAATTGTAGAATTCAGTATCAAAAAATGTCAGCGCGATTTGGTTTTTCCGGTCGATTGGCAATCGATCCGCGCAGCAATTATAATATAATATCTGCTATGGCGGTACCACCGTTTTTCGTTAGGTTTCAAACGTCTACTGATGTTATTTTTTATAATGGTACTCCCCTGGAAGTGTTAGGGGAGACTACAATTTTGATTGATTTAAATGAAAATGAACATAGATGGGCGAACATGTTTATTGTAATGGGTATGTATATATCAGCTTATTTATGACAAAAATTTTATGAATTCCTACTAAATATTTTTTTTTTTTTTTTTTATATATATGTTTTAGAACCCATTTTTGTTATCAATTTAGAACTTACGTGGCCTGCCTAATCGATTAATATATAGCAAAAATGAATACAGATGGGTGAACATGTTTATTGTTATGAGTATGTATATATCAGCTTATTTATGATAAAATTTTATGAATTCATACTAATTTTTTTTTTATTTTTATATGTTTTAGAACTCATCTTTGTTATAAATTTATAACTTACTTAGCCTGGTTAATGAAAATAAAAATAAAAATGTAATATAATTATTATTATTGTTATATAAAAAAGGAAATAAATAAATAAATAAATATTTAAAATTTTATAGTTTGTTTATATGTATATTCAGTAACATCGGAACGTAATTTTTTTTTTTCATATTTTCAGGTAATTTGTTTTACACTATATACTAATTTGAAGTTAATGTTATCCACTATTTATTTGCTTTAACAAGTTGAAGTGTTGAAGGGTTGAAATAAAAGGTGGAACAACAACCTCTTTGTTGAAGTGTTTGTTTAACTAACTACAAAGAATTTTTAAGTTAATTTAATAATTTTATTAAATTTTCAAAAAATCTTTCATGATACATCTTGTATAATTATAAAGTACAGAGATAGTTTTATGTATAAATCATATAAACTGCATTGTAGGATTGCATTAAATCAATACATTTTATTCCAATTTAAAATCATAGAAAAAGTGTAAGTTGAATATTTTTTATTTTTCATTAAATTTAATAAGATCATTTATAAGTAATAAAGAAAAAAGATATACATAAATACCCGGTAATAATGTTTAATTATTATCAGCTGACATATAATATGTATGTATAGAGATTTTTACATACATATGTGATTGTATGTAGGTCACGGTATAACTCTTATCGTATAGCATTTAAATATAAGGCGACGTCAATTTGCTTACTTTATCAAAAAGTATTCTCTTTGTATTGTCTTAGTATAAAATATAAACTATGTAAGTGATTGATCTATCTTTAATTATAACTTTTCTCACAAGTTCAATGTTTGTTTTTACTTATGACTTCTATCAGTCGGCCTGAACGAGAATCGTCTTCTAAATAACCTACGCTTAAAATTTAAGAACTATCTCTCAGTAGTTCTTAAATCTTAAGGACGGACTTATCAAATACCTGTTTCATTTCCTCTTCACACTGTTTGAGAGATAGTAAGCGACGAAAGTTGGAAATGACTCTATAGCAATCCATTTAAAACATCATGAATTATGTTAATAGCTAATAGTTTATATTTTATACTTAGACAATACAAAGAGAATACTTTTTGATAAAGTAAGCAAATTGACGTCACCTTATATTTAAATGCAGTACGACAAGACTTATACCATGACCTACGTATATATACTTACAAATCTCTTATAACAAAATTTCTTCTTCTTTATAACCATAAGTTAGAATGATAGAAATTTTTTACAAATTTCAACTAAAAACTGTAATAGGTATCCGACAAAAACAGATATCTGAGGATATCTGCAAAAATGTGAGGCGAGTACATTTTTATGTTAATATTTCAATGTTACAATAGAAACAAAAATAGTTGAAATCAGTTGTTATGAGTCAAGTACATTTTTATGTTAATATTTCAATGTTACAATAGAAACAAAAATAGTTGAAATCAGTTGTTATGCCAAGTACAGTTGCAATTATAATAATTATGCTAAGTAGAGGTTTTAAGTATTTAAAAAAAAAAAAAAAAATAAATAAATAATTAAAAACAAAAACAGATTTTCGGAATAACAATTTGTGTTTTACTCGGCCCAAATTTTTATTTAAATTATTAGGTTAATATCAAATTAAGATTTTTTAAATTCATCTATTAAACAAAAATTTGGGCCGAGTAAAACACAAATTGTTATTCCGAAAATCTGTTTTTGTTTTTAATTATTTATTTATTTTTTTTTTTTTTTTAAATACTTAAAACCTCTACTTAGCATAATTATTATAATTGCAACTGTACTTGGCATAACAACTGATTTCAACTATTTTTGTTTCTATTGTAACATTGAAATATTAACATAAAAATGTACTTGACTCATAACAACTGATTTCAACTATTTTTGTTTCTATTGTAACATTGAAATATTAACATAAAAATGTACTCGCCTCACATTTTTGCAGATATCCTCAGATATCTGTTTTTGTCGGATTTCAATTATTTTTGTTTTTTTCTTCTTTTTACTATAGACAGTATAGTACTAATAATATGTATTTGCTTTTATATAGCTCAGGTCTCTATTTTAAACTGATAAAAGATCGTTTCCATTGATAAAATGCCACCAGAATTTTTATTTGTTTGTTAGTTTCTTTCTGAGAAAGTCATAATTTTTTGAGTTTAATATAGTAGTTTCTAATTGTTTCGTTAGATACAATTGAGTTGGTTTACATTTCAAAAGAAAAATGATTAAACAGATAACCAAACATATTACTATTCAAAGATTGAGTTAATATTTAATTGAGAAAATATTTAATATTTTATAAATTTTACTAGTATATGTGTATCAGTAAATTTATTAGTTCACAATACATAGTTAATACATTTATTAGTTCACAATACATTCACATAGTTAAATAGATATTAGGAATTTTAAATTGGGGTTTGATGACACTGAAAGTACATTTTTAAGGATATTTTGGAGTGATGGTCATCAAGGAAAACAGAAGTGTGATTTTTTTCCCCTTTTAAAGGCTACCGGTTTCGACTTTTATTGTCTTCTTCTGGCCTCTGGGGAAAATTTATTAATATAAATGTACATAGATAAAATATAAAATATAAAATATTACATTAGGTACTTACATAATATTGTATTTATGTGTCAGACTGACATTTGAGAATAAAAATAATAACACTGATTAAAAAATCAGTGTTATTATTTTTATTCTCAAATGTCAGTCTGACACATAAATACAATATTATGTAAGTACCTAATGTAATATTTTATATTTTATATTTTATCTATGTACATTTATATTAATAAATTTTCCCCAGAGGCCAGAAGAAGACAATAAAAGTCGAAACCGGTAGCCTTTAAAAGGGGAAAAAAATCACACTTCTGTTTTCCTTGATGACCATCACTCCAAAATATCCTTAAAAATATAAAGATATTAGGAATGTTATGGATATAAAATTTCGGATACGGTTACGGATATGTAAAAATTTCGGATAATGTTTCGGATACGGTTACGGTTACGGATAATTGCTTTCAGTGAACATAATTTTTAGAGAAAAAGGGGAAAGTTTTAACCCAAAAAGTGAACGTCAAAAACGAATCAACAGAAATCTATTAAGAGAAATATATGCAGCAAAAACTTCGATTTAAACTCAGTTTTCCAGCGGCAGTGGCCTGTTATTATCCGAAACAAATCCGAAACTTTTATTTTCGGATACGGTTTTGGTTTCAGATATGTAATTATTTCGGATATCCGGTAGTTTCGGTTACGGTTACGGATATCCATAACATCCCTAATAGATATACGAGTGTATAATTGTTACGGATCTATTTTAAACTAGAAAAGTTAATCGGTATATATATATATATATATATATATTATATATATATATATATATATATATATGTATACCAATTAACTTTTCTAGTTTAAAATAGATCCGTAACAATTATACACTCCTATATCTATTTAATAATAAACAAATATATTTTTATTTAAATTTGTAGTAATTGCGCTTTTATCTTCTACTTATATATATATATATATATATATATATATATATATATATATATATATATATATATATATATATATATATATCGCACCTCGAAAATTACACAGCCATATCTCTTATGGGATTGTGTGTACAGATGTGGTTGTGTTATCACCGGAATACGATATAATAAGCTCTACAAATCTAATCAGTATCAGCCAATAGCAAAATCTGAACTATAAGCACAGAATTGGTGTTGATAGTGGTCTCTTAATCTAACGTAAACGAAAAACATTTTCGGAAAGTATTACTATATATTAGCAGCTACGGCAAGTGTTATCTACATAATACAACTTGCAAACAATATCTAAGTCTATGGTATTAGTTATATATTGTCTATGCCATATGTATTTACTACTGTTTTAATCTGACATCATGGTAGCAATTCTTCAAATATGTTATAATATACTATGCTATGGTTAGTTCAGAAGCAAACACAACGAAATATATTTTTACAGATATCTTAACTGCATTAGTGCACTACTGATTGATTATTAGTATGTAAACGTCATATATTTAATTAAATTCTGAATTTTTGAAAAATGCAGCATTAAATATTTATAAACATTAAAGGAATTACTAATTATCAGTATCATCAGTACCACACTCCGCGCAGTCTTGTTTATATGACGTATTATTTTTCTATACCATTTTTATTTAATCCATTCTTTGTCTAATTTTTAGATAAACTGTTAATACAGCACAGTCAGGATTAAAAGAATGGCTTTTCATAGGTAAAGTGACGTGAAGAAAATGAATATATAACCATATTTCACATTTGAATTGAATTGAATTCCATTGAATTTGAATTCCATATTGAATAAAATTTTAGGCTTCATTTTGGTAGGAAACTTGAAAATCATTTAAGGTACCATCACAGTGTGATTCTGTCGAAAAATAGTCAATTTTCACAATTTTTTTCGGATGGATAGGATGGGGGAATGGAGATGAATTCTTTTTTACGATTAATACCACTATATATTTAACAATACAAAAATATTTTTTTTATTTATTTTTATTTATTTTTTATAATTATTTATATAAGAAAAAAAAATCAAATAGATTATCAATCTGTAGGTAAGCCATTATGTTCGTATGGGAGTTTTTTTGTAAAATTAAATAAAATAAAAACATTTAATACATTTTTATTAATTTTTATTTAACAGTAAGCTAATTCACAGGTGATAAATATATATATATATATATATATATATATATATATATATATATATATATATATATATATATATATATATATATATATATATATATATATATATATGTATACTATTCAATTTCCTACATTTTATTTTGAAAATTATGAAAAATTAGCTATTGAACACGGACCTCTGAAAATGCGTGTCTAGCACGCACTTGACGAATTTTTTTAAGAATAAATGCTATTTTAATTAAAGAACCGTTTAAATTTTTCGGTATCAAGTAGCAACAATACTAGTCACTGATTGAATGTAATCACAGAACAAAATGTAACAAATGTAATAACGGTTACAACGGTTACCGTATTCGAAACTTCTATTCTGACAATTGTCACTTGGTTTTGACAAAACCCTAAGCGTATGTGTAAAAAAATTGTGGATAGCAGTGTGTCTGAGTGTGGCCGATACTGCTTAAGATATTTAGTTGGTCGGTGTCGGTCACCGAATGCACAACGCATTGTAATGTATTGTTGCTTGAACTGTACGTTGCTCTGTCCGACAATACGTGTTTTGTAGTTGCGTGTGTGACGACTCACACAGTTGCAAACATCAAACCAACACCACTACAAACAGTATGTACCTACACAACATAGTGGTAGGAAGTAGTGGGTTTTTTTTGTCTACACAGGTATCACTAGTACAGAGATAGCAACTTGGCTTCTGAATTAGGCCCGATTTACATTATCACTCCATTCTCATTCCGATATCATTACGCTCCCGATACGATATAATCTTGTTGTGTTCACATTACAGTGCTGATATCATGCTGGTACCCATTCGTTCTCTATTCACATTATAATGCCACTCTGGGTACACTCCCAGTTCGGTCTGACTTCGATACAAATATATTTTCATAACAACTGAATGCAAGCGGAGTGAAGTGGAATCAAAAAAGTGTTTACACTATAGGTACAAGCCATAGCAAGTCTGATATCGCTCCAATAAAATATTACCTGAGTGGTATTGATATTGGAGTGGCATTGAAACGGGAGCGAACCGCGACTGATATCGGACCGATATCAGAGCGATAATGTGAACACACTCATTGTTTATTGTGTAAGAATATTTTATCGAACCTGGAGTGGAGTGATATCGGAGTGAGAACAGAGCGTTAATATAAATCGGACCTTATTCTCTGGTTTTGACGTTTGGGCATATCGTGTTACGTGTATGTATATGTTCTGACGTTTCGTTACCTATTTAAATTCAATATTTTGTTTAAGTGCGCGGTTTTTTGCGGTATAGTTTGAATATGCGCGGTTTTCACTGCCTCTAGTAGCGGGTCTGCTAAAAATAACTTGACAACCCTAGTCGCATTAGTTGATAAATTTTAGTGATAGGAGAATGACAAAAAAAACGAAAAAAAATACATATAAATTTAATCAAATTTAACGGTTTCCAAAGAAAAAAATACAATAAATGTTTTATTTTATATTAAATTTGAATCATTCAAATAAAAGAATAGTATAAACACAATGTATTAGGGCTGTCTATAGCCAACCTGACGATATAGTCAAAAATTTAACAGCTTTATTACGCTTTTAACTCGTAAGTAATATCAAAATTGAACTAGAATCATCTACCTTAGTCTTTTTACGTATATGCGAATTTTATCATCTAAGAAGAGTAATAATAATAATAATAATAAATTTATTTTTGGAGACCAAAAAGGTATACAAAACGTTATACAATAATGGACTATAAAAAGTCACAGTACAATTTAAAATATAAAACATTAATTTTATTATAACTTTTAAGTTTCGCACATCGAAATATTGATATCATAGTTGCACGTTTCTCAGCTAGTATGAAATTTCAAAAACATTAGTTGTTGAAAGATGCTGGTGGTCGGCGAAAAATATAACGCCGTACCAGTGCTCCTATCGGCCAGTTTTTTCCATCGTACAATTCTTCTATTAATTTCTTATTTGCTCCTATACGGTAACTTTTAAATTTCCCTTTACTTTCTAAATCGTCAACAATAAACTCATGATTTTTATATATTTTTACGAGATGATTTTTTATTTTTTCTACGCTAGAATCTTGATCACAGCGGCCTAAATATATCCATGCCTTTGTTTTTCCTTCACTGTAATATTTTGTTTTTACTCTGGTTTTTTATTTGCGACAACACTGGCGTACTGTTGTTTGCCTAAGTTGGATAAGACATCAGTCTGATATTTTGTAGCCGTTGCGTCAGTCTTGACGTCAAATCCTTTATTTCTTCTTCTAGTTTTTGGATTCTTTAATCTTTTAATTCACTTTGTTTCAACGTATCACTTAATTGCTCAGTTAAACTAATAATCTTGTTGTTAAAAGTATATTGGTTATATAACAGCAGATTAATCTTTTTTTCCATCGTAAACTTCTCAATAGTTTCCATACTTATTTCTAAATCTTTTTCAGAACTTTTATCTTCGTTCATATTTGATGTGGCTAAAGTTGATTCACCCGTATTACTACTAATAGTAAAATAAATTTTTGGGGTTACATTTACACTGCACGATTCACATTTCCATTTGCTAATTTCACCGCTATTATTCATCCTGGATAACATTTCGGTAATTATACCGACACATTTTGTGTGAAAAGCACTTTCACATTCACCATTACAACATAATAATTCTTCTATTTTATCAAATTTCTTGGAGCACTTATTGCTCGTAGTACATCTCGTATGCGGCGCCATCTAATCTGATTATCTGATATATGATTGTATTTCAATCTTTTTTATTGTTGCTTACTTCGAGTTAGGGATGTCGTTTTTTAATCGATAAATCGAGAAATCGATTAATCGGAAGTATGAAAACCGATTTTTAATCGATTATTGATTTTGAGATCGATTCACAAATCGATTTTTATTTTATTGAAATCGCGAAACGATTTTTTTTCAAAACAAATTTTTTTTTTTTTTTTTATTTATACGTTGCTATTTATTTATTAATTTAAATTTAAATCTATTATCAGTACTACGATTATTAAATTTTAAGCATCAAACGCATCAAATGCATATAATCAAATTTCTATGCATCAAATCAAATTGTCAAAATTCACAAATTAACAACTGTACCATGTACAAAACAATAAAGTTTAAGCGGGAAATTTAAAAAAAAAAATTGTAATTCTTTTTTTATCCCTTAATCTATAAAAAAAACTTTGTATGCAATTAAATAAAAAAACTTCTCAACATTTATAGTACAATTTCGATAATATTATTTATACAATTAGCATTTTTATATCAAATGAAAATAAAAATTGTCAACTTTGTTGTGATGTTATGATTCATCTCTATACCATAGAATAAAATTCTAAAAAAATGTTGGTAATTAAGTATATGTACACGCTTAATATTTTTTTCTTCTTAAAAGACTTCGAAAGTTCATGTATCCAGCTAGTACCTTTTAGGGAGTCCACATTACTTTTACGTTTAAAAACTTAAACCTTTTTTTAAAGCCCCGATCAACCGGACACTCATCATCAGTTTTGGAACCACCAAAATGACAAATCGCTTGTGGACTTTCAATTACATTTCGCTTGTAGACAGACACTCAATACCGAAGATGAAAGGAAAAATTCAACTTCCGTGATGGGGCTCCGCTACTCACGGAGCCCCATCACGTTTTTTTTTTATAAAAAATTGTTTTATAGTGTCTCAAAATAATAAATAATAATATGCCAAGATTTGAAATTAATTATATTTTCTTATACACCAAGACCTCGATTTGCGTCGTGGTTACGTTCCAAAAAAATACGACGCAAATTGAAACGACGCAAAGTGAATTACGATTTTTTTAAAGAAAAAAAAGAAAATTTCAAAAAATTTCGAAAAAAATTAAACACTAGAACCCAAATCAACGCAACTTCGAAAATCTAACGACGCACAGTGAAAATTAGTACTAGTACAGCAGCGACGCAACTTCGAAAAAACGCAAAACGAAACGACGCAAAGCGAGATCTTGGTGTATTGTAAAAAAAGAAAAAATAGTGTTTTTTTTTTTCGCTAAAAAAGACCCATATAACAATATAAAATGTCCATTATTTGGTAATTATGTTTAAGCGCTTATTCTTAAAACCATGATTTTATCAAAACGACGACGATATTTGCAATTAACCTGCGCTCCCCTGGGAGGCACGCCCCCCAGTTTGGAAACCGATGATATAAACAATATAATCCAGTCCGTTAGTGGGAACTGAATTAGTTCACTGGGTTACTGGACTAAAATAGTTAGCTAAATATGAACAGGTTATAATAATGTTTAAGTTGTGATAGCACGGAAGTGACGAACATGAAATTTTCCAGGAGAGACAAAAAACAACTGGTTTTCCTAATAATGACGCGGAAAATTGTGAATCTTAGAAGGAAAATGAAATCTAAAACAGTGGCTCCGACCAAAGTACCATTTTTTCTGGATCGATAGATGCGTATTTTTAATATCTATCCATCTGAATAAAAAAAAAAAAAATTTCCAAAAAATGTCACTTACGTGCTGTCACAACTTAAACATCGAATTATATTCCAGTGTCGGTCTACATTATTCTAGTGAAATTCCAGCGCTGATTTAGGTCACTGCACTATGTAGAATGCTACTGGAATAATGTAAACGAGCTAATAATAATCAAAACACAAGCAACCAAATTTTGAAGAAATATGTACAGTAAAAATTTAATGATATAAATTGTTTATTTTTATTTTTTATTCTTAATTAAATATGTAAAACAATGTTTACTATTCACTAACTAAATTTACAGACCAAAAAAAAAAAAAAAATATAAAATAATTATAAAAATCACTCACGATTCATTTTATTTAAAAAATATTTTTGCTTCTCAATTATTCCATAAAACATAATAAATAATAAAAAAAATACGAATAAAATAATTGCGCCAAATACCTAATTATTTTACTCAGTGTTGCCAACAGCTTTTACCAAAAGAACCCCGTCAGTTGTTTAACACATTAACGGTCACGCTGGATTTTGAAGAAAATCCCAACTTATATGTACAGTACTTTTTCTCAATTATATCCAAGGTATTTTATATTTTTAGACTAATAATGGGTCAAGGAAAGCGTTATTGATGTATTTTCTTTTTTCATGACATTTATTGACGTTGTGTCTCAAATCAGAGACTTACATTGCTACGATATAAAAACAGCGTTGATAGACATCTTGATGACGTCATGCGTATCATACGCAGTGTGATGTAATAACATGTTTAAATGTAATTAAAAACCAACAGCGGTAAATTTATGGAAATAATTTCAAATAAATCTTAATTTAATATTGAAATATTTATTAATAGATAATACTGCTTAGTAGAAAATTGGACACGTAGTATGCCATCTAGTGATGTTGAATGGAACTTTAACGTAAGTGGTCATACATATAAATATGTAGGTATTTTTTTACATCAAAATTCATGATTTTTTTCACTTAGTGACAAAATAGTCATCACGAACGTTAAGGCCTGTGCACAATTGGGTGTGATAGTGATAGTGACAAGTGATAAGAACTATCATTAGAATTTTCACCTTGTGTCATCTAGCGGTTGAAATAAAAATTATTAAAAAAATAGTAGATTAGTTCTATATAGCGGCCTATTCTAATGCATAGAACACTAGAAGCCAACTAACATAAAAAAAGTGTAATTCGCTCGGAGTCATTTGACACCAGTCACAGCTTAAAGCATGTAGTCACCATCAGACAGATAACAGCGTCGTCCACTGAGTACCAACACATCATCATTCGTTTCTCAATTATATCCAAGGTATTTTATATTTTTAAGCGGCTTCTACACGATGCTACGAACGTTCCTTCCAACGTTCGATCGAACGTTTGAGGCAATTAAGTTCGATAGTTGATGCGACGAATGTATCTGCTACACGGTGAATCGAATGTTTGATCCAATACGAATGATGATGTGTTGGTACTCAGTGGATGACGCTGTTATCTGTCTGATGTTATCTCTATGCTAGCCATACACGAAGCAACATGTTGCTCAACTTGGTCATGTTGCTCTATTAGTTTCCATGTGTGTACGATAGTTTCTCTACCAGTTTTTATGTTTCCGCAACGGTTGCTCTAAAATTAAAATATTTTGATTTTTTCGGGGAGGAGTCAAAGTTGATCAACCATGTTGATTCGTGTATAATGATGTTGATGCAACATTTTGACAGTTAAGACTTTTTTTAATGCTTGAATAAAAAAAAATTAGTTTACAGTTAATTTAACATAAATAAAAAATAAGAAAATAATATTAATTGAAATAAAAAAATTAAATACAGTCAGATACGTCAATTAAATAAAAATAATGACAACAATCGTGGACAACGAACTGTGGAGAGATTTTTTCGAAACCTATAAAAATTTGCCCTAATTATGGAAAGTTAAAAGTGAAGATTACAAAAATCGGGATAAAAAAAGTAAAGCTTGGAAAATATTATTGGAGCAATATAAAACAATTGATAAAAATGCAACACTGGAATCATTAAAAACAAGAATGAAAAACATACGAACATGTTACAGAAGAGAATCAAAAAAAGTAAATAGAAGTGAAAAATCAGGAGCTGGTGTAGATGAAATTCACACTCCAGTATTGTGGTATTTTGAGGCATTGAATTTTTTAAAAGATCAGGAAATACAGGTTGAGAGAAAGACTACTGTAGATGATTTGGAAGAAGAAGAACTTCAAAATGAAGAAGATGAAGTAAGATGAAAATTAAATATTGTGATTTTTTTTTGACATAATATTTTATTTTTTAGACACCTCAACAACCGAGCAAAAGACTTAAAACGGGAAAATTAGGAAATAATGAAAAAAGGGAGTTCCTTCGAAAAGCAGTGGATCATTTGAACTATGTAGAAAAGAAAAACGATAAAGATGATGCAGCTGTCTACGGTGAATCATGGGTACGTTCATTCCGTAAACTTTCAGAGGAACAACAGATATATGCTAAAAAAGCAATTGAAGAAATCCTGGTGTTGGGACAATTGAATAAACTCTCGTTTAATTGTGTATTACCATCATCATCGCCATCACCTGTTTCTGAAAGTCCGACGACGATATCCAGATCATCCACTCCATTTTCAACTTCTCCTGCATTTATTATCCCTTCTCAGCACGAAGGTCAAGCTTTTGTAATTGCCTCTGACAATTTTATTGAATCGAAGAATATCGTAGCAAATGTACGACAAAATCTATCTTGTAATGTTCAAGATCTTTTATCGGAGGGTCAATATTTAACATAAAAGTAATTTTGATAATTATGCAGTATAGCTCCACTTATTTTGGACTATAGGTAAAAACGAATGATCCAAAAGATTTTTCGAACAATGATAAAATTCGGATAAGGATGATGAAATCGGAAAACTGGTTTATTTTTTATAGCCAAAAATAGGTACAGGCGTGCTTTTGCATGATTACCATTTTTTTAAGAATATAATTTATTATTTAACCCTTTAAATTAAATACCGTCGGCTTTATAAAAAAATATGTAAGCCGATCCCCATTTTTGACAAAATTTAAATCATCTGTGTCAATTATTTTTGTATTTTTTTATTAATAACTTTTTTTAATTAATATGTATATGATAAAAATCAGAAATAAATAAAGGTTTGAAAATATTAATTGCAATTTTTTTATTAAAAACGCAAAGTTACAAAGATAACGTATTTAATAAATCACAAAATTTATTTCTAATGATTTTAGCGTCATTAGAAGCATTTCTTGATGAAGATGATTGCATTGCCAATAAATTTTCGGTGTTTTGAGTGGAATCTATTTGGCTGTATTCGTTTCCTCTTTTTTTCAGTAAATAATTATGTAAAAAGCAACAAGCCAGAATTACTTTAGTTACTTTTTCAGGGCACAAATTAATTGTAGTCAGGAGTATGCGGAATCGTGCTGCCAATATTCCAAACGCGTGCTCCACTTTAACTCTAGCAGAACTAAGTTTATTGTTAAACACTTCTTGTTCGTTTGTTAAATTGGCATGTTTGAAAGGCTTCATTAAATCCGTTCTCAAAGGAAATGCATCATCTGCGACAAAAATGTATGGCAATTTTTCCTGCCCAGGCAAAATTTCCTCTGGCTCCGGAATTCTAAGTTGATTGTTTATAAGTTTTCTGTTAAACTTGGTTTTAGCGAATACGCCACCATCGGACACTTTACCGTTAGTTCCGATGTCTACCATTAAGAATTCAGATCTTGAATTTACCACTGCCATTAGAACAATACTAAACGTTTTTTTGTAATTAAAGTAGAAAGATCCTGAGTTTTTTGGTTTCACAATTTGAACATGTTTCCCATCAATGGCTCCTAAACAATGTGGAAAACCACTTTTGCACTGGAATTTCCTTGCTTCCTCCTTCCATTGTATATCGGTTTCAGGGAGCTGGAAAATTTAGAACATTTTATTTTCAATCTTTTTCTATCATTATCTCAGTTAAAATCATTACCTTAATATAATCTTTTAAAACATGAGCGATAGCTTCTGAAGTTTCAATTACAATTTTTCCAATAGACTGAGCTGATACAACATTAGAAAATTTCAAGTCTTCAAATGAACTTCCGGTAGCCAAAAAGCGTAAAGTAATGGCCAAACGTCTATCCGGTGGAATTGCATCTCGCATTATAGTATTTTGTTTTGTTATAAATGGCTTTACTTTATCTAGAAGAAAATTAAACGATTCTTCATCCATTCTCATATAGTTTTTGAAATCGTGTGGCTCTGTTTCTCTTATTTTTTTTAGTAATTTTACGTTGGACATATCTTCTTTTTCTTTGAGCCATTCTTTCATCCAAACTCTTTTTTTTTCTCAATAACTTCTTCATCGTCTAAATCACAAACTTCAGAAATTATGAATAGTGGTAGCACAGCATCCATTTTATCAGTTGTTATTAAACTAAATAAAGAACAAGATTGCACAACGTGTTTCCTGAACAGTTGAAGCATGTGGGGAGAAACAGGCAACATGATTAAGCAACGAACTTGAGCAACATGTTGCTTCGTGTATGGCTAGCATAATGTTATACACTGATGTTGTCTCTCTTCACATGAACGAGTCGTGCAGCTGCTGAGTCGAACCAACCAACGCAACCAATATTTATCTTCAAACGTTCGAAGCATCCCTTTGACTCGGTGCAAGAATACCGACATCGAACGGGACACGACCAAATGCGAACGTTTGACGCTCGACATTGGACACTCGTAGGTTCGACAACGGCTACACGATGCTATGAACCATCCAACGTCGAATGTTGGAAGGTGTTCGTAGCATCGTGTAGCAGCGGCTTTAGACTAATAATGGGTCAAGGAAAGCGTTATTGATGTATTTTCTTTTTTCATGACATTTATTGACGTTGTGTCTCAAATCAGAGACTTACATTGCTACGATATAAAAACAGCGTTGATAGACATCTTGATGACGTCATGCGTATCATACGCAGTGTGATGTAATAACATGTTTAAATGTAATTAAAAACCAACAGCAGTAAATTTATGGAAATAATTTCAAATAAATCTTAATTTAATATTGAAATATTTATTGATAGATAATACTGCTTAGTAGAAAATTGGACACGTAGTATGCCATCTAGTGATGTTGAATGGAACTTTAACGTAAGTGGTCATACATATAAATATGTAGGTATTTTTTTACATCAAAATTCGTGATTTTTTCCACTTAGTGACAAAATAGTCATCACGAACGTTAAGGCCTGTGCACAATTGGGTGTGATAGTGATAGTGACAAGTGATAAGAACTATCATTAGAATTTTCACCTTGTGTCATCTAGCGGTTGAAATAAAAATTAAAAATAGTAGATTAGTTCTATATAGCGGCCTATTCTAATGCATAGAACACTAGAAGCCAACTAACATAAAAAAAGTGTAATTCGCTCGGAGTCATTTGACACCAGTCACAGCTTAAGGCATGTAGTCACCATCAGACAGATAACAGCGTCGTCCACTGAGTACCAACACATCATCATTCGTATTGGATCAAACATTCGATTCACCGTGTAGCAGATACATTCGTCGCACCAACTATCAAACTTAATTACATCAAACGTTCGATCGAACGTTGGAAGGAACGTTCGTAGCATCGTGTAGAACCCGCTTAACTATATAGCCAATCTGGATATGCAAACATGTCCCAACATCACGGCACAACCATCACTGTTTGCAGTGTATTAGTTTGGTGTTTTTTAGTAGTGTGCGTATTTACGCACACTACCGCAATACACGTATTACCAAAGAGAGCTGTTCAACGTGTTCAACCAACAATGGCAACAATGTACATATAATGCACTGTGGGTTCGACGACGGACACGGACTGACTAATGCCTTAAGCTGTGACACATATCCAAATGACTCCAAGCCAATTACATTTTTTTTATATTAGTTGGCTTCTAGTGTTCTATGGTATTATAAACATGATTATAACAACATAACCAAAATAACCAAAAAAAAATATCAAAATAATTTTTTTCAAAACTTAATAGTAAAGAAGCATAAAAATTAGGTAACCAAAACCTTACTTTCCGAAAAAATTTCAAAGTATGTAAAAAAATTTTATATAGAATTTTCATCTGGTAAATTTAGTAAATATTTTTTTACTTTTTTAGAGAAAGATTCGAAATACAATACTATTTAGTGTATTGTAGGATAACTATATTTTGACACAATCCGAACATATTTAAAAAAGAACTAGAACTTTATCTGAAAAACATTTATTTGAACGTAAACACAAAGAAAAAAATTCCAAAAACCGGAATAAATGTTTTGTAAGAATTCGTCTGCAGTCTTGGAGAAGAGAATTAAAGCTGCAATAAATTCCTAAAAATCACGATATATGAACATATATTAACAGGAAAATGCCTGAAGCGGTTTCGTGACACTTTTTTCAAAAAGTCGTACATATTTTGTGAAATTTAAAAGAATCCTATGTACGTTTCGTAGAAGTTCAATTAATAAACATGTACTATTGTTTGTAATGGTTCTACCGTAAATTTTAAATAATAAAAATTTAAAATAAAAGATTATTTACTCTTTTTATTCCGTTTATCACATGCAACTTTATTTACTACCATCTTTGGGGATTTTGAAAATGGATTTTTAAAACTATGGATAACTTATTAAACAAGGTCAAAAATAACAGTGAAACTCAAAACAGCTTAAATTATAAGTAATATTAATTTTTATTAATTTATAGTTGTTAATACACAAAAAAAAAATAAAAATAATTAATGGGCTGAAAATTTTCAAAAAAATTAACTGACAATTAATAAAAAGGTTTCAATAAGATGACGTCCATCAGAGATTAGTCCGTTTTTTAGTAATGAGACTAACAGTAAATAAGATGTTGACATTTAATGGGATTTCATGGTAGTGGCATAGCTACCGTTACTCCGATTTCGATTAAATTCATATGGAACCATCTATAGGAACCAAACTTGATAATTTCTGAAAATTTCATAGAAAAGAATTTAATGGTTCCGAAGTTATGCCACCTAGTGCAATTTAGTATACTAATGGAATGATATGGTAGCGGCGTACCTATCGTTACTCTGATTTCGATTAAATTCATAAGGGACCATCTAGGAACCAGACTATAATGAAAATTGCAAGTTCCCTGAATACGGCAACATACTTGAGAAAATATGCAATCTAATCATAAAATCGAGTAGAAAATATCCTTGAAAATCCATTTTTGTACTCTCATTTAAATTTTCCCCCCCGCTAAACTACGATCCTACGGACGAATTTACCAATGAAGAATCTCAAAATCTTAGATATTATCTGCAAAGAGATTTTAACATTTAAATAAAAATTCAATAAAAAAATTGCTTTTTTGTTTATTTAAAAACTTAAATTACTTTGATATTATGGCCTAGACTTTCATATATAGCGCCACATACAACTGGAACAAACTTTGAAATTGCCTCTCGGGGGCAAAGCATCTCTCATCTGAATATCCATTTTAGCAAATTTTCGGATCGGAAATTTAGTTATTTTTGTATTTTCGGAGATATCATTTCAAGTAAAGTCAACTGCAAACATAATTTATATTCCTGAACATCTTCTGTAGTAAGCCCCGTAGCAAAAGTGCTAATGCCCCTCGAAGATTTCTTTTTTTTATCCAGTCCTTAATCTGTCACATTTTGCCAGTCCAAAGCTAGAATAAAGTGTGATGAGATTCAGAAATAAATATCATATAATTATGTAAATAATAAACAAATATTTTACTTCGCAAAGTACCACTTTTAATTTTGAAACTGCGATAATATTGTTCCGAACAGTCAGTTCATTTATAAACATGCTTAAAACTTGTTGAAAAAATAGACTTTCTGGCTAAACAGACTAATTTAGTGGTAATCAAAGTACGTACCCATATATTTATAACTTTTAATCTCGCATTACAGCCTACTTATACGTTGAATGAGAAATATCCTTCTTTCTAGGGCTACAGAATTTTAATGTTGATACGATATGCCCGATATAAGTACTAACTATTGTAGATGTGTCATTGGAAGTACCAAATATTGTAAAAATTTTAGTTCACTTTTAGAAGGTTTAGTTCACTCGTTTAAAAATAAATTTTACCCTACGATCTTATAAAACTAGTGTATATAATATATTAATAAAATTATTGTAATTAAATATAACCTATAACAGAAAAATAATAAATTATAGATATACGTAAATAATGAAAAAAAGACACATAATGATAAAGGACAATAACTAGAAATTAGAACTTCATTATTTTTGTTATTTAAGGAACTTCCATGGATATTTATACAAGAAAAATTAATTAATTTAAAATAAGACTTTTCCATTTTAGGATGAAAATATAACCTAATTTTGTCTGATTACCAGCTGTTATACAAAATACGACCATTATTTTTTCCCCTATCCAAACACGTGATTCTTTGTTTTTGAATTAATATAATAGTCATAACCAATAACTGATAAAATAGGTAATGCTAGGCGGGCTAGACCTATCCAAAGGGCGTATACATTATTATAGCATTGTAGTTATCTTTCTCTTTTTTGGTCATTTTAATGGATTAGAAGAAAATAACACATCTCTTAATTCTTTTCCTCTAAATTAAATACAATGCATCTAAAAAAGATAACAATCTTTTCCAAACAATTGTGAATATTTTTAGTATATATTTGGTATATACTACAATAGTAGAAATTTATAAAAATTAATATTTAAGACATCGTTTCCTGATCGAGTCCTAAATAGTAGATTCTCCTCTTTTTGTTTTTTATTTCTTCCGAATTCTTGGTGCTAGGGGCGTATCAGTTCATTTAATTTAATAAATATGGAATTTTAAAACTTAATTAGGGTATTAAATGGAAGCTTAGATATCTTATATTAGATATCCAAACATATTTCGGAATAAATTCTTGGAATTTCGAGATAATTATGTAATTGAATATTCGCTACGAAATTCAATCTGTATAATACCAGTAGGTTTCGAAAGAGTACACCCACTTTGAAGAGTACGCCCTTCTTTTAAAAATGTACTCGCCTACCGAAACCCACTGGTTTCGGAGATATATACGTATATTTAAGAAAAAAAAATCAAGCACCTTTTTTTCAAATAATTTTTTATTTATTCATAATAATAAAAATATATAATTATAACATATTAGAATTATAACATATTTTTTAGAAGTAAATATATTACTGTAAGTTATTCATACAATAATAAGTATAGAATTATGACATTTTGAAAATAAATTCAATACTGTATATTCTAAAATTAAGTTATTTATATATAATAAAAATACAGAATTATAACATATTTTTAGAAATAAATAATATATTACTGTACCTTTTTCATACAATAATAAATACAGAATTATGACATTTTGAAAATAAATTCAATACTGTGTGTTTCAAAATTAAGTAATTTATATGTAATATAATATTTGGAATATTTCAATATTTCTTTATCAATTATACAATAAGTGAGATGATTTGATAAGTATAAATGAATGTTACCAAGTTCCAGAGCTATAGGGAATCCGTAATCCAATCATCTTGCAGTGAGAGTTTCCAATGGTAAATGCTGTGTGTAAGTGTTGATATTGACTTGAATGGCTTCCTTAACACGAATACTCCCAACTTATTTAATCTTTCTTGTAAAAGATTCAGGTACTGCATATAGTTGATATTGTATTCCAAGAAACTTATTGGTTTCATCATGTTGTAGATTATGACATAATTCTGCTTCTTCTTTTTATTCTACTAATTGTTAACCAAATCGATGTTGTAAGAATTCCCATCAATCTTGCCTCGGTTAACAACAGATGGTTTCTGTTTACACAGTTCACTTAAATCTTCATCTGTTAGCTGATTAAATCGAGCTGGTAGAAATAACGCATGTGTTTTCAGTTCTACAATAACTCTATCTCCATACTTTGTCTTAACTCGTCGAAAATTGAACACTTGATACGTTTCACCCACTTTAAGATCACTGATTTTAATAAGTGGTTTGTAACTATTCTTCAGTTGTTGAAACTTTTCCATTTTTTATTTTGTTAAAATAAACGTAGATTATTTTCACGTTTGATTATTTTTTAATTTTAGAATATACAGTAAGGATTTGATTTAGAAACTTTTTTCTTACTTTCGTCTGATTGAATGATTTAATGAAATTAACTCTTAGCTTTTATATACTCGAAAAATTCTGGAGGGGAATCACAAAAAATGCTGGCTCAGAATTTTTACAACGCAAATAACCGAAGGTCAAATGTCAAATTCCGAGAAATTTATTTCACATTTGAAACCTAATAAAAGAATTGCTGACTAATTTTAAATAAACAAAAATTAAAACTTATATAAACAAATTGAAAAAACCCGTGATTATTATCAGGCCATAAATTAAAAATTCCGAGAAAACTATTTCATATTTGAAATCAAACAAAGAAATTGCTGTGTTGTTAAAATCTTAAATAAATATTTTTTAAATTAAAACTTATATAAATAAACAAATTAAAAAAATATCTGAATATGAGTCAGCAAAATCTTAAATAAACATAGCTAAATTTATGATTTACGATGACATTAATGTAAACAAATTCCTGGAACTGACAAGTTGTGACTTGCTTTTAAATAAAAATCCTCTCTGACTATGATGCAAACATATCATGAAATTACATCATCCTAAGTCAGCTAAAAAAATCTTAAATAAACAAACTCAAACCGTATAAAGTCACGAGTTTTTATTAAATAAACATCTTATAAAGTGCTGACTCATATACAAAAAAAACCTCAAGTACAATTGACACCCAAATTTCCGGCAGTACAGTAGCGGTCAGAAATTTGGAGTCTGGAATCTGGAGTCTGAAGTCATGATTGCGGCTAGCGCTTGGTAGAGTGCCCCCCACAAAATTTAGCGGCCACCCCTTGGGTTAGGGTATTCCCCACATTTTTGACTTGGTAGTTCGGTTAAGATGACGCAATTAAGGCAAGCGCGTGTTGGGGTCAAGGTTTGCACGTACAGTACGCTTCAAAAAGTGGTCGGATACCTTTTTGGTCAGGGGGGCCCGCACTTTTGACACGGTAGTGTACCAAAAATTTAAGTACAGTACGGCGTCAAAAATTTGGGGCCACCCCCGAGTTAGGGTATTCCCCACATTTTTTGACGTGATAGTTCGTTTAAGATGACGTACTTAAGGCAAGCGCGTGTTGGGGCCAAGGTTTGCACGTACAGTACGTTTCAAAAAGTGATCGGATACCTTTTTTGGCTAGGGGGTCCACACTTTTGACACGGTAGTGTACCAAAAATTTAAGTACAGTACGGTGTCAAAAATTTGGGGCCACCCCCGAGTTAGGGTATTCCCCAACATTTTAGACGCGGTAGTGTGCCCCATCTATCAAATTGTAACCTAAAATTCAGTCTGCGCATGCGTCGTGTACTTAAATTCAGTCTGCGCATGCGTTAGGTTTGCATTCAAAAACTACGTTAGTGCTGGCGGGTAATGGGTTAACACAAAACCAAATTGTGACGACTAAATAGTGATGGCGCATAATGGGTTAACTTGAATTTATTTTGTCGAAGTAATGATAATGACTCATGACTTTCAAGGCCAACAGTATGAGCGCGTGTGGGGTCAAATGTCAACAACAAATTTTAAATACATGTACTTGGTACGTGCCGGGTCAAAGGTTAAGATTTGCACTAGTACCGTAAAGTTACACGATTTCAAACATTGGCAAAAGGGTTCAAGTTGGTTAGTTTTACGGTGTCACCGTATCGGCACAGCTCTTCTACTCCAATTGTTAAAATAGCTACCAAAATAGCTAACAAAATATAATTACCTCCAATTACCAATAAAAAGTACCACAAAATTGCTAAAATTATCGAAAATTACTAAAATTAATCTAAATCAGGTCCTAATTTTCACAACATTTCTTATCAGCTGGAGTAGCGTATTTGACCATAAGATCACTGTGAAAATTCAGTTTAAAAATACGCCGTACCTACTTCTATTTCATCTCTACAATGAGTATCTATGTATAGGTATACTCCTTAAAACCTTATTAAGTTTATCTACACTTTTATAAATTTTTTTCAGCCTCCTGTAGTTTTAGATTAATTATTCTGTAGGTGTTGACCACATCATCCAAAAATTTAAAATGGCTGTGTTCGAGCAGAAAACAATTGTTTAAGCGCTTCAAGCCGCTTCATATTACTGACTAATTTTCTGCCAGGACAGAAGTCAAGTGACACGTAGTTCTGTCTCACACCAAATTTAAATATTACTGCGATAAATTACAAAATTCTGTCATATTGTTGTTTACTCTGATGATTCTTCAATAATTTGACCTATCCTATAATGTTATCCATATTGTGTAAAATATAAATGAAATAAAAAATTTTCCCATGAGTAACTCCTATTGAGGTTATTTTGTTTAAATATCTACGACTACATTTTGCTTTTTGGTGCTTTGTTATTCTTAGTAAATCGCCATTTTGTATTAAAGCGCTTTAAAGAATTTTTTCTACTCGAACGCAGCTAATGGTCGGGCATCTTTATCGTGTATTATTTCTTATGAATGTAATTCATGGACAACCAGTATGCTAAATATTTACTTTTAACGACCAGCACAATGACCAATGACTAATTGATACTGAACCAAAATTAATCTAACTAATTATTACAAACCGATTTACCTTTGGTATTAAAGGAAAATTGAAAAGCGATTAAAAAATCACCCATATAAATAAAATATTGAACTTTATATTATTATATTGCTATGTATACATACACATATAGAACGCTACGCTGTCACCCATATGACTTGTCTTCTCTATCAGTTTGTCCATCATTGCATCACTTACCTTCCAGTCTTCACTTCCGTCTTATACGTTCTTCATATTGTTATTTACATATTTCTTTATCGTGATATTGAAATGCCGTGTCAATACAGCTAGCAGGAGTGAGTGGGGAGACCAAAGAGAACAGAAGTGACGAGTTTTTTTTCGTTTAAGTATTGTTTTAAAAATATTCTTTAAATAATTATATAAAATAGCACTACCATGTATCTACAATTTAAAATGGTCTTTAATTTTGAAATATTAGATAATAAGCACGAGCCGTGCTGAGTCAAAATCTAAAAATTCCGATTTTTTTGTCACTTCATCGGGCAATTTAATTTTGGTGGCGCATAAAGAACCGGATCGGGATGAAGCATGTCATAACCGGATCGTCCGGTCGAAAACCGAACGGTTATCAATCCTGCATATAATATTTCGACACGTTATAAATTATTACCAAACAAAAATCTATCAGTGTACACAAATTACTTAAGTTATGTAAAAAATTAACTAAACCTATAAAATAATATTTTATATAGCAAGTTATCAAAAAATAAGACTGTACGAAAATATGTACGTTTGTTTATGTTTGAGTAGTACGCAGAGGCGCAACTACCACAAATCTACAGTGGGGGGGGACAATACAAATTTAAATAATCCAATTTTTAGATAAGACAATTCTTCGATAGTATTGAAAATGTCGCCTTCGGAAATTCGATTTTCAAATAAGAAATATCAGTAGGCCATTAAAAATTTTACTTTTTAATATAAATAAAATAAATTGAAGGAAAATTCACGTAATTTTATGACGGGTCCACGTATTTTTAGGAGGGTCTGGACCCCTTGGACTCCCGGTTGTTGCGCCCCTGGTAGTATGTACATCTATGTTTAATGAGCTCTAAAGGATGGATATTTTTAGATCAATGTACATACTTATGTAGATTTTAATAATTAATAAATTAATTGATGCACTTACATAAAAATATTTTTAGTGTTTTTGATATCGTATCATGTTACGCAAACATTTTGATAGATCAGTTCGACACTACCATAAAATATTATTACACTGTCGCCTATGTATGTATTAATTACTTAATTATTAATTAGTATGTAGTTAGCTGCTTGCTTGCCTGCTTCCTATCGCCGCTATATGTGCACGAAGATCGACGTGTTTATTATCTTTATTTTATTATATGCTTTTAATCACTTTATAGGATTGTAAGTTTTTATATGGCGAGTTGAAATATCTTTTTTATTACCAATTTGATAAAAATAATACCAAAAATAAGTGTAACGAAATTTTTAAGAAAAAAAAAACTGATGAAAGTGTAAATTCATTAAGAATTGGCGCCGGTTAAAATATGAATATATAGGGTGATGCAAAACAATTTACAAAAATAATGTATGTCGTATGTACTTCGAAAGAAGATTAGAGGGGAATTTTCAGTTGCCAATGTAAATGTAACGAAGAAATAATGAAAATAAGTACCAAAGAGGGAAAGAAGAGGTCCCTAACAGAGTCGCCATATAAAATATTTTGTACTGGGGGGCTACGAATAGAGCTGGAGGGCTGTCATAAAACGTAAAAATATTATCAATCTTTTTAAAAATCATTGTTACGGTGTTTTACTACTAATCCCACATCGTTAATGTTGTTTTGTGTCTGTTTGTGTTTTTTAATTGTCAATATTATGAATCATTTTGCTTGTTATATGTACATACATATCTTATATTTTTCTAATGCAAAAACAAAACCATCTTCAATCTTGTGAGCGACCTACTAGAGTGATACAATCTACTAATACAATCAATTTTGTTTACATTAAAGCAGGTATAAAGAAGGTGAGATATAGATATTATTTAAATAATCATAAAGGAAATAGAGATATTGTTTACATTATAAGTGTTTTGAACTCCTCTAAATTAATTTCTATTACAGTCGACCACTTATTTATTCAACATTAATTTTTTTAAATTATTTTTAAAATTAAAATTATATATTAAATTATGAAAGATGAGTAATTTTTGATTTTTACTGATTTGTTCTCAAAAGCTTTCTTAGGCTAATCTTCAAATCCAGAGGAAAATCCTCAGCTTTGTAATAAAATTTATAGCCCCCCAATCCAAAATATTTTATATGCCGATTCTGTTAGGGACCACTGTTTTCCCAAGTTTGATGAGTACAAAGTTATTCATAGAACATCACTTTGAAAAAAATTTCCCTTGTTTTATATGATTGTTATCTCTAGAATGCCTGTGGAAATAGTTTAAAAATCGTTTTGGATCCTGAATGACTGTGGAAATAGTTTAAAAATCGTTTTGGATCCTGATTTTTTGTTTGGAAATCGTTTTTGAAAATCAACTTCGAGCGGTTGAAAATGTTCAAAAACGGCTCTGTGTTGCGCTCAGCTTGATCGATAACTACTTTTGCGATATTTCTATAAATAACTCAAAAATGATAGGTACCAGCACACAAAACAATAAACACATTTTGAAACTTTACTAGCGTTTTTCTTAACGCCACGTTTTTCAAAGTGGTGGACAAAATACCTACAGAAATTTTCATCCAATTAACTAGACACTTAACCTATAGCTTCTTAGATAAATTATTAGGATCAGGTCAGACGAGAGGTGGGGACAGTCAGGGTTTCAATCGCGGGGTCCGGATTTGAAAAGGGCGCCCGTAGCTATCATTAGTAGACATGGAATAAAATAATTTTTTTTTAGTTCACCAGTTATATTTTTGGGAAAAATTTGGAAAATTTTCAAAAAATCTGGGTTTATTCCCGAGGTCCGCCATTTCTCTCCACGGCCCTGCAAAGGATTTTTTGAAATTAGCTAACAAGCAAACTACCGAATATTTTGTTTCAGCTAAGGGTGAACATTTCAGGAGTGCAGAATATAAAACAAAAATTTTTTCAGCATTTAAAAAATCAAATACTTGTTGAACTATGCGAAATTAGAATTTCATAGCTATTTTAACGAAAATTATGAGAAAAAGATTACGGTAGAATTTTTCTTTCGGCAAGAAAATTAATTAAGAATCATCTTGTAAATTTAGTTACATATTTATAAAAACTTTGTATGTAAATATGTAGGTATGTCTCATGTGCAGGCAGACAGGTAATTTGTCAATTAATTTATCAGTTTTACGGAAAGAGACAAATTTATTAAGCCATTTAAGGGAAAGTAATCATTTCACGACTGGTTGTTATCGATGAATCAAAAACACCAATGAAATCAAAAATAATTATTTAAAAATAAAAAAAATAACGACATTATTGATAAATAAAATATTATTTTTATAAAAATTTTATGTGAACTATGTTAGGACCTGTTTGATTTTTCAAAATTATTGGTTACTAGCAATTTTAATTGATTATCCAGCTGTTTTATTTAGTTTTTTTTCGGTAATAAATTTTGCGCAAAAATGGAAATATTTGACATTTTTGCAAAAAAAAAATTTGCAATGTCAAATTGAAGAAATATTTTTTTTCTGCCTACATGTTTATGAAATTATTAAGCTAGACCGGTTCTTTTAAAGTTAAATTTCATATAAAATAAGTAAAATAATTACCTACATCGAATTTGGTTGTTTAGGTTAAGAGGACATGATCGAATTTTTAATCGCTTAGTCAATAATACTCTTCACAATAAATTTCATAAGCGTGATGTGCTTTGTGCGACCTGTGTCATAATTTCTTAGAAATTTCTCGTTCATCTGTTTCCTCATACTTTCTAAAATCGGATTAAATTCGAAATTAGGGTGAAGTAGGATAATTGTAGAGTGATTTTTGTACAGTTGCACTTTAGACACAAATACTTTATTTGCTGTATAAATAGTAAGCAGTGTCAATACCAATGGCATAACAGAGTTGTTAAGGGGAGATTCGCCCAAACAACATCAAAAATCGACTTTTTTAATTATTATTTTTTTCTATACAAATAAATATTTTATTAAAAACTAAATATACAACATTGTTTCTACATTTGTTGAGATTACAAAAAAAAAAATTAAAATTCAAAACTGGGTATAAATGGCTTTGAAGTCGACACTGCGAGATTTTTCTACCTTGATGGCTCCTCGCGTTCTGAAATCCCCAGTGAACCAAAATCAAAAACTCAAGGATTTTCTGAAAATATACATAGGTATACAGTTATGGCACTAACTATAGGATCTAAGAAAAAAAATAAAAACCCAGCGAAAAATTGTATTTTGAAAATTAACTTTCAAAAGTCCCCGCCCTATACAGTATATTACGGAATCAAAAGATTCTAGTTTTTGTCAAAATGACGGTATCGAGGAATAATATGCACTCTGATTTGTGTCGATATCTCAGATACTTTTTGAGATACACGAGGAACCATGTCAAAAGACGTACTTTCGAGAAAAAGGCATTTAAAGTTTTTTATTTAAATTGAATTATAGCAAAGTGGGTACACTAAAATGCCCATAAGTTTTTGATTTTTCATTTTTTTAAATAAAATTTTAAGAGAATATTTGTAGCACCTTAAGGAACATAATTATGAAGAAATAAAATCGATTTCTTTTTTTTTTTAGCAAATCTCCCCTTGCAAATTAAATTAAGTTGTAGAAAATGAAACAAACAAACTGAACGTGGTACATGGCTAGTACATCGTTTACCTCTTGACGAAGGTTTACACCCGCCCTATTTAACAGGACAAAATCGAATTAATGCTTTAGTGAATTTTATAAAAACAAAATACTAATATTTTGTTTATTAGTGTTTATTAATTATTTATACTTTTTATATTAGTTTGAAAATTGAAAATTATAAAAAAATTCAACCGAGTCATACTTGATAAATCTTTCAGTTAGAAACAAATATGCTGGTTTGATGACAGGGTGGGGTAGATGGGGATGCAGCCTCGGAACCCCGGGTTTTACGTGGGTTTAAGGAGGTGTTCAGTAGTTGTCGATAGAGGGCTAGACTGAAAGTTAAGAGTTTTTTTGCTCGTCAGTTATTTTGTTTGGCAGGAAATTTTCTTCATAGTCCCCCAGATATGAGTTCCATAATAGTTATATAATTCGTTGTAAGAACGATACAATACACTCAACATATCACAATTTCATTCTGACAAAATGTTAAATGTAAATACATAGTTAAGAATTTTTAAACATTCATTTTATGATGTTCAATACTAATTTACATATTAGATTGTTTTACCTTAATACAAGGTAATTATTTCTCGAAATGTAAGAAGAATTAAAAATTGCATTTCTCAATGAAATTCCAAACAAGTGTACATTGGCACAAAACAGTAATACACGTAGTTAATACTTACATAAGCACTAAATACTGCGAACATAAAATTGGAATATAGAAAAAAAAACAATTAACTCATTGTAAGGAACACACCTAGTTTTATATGAATAAATCTGCACACAATTGCAGTTAAGTCAAGTTGCTCAATAAATTCATATTATGGTATATCACGAAATTAATACATCGTTAACAGATTATCATGCGCCTAATTCGATTTTATGTCATCCGTGTTTCAATTTGAATATCATCTGAGTACATATTATATAGAAATCTATCTGTATCGATATAATATCTATGTTATGTACCTATATATATTTTGAAGATTTATTTTAAAAATTTTAAATATAATGTTTGTTCATATTAGGTATTGTGTAAGGTATTTTTATATAATGTGTTGAAGAAAAGTTGTGAAACGGATAGATAGTGTTGAATCACTGAATCGAAATGCACTAAAAGAATTTTTAGGTAGTGGCAGTGCTTTTACAACTTTGTCCATCGTACTCAAAGTTGAAAGTATAATACGAGTTCTTCTCGCCGAGTCTTAACTATCGTAAATGTATAATTTTGTAAAATCCAGCTGTCTATTATATCTTCATAGTTCCCACACTTTTGCGTTACGACAATGGAATTTTACATGTCTGTGTTATAGGTGGAAAAGACATTTAATAAGCAAAAACAATTTCTTTTCAATTTCTGAAGGTATTTTCCTCTTATTGGAAAATGAAGACGCAAATTTTTTTCGCCGTTAAAAAGGATTCTTAAAATAGAATTGAGGTTGCTTTTATTATTTTTAATTTATAAGTGTCTTTTTCGAAATATTGTGCTCCACGCTGAGGTTATTAGTTATTACTTATAGAGTTATGATAACTATAAAAAATATTTTTAAATTTACTAAATTCTATCCTGAAAGTTACGAAAAATCTAACACCTAATTTAACGCGTGTCTAACACACATTTGAATTTTTAATTCCAGTCTGGTATCAATTAATAATTATCTAAATATTTTCTTTTCAGCGCTTACGCCATAATATTTTAGAATGCAAACGTTAACGTCATTTGTATACTAGAGCATTCTGAAGATTAAAGAATGATTTTCGGGCGAATAATTTTTTAATATTTACCTAATATATAATGATTTTTCAAACACGCCGTTAACTAGGCCATTCCCAAAAATCATTGAAAACCAACACTTAATTGAATAAACAAGTATTTTCTGCTGATTGGCTCTTTAGGAATATTTATCGAAATTTATGTCAGCCATTCTAAATATTAGTTAAAGGTGGACTTTTTCAGTGTTATTTTAAGGTACCATCACAGAGTGATCGGCCGAAAAATAGTCAGTTTTCACAATTTTTTTCGGATGGATAGGATGGGGGAATGGGGATGAATTTTTTTTACAATTAATACCACTATTTAACAATACAAAGATATTTTTTTTATTTATTTTTATTTATTTTTTATAATTATTATTATAATTTTTTTTAAAAAAGTGTCTTTACAAAAGCGCGAAATTTGGAGCCCACAATTGCGGCCGCAATTTTATCTGAAAAAAAAAATCAAATAGATTATCAATCTGTAAGGAAACCGCTATGTTCCTATGCGGGCTTTGCGAAATCTTCCTTTTTTTCACACGGAAAACTATAAAAATTTTAGTACTTTTTATTCAAATCTCCGTTTTTTTTATATCAAATTTCAAAAAAAAGCTCCCACAGAAATAGGAACATAGTAGCTTACCTACAGATTGATAATCTATTTGACTTTTTTTTCAGACAAAAACTGCGGCCGCAATCGTGAGCACCAAATTTCGCCGTTTTTTAAAAACACTTTTAAAAAATTTATAAAAATTATAAAAAATAAATAAAAATAAATAAAAAAAATATTTTTGTATTGTTAAATAGTGGTATTAATCGTAAAAAAAAAATTCATACCTATTCCCCCACCCTATCCATCCGAAAAAAAATTGTGACTGTGATGATACCTTAAATTAAAAAAAAAATTCAAAGAATTCAAAAAAGTAAATGAAAGGAAAGAAAGAAATCTTAAAAAAAAATCACAATAAAATCAATAATTTAATTTAATACAGTAGGTAACTTTTCTGGGATTTAGTAGTTTCTTAATCCTTAGTGCTTCAATTACTTTAGCAACACAAAAATTTAATGCTAGTCGTTATAACATTTACACTCGCGAAAACATACAATTAGTCAGCATGCAAGACAAGTGACGGGTGATTCTTTATTTAGCGTTGGTATATTTTCTTGTTACCGACACAAAAATTATTACTAACTTTTATCGGAGCAGTCAATATTTGTAAATCATTTTTTTCTATATTTATATTAAAATATAAACAGTTCGTGTTATTCATTAACATTTTTTATTGTTATAATCGATAATGTTAACTAACAGAACGAACTGGGACTGTACATATAGTGACTTCTTTACATGGTTAGGTATTGATGTAATCAACATTCTTTTTTTCAATCAGATAACTTAATACATTCTTATCAGATATATTTGTATGATAATGCATGTAAGTTTTAAAATAATGTAATACTTATTGCAAAATCAAATTAACATTAAAGATGCATGCTTAAATACAAATATATTTGACAAGAATAATTTTGCTTTGTAAAGTTGCGCAGATATAAAAGTGAAAAATATACATGTTTATATATACATATACATATATATATATATATATATATATATATATATATATATATATATATATATATATATATATATATATATATATATATATATATATATATATATATATATATATATATATATGTATACGCCTATACGCCAAAAATATAATTATGGTACCCATTTTTAACAATTTCATATAAAGTGGATTCGTTGGCAAAATAGTGTACCAGTTGGTGTTTTGTTATTGTACGTTAATTATGATTACTATCCTTTTCACTTTATGGTTCGTGGCTTGGTTTCAGTATTCTTGGAAACCACTATCTATGTAAAGTTTGCTCCGGTAAACTCCAGACAGTGAGTTAGTTGAAAGTTAATTAAAATTGGTGTAATAAGAACTTATAATTAGTTAAAATTTCTACTTTTATTTAAATCTCTATTCTTGTGATTTTTATTTTATGAGTTTTGAGTTGATATTACCGTATTTTCCGGGGTATAACGCACCTTGAACACCAAAAATATTATCCAAATTTCGTAGTACGCGTTATACGCCAGATATAGAACTGAAATCTGTAAAAATTAAGACGGCTTTTATTTTAATTTTATATGTATATTCTTTTGTGAATAGTAAGTGGGTTTTCGAATAAATAATAAAAATTAAATAAAAGAAAATTTAAAAATTTGGGGGACAGGTCCACCCACACTGTCAGCTTCCCATTGGATGCCCTTAAAGACTAGAGAATACTGTATATAAATAATTTCTTTTTTTCATTTCAGGGGTTCCTCAACGAATGATATCATCATTTATTTTTAAGATATAAAAGAAGAAAAATTTTTCACAAAAAATTTTTAATTTCATTTTTTTCTTTTCAAAACACTAATCCGAATTTGCTGAAAACTTTATCCTTTGTTCTCGAGATATTATCATTTGTTCCCGAGATATGCGAGACGAAAGAAAATTGTCAAACGAACGAACGAACGAACTAACGAACGCACACACAGACATCACGCTAAAAACGATGAATTCGGATTCTAATGACCTTGAAACGTGGAGATATGTCTAAACTAGCGATTCGTAAAATCGGACCCATTACAGTAACTTTTAATTGGAAGTTAAAAATAATAGAAAAAAATAAGATAAAATAAAAAAAAAAATAAAATATACAAAAACATAAAAATAATTAACTTATAAAAGAAAATTTTTAAAAGTACATAAAGTGAAAAATAAGTAAGTAAATATGATTCATTATTTTATTATCAACATTGGGGTGCGCGTTATATGGCAAACATACAAAAAACTAAAATATTACTCAAAATTTTGAGGTGCGCGTTATACGCTGGAAAATACGGTATTTGTTAAATAACCATTTAACCGCGCAAACACACAAAAACAGCAGATGTAGCTACTGTAGTTAGATGCAATATCAATGTCGCGTAGTTTGAATATTTTAACTTTTTAGAAATTTTATCGTTCGAGGTGCAAATATTCTTGTCATTTTCAATGAAAATATAATGTTTCATGATGCTACCTTAGTACATTCTTTAAAATAATTTTCTACTTTGATAAACGTATGAATTTGATAAGCAACATTTAATTATTTATAATTGAGCTAAGATTTGGAAGTTGATAACCGTATCATATATCGTAATTTTATTGGCATAGTTAAGTAAAGAAAACCTTATTATTTTTATACATTTATTGAAAGATTTATTATTGTGATAACAAAGTGAATTTTTATGGATATTTTGTGGAATTTTCAATAAAAATGAAAATAATAATAAAAATGATAATTTGAAATATTTTCAACATTTTTTTGAAAATGTACATTAAATTAATTATTAACTTTTTTCGGTAATCAAATATAGGGTTTCGTTGATCAGTGATAAAAATTATCATCCAATGGCTATTTATTTAATCAGCAATGTTTACGGTTTCATCTGATTAACATTAAATAGTAATTTTTGGAAATATAATGAAACATTTTAATATTAATTTTGTACAATTTAGGAATTGTAGTTTAAGTCTTGAGATATCAGCAACATTTTGGAATTTTTATGTGACGGGTACAATGAAATCTAATGAATACTGCACCAAAAATAAATATATAACGTATGATGCGAGTCTTTCAACAACCACGCATAGAAATTTGAAATTTCAAGTTACAATTCACAGCCTGTATATTATCATATTATACTACTTTTGTAATACGAAGCCTTGTTTGGTTTTTAGTCAGGTAAATTAAAAAAAAGAATAATTAGTTCCATTATCCTGCACCTTTTGTTATAAAGTCGTTTCAATTTCAAAATTAGATACACAGGAAGTTCAAAAATCGAGGCATCCCCAAAACGAGTTCTAATTTGTTTTAGAAAAATTCATTTTTATTGTTCGATACACATCGTTTTGGTATGATTAGACAGAACAACAATGTTAGTTATATGTGTTAGTTAGTCAGCGTTCATGGAAGACGTCCAGAAACACAAAGGATACACCTAGTGTTAAGACAATAAAAAACATAAGAATGAGACAAAAAACGCCATGATCTCAAAGATCAGTTTGCTACTTTTATTCGCCAGAAAGATTCCGATAGTAAGCACTGGTTTATGCAGGCCGGAGCGCGACCATCAAGCGCACCGATCAAGTTTTGATGTGCTTGAAAGCATTTTTCAACATCATGTGATCGCTTTCAACTTTCCAAAAGAGCGTGCAAAAGAATTGAACTGGCCTCCATATTCGCCGGACCTTAACCCTTGCGATTTTTTTCGTTGAGAATATGTTAAAGATAAAGTCTGGGAGACTAGCTCGGAAACCATTCCTGTGTTAAAAATGCCATAATCGCTTCAATTCACTTGATAGATATTAATCTTTGCAAGCGGATAATCAGCAGTTTTAAGAATCGGTTCACTGCGGTAATTGCAAAAGGGGAAAATCATTTTGAAATAATGTAACATTAACTGCATTATATACCCTTTTCTTCTTATACTTTGGCTCTACTATATTTTGTCCTTTCTCTGATTGATATCTAAAACAAAACTTTTTGGTAGTACCCAATGGACCACCCTGTATGGGTGACTACATATGATTTAAGCCCCAAATACTGTAAAAATTTAAATGAAATGGAACTTCTAACACGTAAGATATCGTTATTTAATGGAATTTCTTGATAGCGCCGTGGCGACTATTACTTTGAAATTTGTAAGGGACTATCTAGGAACCAAACCGTACAATTTCTAAAAATTTCATTATATCACTTGGTGGGACGTTCAACACACAGATCGACAGACAAAATCAATTTTTAAATATGACAAAAAATTGTCATATTTAAAAATTGGTCAAATGTTTTCGCTACTTTAGTAAGTCCCGGAAGTAAAAATATTACCGATTGGTGTTGCCAAATGTCTTACTTACATAATAAAGTATCTTGAAAAAAGATAATTAATTATCTGTACAGCACTATAAAGTATAAGCCCACATTTGTCAGGTGTCTCGAAAAACGGGGCGTCGAGACATAAGTTAAAGCTAAAAATATATGATAAAAATATGCTAATATCATCAATATTATTCAGTTAAACTTATTGATCTCACTAATAATAATAAACAAAATAACATAATTATTAATTAGCGTTATGTAACAAAAAAAATGTAACCTATTCCATAATCATTCACACCACACATTCCACCTAAATATTTCATAATAAAACATGGTAATATCATTGTCTCAGCAATGCGGTGCGGTGCGGAACATATTTTGACACGGAATAACGACCAGACAGACGGACGAACGACTGGTGATCGAAAGAAATCAATCAACAATCAACATAATATTTTTGTGTAACTATTCCAGCCTTCAAATTTCTCATTCCCGTTACATGTAGGTATGTAAATATCGTATAGCACACCACACAAAGTTGAAATTGATAATCGAAAAAAAAAATTATTTGTAGCGTTCGCCGTGCCGCACAGTTCGATCAGCAAGCGGTTTACGATGATGACTTTTTTACAGTTAGAAATTCTAACACATTTTTTTTTTTTTAGTATTATTTTATTATATTGTGTTTTTAAGTGTATTAATATGTAATAATTTTTTATTGTAGTCGAATTTAATACTTTTTTGTTTGGTCGCTTGGAGTGTAAATGATAATGTAATTATTCTGTGGGTACGACAGAGGTGAAAATGTCAAGTGTCATTGGTTTATTTATTTATTTTTTCGTATGCGAAAATATTGCGTACAGTGCCCTACAAAATTATTGGGTTGTTCGCAAAGTAATTTAGTTTTTTCTTTAGTGAAAATGGAAATTATATAGGTATTCTCTATTTTGGTCCGAGTCTGGTAGTAGCATGATTCAAATGCCTTGTTACTATCTTCATCAGCTTCAACTGGCCTACCAGAACGTGCATCTTCAAAATCCAAATTTTGCAAAATCAGCTTTGGCACTGGCGTTCTGTCAATACATCTTCTCCAAATAATGTTTTTTCTTGCTTTAACAGCATTTTAACTTTTCGATAGAAAAAAAGTAAAATATGTCGAAAATACTACTTGCGATTTCCCGTATTTAACCGGGCACCAAACAGAAGCTATTGTAGGATTAAACAAATTTTTTCATAAACAAACCTTGCCATATCAGCCGTCAAAGATAATATCAATATTATAATTGATAATACCATCGTGTATGCTATCGTGTAGATCTCGTTTGGATAGTCAAATCTTTCTTATATATTATATATATATATATATATATATATATATATATATATATATATATATATATATATATATATATATATATATATATAGTGTTTTATTATATTAGTAACAATTTGGTTAGCGTTAATCCGAAAATTTACCTTATCAGTAGTAACTTAAGGATTTTGAGTCCCGAATCAGACTGATGAAAACCAGTTGAAATCAAAAAAAATCGGATAGATTTTAGAATAAAAAAAATTCCCTTGAAGTTCATGTTGGCTAGGGCTAGAAAAACTGATCATGAAGGAATATGCATTATAATATGTGACAAGATACATGTACTCTTATGGCAAATAGAGTAATTTTGTCATATTTTAATGAAAAATGATGTTAAATATCTAAAACTTTGCATAGTAAGCAACAAAATTATTAGGAAAAGTATTACTGAAAAAACACTTGAATTCTTGGAATAAATGAATTACTAACCTAAAATCTGGCAATATCTGACAACCTCACGTTGAATGAGACATGTCTGAAAATTCAAAAATTAAATAAAGCATATAACTCAAAAAATTGCAGTTCAGTACAAAAAAATTTTCCAAAAATCACAGATTTTTTACTGAATGTACACAAAAATCAGATTGTACGGACTCAACGTCATCAACTTACAATTTTTTACAGTATCCATTTTTCTAGAATTAAATAAAGATGTCTAAAAAGGAGATTCACATTTTCTTATTGTAAGGATAGTTACTGAACCTGAAAATACTTTGCTAACAATTTTCATCTGATTTTGCGTTTAATGACTATATTATGGGAATATGATACGAGATTTAGCAATGAAAAATTTGTTATTTATATATATATATATATATATATATATATATATATATATATATATATATATATATATATATATACAGGATGGAAATCAAATAACTCTTATCCTTTTGAGGGGTGACTCATAGCACCCTGTAGACACTAAAACTACAAGAATTTTTTCGGAATTAACAGTTTGAGAAAATCGCATATTAACTGGCTGCATGATACATTATGGATAAATACCTTCGTAATATCAAAGGTACAAAATAATTTTATTGACTAAAATTCAATAAAATTTTATAAACATGCTTAGGTCGTAAACGTGTTTCCCAGATTTTTTCTTAAAAACAGAAAATTTATCTTACAAACATGAGATGGTCAGAGCTGGATTAAAAAAAAATTTGAAAGTTCCCTTTTTTACTATCAATTTTTTTTTTGTTAAAAACACTTTTGGTTCAAATTTGTTGGCAAATATTAATTACATGTGAGATCTACCCACTGTTTTCTTACAGAGACTTATTTACGTTCCATCCTGTATATGTATAATATTAATTGATTGTTTGAAAATTAATCAAATTCACAGATAAAAAAAATTGTATATACCTATGTATGTATTTTATATACGTGCAAAAGTAAAATTTGCATAGAATTTGAATTAAACTATACAATATGCGTTGTGTGTATGAAATATGGTTAATAATTTACAAACCAGCAAACGTAGTTTTTTTTTTTTGTAAAAATATTTCTTATGATGTCAATGAAATATTTATTATAGATTTTGTTTTCTATAGGTTGTAAAATAAAAGCACCATCTTTTTTTTGAGTATTGGAATTTAATGTTTCGTTAACTTAGAAACTCATATTTTGTAATTCAAAATTATTTATAGTGTTTTTGCTGGAAAAATGCTAACTATTCAAGATAAAATTGTAGTAAAGTTTGCTCTTTTTCCATTGAAACTCAGTATACTGATTTAACACGGGGCTAAGGTACATATAAATTTATATAGAGAAATATACCCATGTATGTATATATCTATGTATATATACCACTTTAAACTTTTTTCCTGTTTATTGCTTCTGAGATTACTAAAGTACATTCTCAAAACGATTTGTTTGTTCAAAGATTAAAAATTTCTTCCATTTTTTTTCGAATCAAAAAAAAGCAGAAGAAAAATTCTTTGACTCGAAGAAATATTTCACTGAATTTTTTTCCGCGAGTCAAAGAAATATTTTTTTGATTAATACTGATATTTTGGAAAGAAGGAATTATCAATTTCTGAAATTTTTTCTTTAATTTAGACAAATATTTTTTTAATTCAAAAAAATATTTTCTAAAAATTATTTTCAGTATTCAAACAAATATTTTTTTAAATCAAAAAATTATTTTTGATTTAAAGAAGAAAAATCCAAACAATTTTTATTCTTTGAACAAGAAAATCGTCTTGAGAGTGCGGGGATACTGAAATTCGGAATAGACAGTGCTTCTTACATTATTTATTTAGAATTATATTTAAATTTACTTTATTTTCTAGCGGAGAGTTTTCGACGGATATAATAAACAGCTATTAACATCTTGCTAATTAGTTATTTAATTTTTACAAATTTAGTTTTAGTGTCTATTAAGACAGTTGAACTAATTATCATTGTCTTGTTTGTTTCAGGTATGAAATTATTTAATAATTTCAAATATTATATGTGTCTAAATCGAGTAAGGTAAGATATAATAGGTAATGTATACTTAACATTAATAAAAACAATATAATATTTTTTTGCAATTCAGAATTAAAAAGTTAACTTTATAGTTGCCTGTGATAGTGTCAAAATGGCTTACTTTTTTTCACGCCTGAAAAAAAGTAAATAAGCAATTTTCATTCCTACAGTAACGCTGCTAGTCATAGCTAGTTATTCATGAACTATTTAAAAGAAATATTTTGAATTTTTTTTTAAATAAATATTTCAAATTTTTAATAAACTGAGATCATATTTCCATTTTTTATTAAATTTTTATGTATTATAAATATTAATAATACAATTTTTTACTTTACGAAAATTTTAAATTTTTTTGCTTTATAGCCTTCCTTTTTAAAAATGCTATTAATGTAGTAAATTTACCAATATCTATGTTTCTTTTCATTCTGAGTGTAGTCTCTAACATTGAATAGTGACTCCACATAGTTGAAGCTTTTTGGTTTTCCATTTTTTGTGAAAAATAGGCAAGCAATATTTTTTCCTCTACTATTTCAATTTTTCTCTCATTGCACCACTCACTGAATTTCTTGTAGGCAATTTCGTACAAATTCTTTGATTTTGTTGGTAGTAACGCCGATATTGCAGCTTCTGTAGCTATTTCTACATCCATTGATGTGTTATTTATTAATTCATACATTTTATGAATAAAAATATTACTTTTTAGAGAAACACGTCTTTCTTTGAAGGCAGTCAACAAATAAACAATTCAACATTTGTAAATAACCTGCTTACTAGATTTGAATAATATTTAGTTAATAACCAAATTAATTTTTTGTTTATGATACTTTTCTGCAGCAACGTTATAACAGTGAATATAAACTATAGTTACCCATGAATTACTATAACAAATATGATAAATAAATACATATAACATAGGTTTATATATAATTAAAATAATATTATTATTAATAAAATTTTACTATTTTAAATCAGAATTGCAAAAAATATTGTATGCAACACGTACAATTGTCCGTCTCAATTGTCCAACTCGGCCCGCGGGCCTCGTTGGACCAATTTACGACTCGTGAAAAAAACACCTTCATTTTGTAACTTTTTGCATAAATAACTAATCTACGCCTGACTTTATAAATGTTATATCTAAATATATAATCTCATTCTCATTCTATACAAAACAAAACAATAACGGAAACAATTTGCAAAAATATAAAATTTGATATAGTAATATTTATTTATTAAAATTTTTGTATTCGAAACCATTGTAATATAATTATTTTATATTATATTTTACTTTAATAAATCATTTCAGTATCTTTTTTTTATTTGCCTATTTCGCTGTTGAAGTAATAAAACTATTCGCAAAAAAATAATAGTACTGCTTTGAATATATTATGCAAAACTATCATTTTTATTCAACTCAACATTTCTGAATTTAAAGAATAAAAATTTGATGTTAGTTTTTTTTTTTAATGTTTTCATTGTAAGGCCAATCCTATATTGTTTGTTAGAATTGTTACATATTAATATACTGAATATTTAATGGTACTTCAGTAGGGGGTTCAATTGGCACCGTCTAAAAATTTTGCGTTTGTGAATCTTTAATTTTTAGAAAATCATTTATACAACATGGTGTATTGTTGTATATAGGTGTTAACATGATTGAATTAGAGTGATTTTGATTGTGTTACAAATTTACATTTCCGACAAGGCAGAATGATGATTTAAAATTTGCAAAATTTATGCAAGCGATCAACTAACGGTATTGATATGATTTTGTTTTTTAAAAGAGGCGACAAAACATTGTATTTTGAACACCTTTGAAACGCCACTTATTGTTAGACATAGGTGTGGCCAAATTTAAAGTCATAACAATTTTATTATGAACTGTTAAACCAAATTTTGAAAAAAGATCAGTAAGGCCCGATTTACATTAACGCTACGCTTTCGGTACGATATCACTACGCTCCCGATTCAATAAAATATTCTTACACAATAAACAATGAGTGTATTTACATCATCGCTTTGATATCGGTCTGATATCAGTCACGGTTGGCTCTCGCTCCAATGTCACTCCAATATCAATACCACTCAGGTAAAATTTTATCGGCACGATATCAGACTTGTTATGGCTTGTACCTATAGTGTAAACACTTTTTTGATTCCACTCCGCTTGCATTCAGTTGTTATGAAAAGATATTTGTATCGTACTGAGATCGAACTGGGAGCGTGCTTAGAGTCGCATTATTACGTGAATAGAGAACGAATAAGTACCAGCATGATATCAGCACCGTAATATGAACACAACAAGATTATATCGGAGCGAGAGTGGAGTGGGAGCGTACCGAGAGCGGAGTGTTAATGTAAATCGGGCCTAATTCTAATTAATTCGTCAGTTTTAAACCATTAAGGGATCTTTTGCAAGTGATGTGCTATAAAAAAAAAACACTTTTTTGGAATTTCTTTTTGCAGAAACTATTTATCGTATTAAAAAAAACTTTTTTACATTAAAGTACATATAATTAAGTGTATCTTGAATATTTTTTCTTTTATTTTTGATCAGCCATCTGTCCTTGTAAGCCTGTTGAAGACCTAAAAAAACGGTGCCAATGTTTTAAAAAAAAACTAAAAGCTCGATTGTACTAAAATTTGATGCATTTTCTTTATTATGTTGTTTTTTTGTAAGATTATCTAGAATTAACCCTTAAAATAATAAATTTGATTTTTTAGAACGCCTGAAGAGTCAAAAAACGAAGCAAGTTTTCTTACGTTTTTATTTACAATGGCGCCAAAAAAAAGAATGAGGTCTGATGATGGACTGAATCTAGTTAGCCTTACAAAAAATATCATAATATAGAGAATGCAAATTTTAGCCCAGTCGGACTTATAGCTTTTTTTTTGAATCGTTGCGTTGGCACCGTTTTGAATTACAAAATTTACATGTGACATTCAGCAGGCCTGCAGTAGCAGATGGAAGGCCAGAAAAAAAGAGAAAAAATCAAGATACTCTTAATTGCATGTATTTTAATGTACAAAACTTTTTTTTTCATTACACTAAGTAGTTTCTCCAAAAAATAAATAAATAAATAAATAAATAAATAAGTAAATAAATAAAAAAAATAAAAAATCCAAAAAAGTGTCTTTTTTAGCACATTACTTAATTGTCTTCAATTTTTTTTACGACTACCGAAAATAATTAACCTATCGTTGCTAAAATTAATGTCTGTCTCTTAATAAAACAATATTTAATTTATGACAACTGAACATGATTTAATTATTTTTAAAAAGAACATTAAGAAAAAAACGTCGCGCCGTGAGTAGCAAAGCCCGATCACGGGAGTCGAATTTTCCCCTTCATTTTCGCTATTTTCAAGATATCTAAATGTGATTAAAAGTATTTTACATATTTTTAAATATTGAAAAAGAACCTTAAATAGTGAACTAGAACGATTTCATTGAAGCATCTAGCGGGGTGTTATATCACTTTTATTTAGTGAACATGACTGTATGTAGGTAGGTATTGCAAGATATTGCATATATGCATTTTAAAAGTAAAACGATACCGTTTTTTTTTTCAAATTTTACATTTTTTTATCAAAATTTTATCGATTATGAGACAGCGTTAATAGTATCCTCAGTCGTGATATAAATAACAATGAAATAAAACTTTATCTGGATTTAACAAAAATTAAAAAAAATTTGTAGATGTATCACAAACATGCATACCTACACGCAAATTTATATTTTAGTGATTTCGTGACTATATTTTGGACCCACTACGGAGTTGCAGGTCGTATACTAATAAGTTTAAAAATGTCCCTACATAAACGTAACAAAATTTTGTAACTATCAGAATACATGCAACTTCATTAAAATATTCAATACTGTAGTAACTATATATGTATTCTGTATTAAATTTCAGTACCTACATCAAAAATAAGTAAATTACCTAATTAATTAGGTACCTACCTGTGTAAAATGTAAATTCATAAAATTGTTTACAATATAGTTTCAGTATTTTTTTCTTAAATAAATTAATTTTCTACTTATTGACAAACTGTTGACAGGTACAACATAAATTTTCGATTTAATTACTTGTTACGTCGTAGGCGGGCCTAATAAAATTTTATAATTACGATATCAAAAGAGAAAAAAAAACGGATAATTGATTAACTTCCGAAAACTTTGATTTTTTTTTTTTATAGGTACCCATTATAAATTCATAATCATAAATTTATAAGATTTGAATTAATTATATACTTGAATAAAATTGACGGAAATTTAGATTTTTTGTTTAGATTTGATGGGTCTGTTTGATCAATAAACAATTTATTAAATAAGGTAAATGGTATAGTTATTGGTCAGTTAAGAAAAATTTTCAAAACAAAGTACAGAAAAGGTACGTGTTGTAGCTTTATTTTTAACGAAAAAATTCATAAATAAAGTAAGACCTGTCTATTTTAATGTACCATATAAAACTTTAATATTACATATTGGTAAGTCTCTGAAAAAAAAAAATATTAAAGAAAAATACAGTTATTGGACAAAAATTTCATTTATTAATTTCTGGCGTATTTCCACAATCCACAAGTTCTGTAGATACTAGAAGGTTCTGTTTAACTAAAAAATCAGGAAGTTTGCTTTACTAGTCTATAAGTCTTATAATCTTCAAAAGAGAGTGTCTTGTCCAATAACTGTCAACGTCCAATAACTGTACCGTTTACCCTATTGATAGGTACAATGATTTGCAAATATTTTGAACCTACTAATGTTCTCTAAAATGTTGAAATGTTACTCAAATGTTTTTACCACAGACTAATGAACACAGGGCCAGCTTAGCCAATAGGCCCCCTAGCCATGGGCTAGGGGCGGTAAATTTTTGAAATAGGGCGGAAAAATGAGTACCTAATTAACGTTTTTTTTTTTGCTCGTCAGAAAAATTTGTGATTGAGGTTTTTTTTTTAAGATTTCCTTTTTTTCAAATAAAAGGTAGGGACGGCATTTTTCAAGATGCCTAGGGGCGGGCTCAGGGTTAATCCGGCCCTGAATGAACATAATATATAAAAGCTTCAAGATATGTTCAAAATACGACCAACTGCTACTTTGTAATATTGTAATTAGTGCGCAGTAATCGTGGTATCCGTACTTCCGAAGTAACATTTTTAATGTCACCTAAAACAATTATTGTCAAAATATAATATTGTAATAAAATTTAACTTTAAAAACAAAATGCAAAATTTAAAAAAAAGTATTGGTATTGATTGATTTTATTCTCAAATACATATTTATACAAACTATGTCTTGCAATAAATATAGTCCTGTTTACTGCATAATAGACAGCACATTATATTCCTCATACTACACCTACTGCGAGTGCTTCAATGAAGTATCTTATAAACTGGTTTTGCATATTGCTTATTTTTGCCCTACACGGAGAGAAAATTCCTATAAAAATTACTGTGCTCAGCACTACAATCGACGTGTAAAAGGCGAACATATTAAATTTTGTAAGGTAAAAATATAAAGATTATAATTAATCATAAAATATTTAAAGGATGGAATGTTCTTTTCGTAATATTATCTCCGTAAAATTTGTAAAACAGCACAGTAAAAAGTTCCATTACCGACAAAAAAATAATTTTTAATTGTGTTTATTAAAAAAATTACCATGCTAACATGCTAATAATAGAAAGAAAAAAAAACAGACAGAAGGTTGGTTGTGTTGGGATCGCTGTAATGAAATGTACGTCAATCAGCGAGTTACATGGGTTACATGCGAACCATAGGTGTGGACTGTGGAAAAAACTTTGTCAGACAGCTCGCACCACGCACCTTGATGCAGCTAGCAGTCAGTTGCTTTTACACTCTCTTAGGATGATGTCATCGTTTAATTCATCTTTTTGTTATTTACCTATCTTTAGTATATCTATTAGAATTATATTGTTGGCAATCATTTTTATATACATGTTTTTACAGGTACAGTGCAACCAATATAAGGTCGCGAGTCAGATGCGCAAATGAAAGAGTACGACAACAAGAATTAAACTATAATATACATGCATAAGAGTGTGATAAAAGTTGTGTTAGCACCACATTAAATTTTACCATGCTAGCACATATTTTTTATTTTGGTCGTCGATTGCGCACGGATCATAGGGGAGCATGGTAATTTTTCTGAAATTTTCTCTACAAAAATTATAGGATTTTTCTCTCCGTGTATGGTTTTCACTTATTTATTAGTGTTTATATTTTCTACACGATGTTCGTTAAACTAGTCGTCAGTAATGGTCAGTTCAGTGTCACGACATTGACGGTTCGTCACTGACCCTTGTTTACGGGAGTATATACACTGATTCGACGTTTTAAACGAAAAATTGTGTCTGTACATCAACCTTTAATTCGAGCTTTTCAAATTTAAAAATCACCGTGTATAACATCTACATTTTCTTTTATGTGAATTAGATTAATTTTTATCTACATACAAATTACCACCAGTAAGGCAAGAAGCTGATTGTAAATGAAACTTAAACTAATTTGTTTGAAAATTAAACCAGAATCATTATTTTGTTGTTTTCTCATGTTATCGTCAGTTTTTTAAAAGTTGTTAAAAATACATTTTGTACCTAGAGTTGTGAAATTAAATATTGAGAAAAGAAAAAGGCCTAATATGCGTTTTGTCGATACTCTCTGCGGAATGTACACATTGAACTACACAAATAAGGATACCAACACCACTGCAGTTTTGTTTCTTTTTTTTTATCAATCTATCATTCCATCGCTAGCAATAAAGATTATAGATATTATTATTATGGTTTTACTCTAAGTATTAAATCTCTTTTTTGATTCAGTTGTCGTAGAATAGCCTTTTGTCTTCTTTCATTTGTACGATATTGTACTTTTCTGTTTTTAACATACATTTTAAATACACAATTTATTATTTTTTTTGGAGGGTATTGTTTTAATTCTATTATTAATTAAATTGAGAGTGATTAAAATGAAAGTTAATGAACAAAAGATGTGTCAATCAACAAAACAATTAAAAAAATAAATAATTAAAAAACAAACATTGATCATTGATGTGCCAGGCAGATGATTTTCAATTCTATTATTTTAGGCTAAATGGTTTATTAATTAAAATTGATTAATAGCTATGTTGTGTGGAATTGACTAAACTACTTAGTAATCATCTGTGAAATAACAACAGTATGAAAAATTTCTCTTATAACTACTTCCTGTATACGAATCAATCAAAATAATAAAAAAAACTTTTACCATTTCGATTTTTTAGAACAGAGACAATTTTTTTTGTTTTGTTTTATTTATATTTCTGTTGGCAATCGCAATTCGATTGACGATTTGTAGGTCAATTTTCCAAAGTTGTAAACTTGACACAATTTCGAATATTTTTAATTTTTTTTATTTTGAAGTTTCTAGAATATACATTAGATATAAATACAGAATCGAATTGAAAATTATATGAAAATGTAATTCTAATGTAATAAGATTCTCCAACAAAGTAGCATCTATCTGTCGGGTAGCAAATATGTTAGGCATGTTTAGTTATTACCTTACAAGTAGGGGTTCAGATATGGCCGTCATCGTTTTCGATCAAATTTCGTCTGCTAGTAAAACATGATATCACTATTAAACATTTACAATATTAAGGTCCACCTCCCAAAAACACAGGAAATATTTTTATTTAAAGTTTAGACAAAAATAGAGGTAAGCTATAATTTATTAAGTTATTTAGCGAATTTATCGAGGTAGCTGTAAGTTAATGTCATAGCGCAGAAGTGCGGTTAGTGGGTACCGGTATTAAATCCCGGTAAAAATAATTTTTCAACTTTTTTTTTTCTTTTTTAATAAAAATTTATTAATTATGTCACCAAAATTAAGCTACGAAATATTACTGGTCGCAAAATTAATGAATATAAATAAATTTTCTAAAATCTTTTTTGATATACCTATTGAAATTATATTCTACTAGCAGACAAAATTTGATCGAAATCGGTGACGACCATATCTGAACGCCTCCTTGTTATAGTAGTTCAATTTAAATAAAGTGCCAAGTAATTCATACGGAGCGCCTATTATCCTGAAAATCAAGTGAGTCTTCTTCAATTTTTTTTAATTATGTTGTCAACGAAGGCAAAATATGTGTTTCGATACTAGAATATTAAATAAGTAACTACGGGAAGCAATCTCAAAATTTGTAGTTGACGAATCTATCTATAGTACTAAAGCTAGAAGATTTTACTTGAAAAGAACTGTCTCCTGATGCGTACAATTTTTAAGGCAGATATAATTAAAACTTCGGTTTAAAAGGCATAAAACATACAATAACTTTTGTAAGCTGAACGATTTTTATGTTTGTTTTTTATGAAATTTTCATTACTTTAAAATCGACTGTCTGCGTTAACAATTTATAGAAAGAGTCAGTCAAGCCCTAACGTTTAGATTGAAAATTTTTTAAAAATGATTTTGGTAGTTTTTAACTCACCACGTTGTTTTTTTATCTAACTACATCACGCTAAAACTTTCAAATCATATATTTCCAAAATTTTGCGTCGGTCGTCCAAATTAGAAATGCCAAAATATTTGGTGGACCAAGAAAAAATTTTAAAATAATAACCTACAGTCGTCACTCAAGTTATTGACAATTTAACTTATTGACAATGATCGTAGTTTACCTCAAGTTATAGACAAACCATACGTATGTACTCGCTGCCACAGTACCACACAGCACGTATGACCTTGGGTACATGCGTATGGTTTGTCTATTTGAGGTAAACCACGATCATTATCAATAAGTTAAATCGTCAATAACTTGAGTGACAACTGTATATAAAGGAGAAATGCGTTTGTTTATATTTTAAGCTTTGTCGTTTCGGTGAACAAGCTTTATATACCAGTGTTGTTCAAACTATTGATCGCAGAGCGACTTTTTGTTTGAAAATAGCGATACAGCCTAATAAAAGAATCACAACCAAAAAATAAATCACATTTGCTAAGTAAATTTGGCCATTTTTACAGGAAGAATAAAAATTTGGCATTCATATTAGTCAAATTCCACCAATAGATCTGATCCATATCATTTTTGTAGCTATTCATTTAAAAAAAAAATTTGAACTTGATGACGTCATTATGAACACCAATTTTTTTAAGATTCAAAAACCGCAATTACTCACAGATTTTCGATACTTTTCTTTTATTTTGGACGAAATCAGAATTGTAAAGAGAACAGAAAAATCATAGACGGAAAGTAGATTACATTTCCTGAATAGTTATTTTGACCTAAAAGTCTGACTTACGTAAAAGTAGATTACCGAATAAATTATAATAGAAATGTAACTTGCATAATAATAGTTATTTTCGATACATATGCGTAAAGAGAGGTATTCTAGTAGGCTTAAATTCGGGCACGAGTCTAAGGGACTGACGTATACACAACGAGATCGAGTGCGTAAGCGCACGAGATCTCGTTGTGTATACGTCAGTCCCTTTAGCGAGTGCCCCAATTTAAGCCTACCGGATACCTCTCTTTACGCATACGTATCGAACATAATTTTTTATAACGACGGCTTCTAAAGTTTAATAGAGAGAAAAAAATTAATTATTTTTAAGCAATTTTTATTAATTTGTAGAACGTTGTTGTTTTTTTTTATTAATTTGTTGATCGTTTCCATGTTAATTTGAATATGATTATCATTGATAAATGAATATCATTATTTTCTCGCATAGTTTTAGCTACTTTCACGCACACTTGTACTTTCGCGCACAGTTACTGTCATTTGTTTTACAATGATATAAAAAACTGCTCTTTACGCCCACTACACAACGCTCGAATATTGAACTTTAGAAGCAGGTGTTATAAAAAATATGTTTGGACACCAGTTATATATAAACAAGATGTAATTCATATCAATTTTGATAATTTGGTAGGGAATTTCCAACGAAAAATTATTTGATAGAATATACTCAGATTTATATGTTTTTCATGTAGGTAAATAAATTTTTATGGCATCGATCGCGGGTCATATTTGAGAACTCCTGTTTTAAATGAAATATCCCTACTGACATATACCTACTGACAATGAGTTGTTCTTGTATTTTTGTCAAATGTAGAATTAATTAGTAAGCCTAAATTAGATATCTTAATCTCAAACGAATTATTTTCCAATCAATTTTTCAGCATCTTTCCTTTCAGCCGAATTCGTTAGCTGCCTAATCTGCTACCTATAATAAAAGTTATTAACTGTTGATAGATCGGAAATATCTAATATGTTATCTTTTTGACACTACATATACCAGCTCTATATATTATATACGCCTTTAAACACGTATCTATAAATTATTTGTTGAAAAAAATGAACTCGATTTGCATACCAAATGATGAAATAAATAAAAAGAAGCATATCATTGAACGAAACTAACGCAAAGCCAGAAAAAAAAAACGATAATAATTATTTAATTAAAAATCTTAGTTACCTTTGCTTACAACTTTTAATTATTTATGATTATATAATTAATTATGTAATCTAAAAATAATTTGTTCTCGTGTACAAAATAAACAACATATAATAAGAAAAATTTTATGCCGTTATTACTTTTGTTTACAATTATAATCGATCAACTGTACACATATAAATATGTTTGTTTATTAATATAGTCATTTCCAAAGTAAATGATCTATTATGGTAAATTACTTAATTGGTATAATATTATCATTACAGTAATGTCTACATTATTATTTCGAAAAGTTTTAAAATATTCATTTTATATATAACGACCCAAAACTGATTTTAACGGTTTATGCTTGACAAAGTAGTCTGTACAATTATAAAGTTCAAGAGGATGTTTTTTTTTTTATTAAAATTTTAATTCCTCGATCAATCGCCTCAGTTATTGCGATATCGATGACATATTAACCAGTTAAGTGATTCAATGTGTAAAAACACTATTGAAGCTTGTACACTGGTAGGTGAAGGATTCGAATACCATTACTCAGACAATTTCAGGCGCATTTCTTCTAAATTCTAGTCGCCTCCCTTCAGTCCATTTCACAGTAAAATATCTTGGAGATTGTGTGAATGAAGTTTAAAGAAAGTTAACAGATTCGTTGGGTTCGGCCAAGTTGACCCTAGAAATAAGACTTTTCTTTAAATTTAATTCACTAGAGTTTTTAAAAAATATTTTTAAAAATATGATTTTTAAATTCGTGGTGTTTTCGGTTCACAACCCACATGTGGACTGTGGACAATGAATTTTTTAATGACGTTAGTGGCGTCTCTTGTACAGGACAAAACTGGAAAATGCATGTAGTTAATTAATTTATGTATCTACAATTTTTAAAAGTGTAAAAACTCAAAAAACCATAGATTATGACACTTTCTTGTATTTATAGTAGGGTCTAGAGAATGTGTTTAGCTATAGCTTTTTTTCCTGTTGCAAATAATTTAAATATCTGCATTACACGATGCAAGATTATCTGTTAGAACTGGCCCTGGCAACCGTGATAGGAGCTGTGGTGGTTGTAGTGATAGAAAATGACGGGACGATTGGCTCTGTTGTGTGAACACTTACCGGATTCCAAATATAAAACTTGTCCTATGTCTGTGCTTGCTTCTCTGCAATATTTAACCGTTAACCAATAAGAAAGTTGTATTTCTCACGTGGGTATCATTTTATCATCACTAACGGTAGACGATACTGGCGGTAAATGCGTGGTAGGCGCACTGGAACCATCTATAGACTCAGCCCAACAACACACATCGTGTGCAGCCAGTATCGCAGAATCGATAACGGAATCAAGTAGTCAGTTTAGTAGCGAAACAAGCATTGTGTGATGCGAATATAAAAGACTTTTAAATTCTACCCTGTAAACCCAATTATTCTGGCCTTTCTTACATTACTTACATTACTCTTGTGAGTGTGTGTACTTTTCTTACATAATAATGAAAATGAATTCTACCAAAGTACCAACAATTCTAATTAACAAAACGAAATTAATTTCAATAAGTTTTGATATTACAAACGACCCGTTATATTTTCATCATAGATATAAAACACATACATAATAATAAAATTTGATTATTTCATTCTACATACGAGTATCTATTGAGTATGTAGGTATTGCAATTTTCAATTTTTTATTATTGTTGTTTGCAAATGAATTTTGTAAACAATAAGTTGTATTTTTGTTTATTTTTGTTCCAAGTATTCATCTGTTGTGATGACCAGTACCACACACATTGCCACTAAATCTTTGACTCAAAAAATTAAATTTAACCTGAATTCAATTTGATATATATATATAATATTTACGGGTCAGAGGCGGGTAAGGACATTGTGCAAAAAGTGTTATAACTCCTTCGCATAAACGGAATATAGGCCGTGGTCACAACATTTAAATAACTATGACTGTTTAACACCGAAAACGATTTATTGTTCTTTTTAAAATTTTGTCCGTTTTAAACAATTGATCAAGTAATTATTGTCTTCTGGCCTACAAATTATCGACAAAAATTTATTTGGTTACAGAGAGCTCCACCTACCAAAAAAGAAGCAACACACGCTCACGGCTCGCTTATTACTTTATTCGCTTCATTTGCGAATATTCGTGATATGTAAAATAAAAAATAAACAATCAAAATGGGAAGAAAAAACAATGGTCATACACAATAAAACATTATAACAGTTATACAAAAAAAAAAAAAAAAAAAAAATTGTTGAAGAATAATCGTTGATTATCGAATTAAAGATGTGTTTGAAATGTACAGAACTGAAAAGAAATAAATGCTCTCCGCCTCTTTTTTGTACTGAATAATCTAAATTAGAAACTTGATTTAGATTTTAAAAAATAGCTTTTTATGTCCAGTTTTACCTTTAGCCACCAACCAGGCTCTCTGACTTTCAGTTTGTTTTTTATTAACGTTCCTATAAGTTTGCTTCATCGGGCAGGGTGGAGTAGTAAGCAGAAGCTTTGTAATATGAACGCAAATTGCAGCTCTTTCGGTTGAAAAAAAAAATTTCAGGAAAATAATATGTTTGCTAATATAGGTTCTGATAAAAAATTTTATTTTAGAGTTTCAATTTCATAGACAAATGGATATATTATATAGTGTGTATAGATTTTGTCTACCGATATTTAAATGAAGCTCAAAATAGGTTCAAGAAACGGTCAACTTCGAATTTGCAATATTATAATCAGTGTAATAATCGTAGTATTCATAGTTGCAGTTTTAGTTACTTTTTAAATAGTCATTTTTATAGTCCTGAGAAAAAAACTGGAAAATTTAGAAAAAAGTGTTAATTTTATTTTCAAAATTCGTAGGTATATATCGCCTTCCTAGTATGAAAGTGAGATATCTGGGAAATGTTCCCAGATATTCCACTTTCATTCTAGGAAGGAGATATACAAATTAAGTATATTTTGCAATAAACATGGTCCTTTTTACTGAATAATAGACAACACTATGTCCTTTATATCATATCCCACTAGATGTCTCAGTGAAATACTCTAGAAACTGGGTTTTGAGCGCAGTCCATTTACTATAATAATAATATAGGCGCGTTTTTAATGTCAGTTATTCTGCTTAAAGATAGATTTATGATTTGAAATTTTCATTTGCAACTGTTTGTTTTTTTTTTTACGAGCATTTTTAAATACCTAAAAAAGCATAGGGTGTTTCTTTTTTTTTGTTTAACTTCATTTTTTTAATTTTTTTGCGGAATAGTAGTGTTACGCGGAACACAGTTTGGAAGACTACTCTATTGGAGACCTTTTAAAATTTCCTCGGGTATAATGGAGTAGTCATTACAAAACGATTATAGACACCGCGACTTAGGAAATAAGTCGAAAATACACTTGCTTGATTTAATTCTATTACTACAGTTATATTTTTTATTTTTATAAATATGCTTATTTATTGTACCGTAAAAGCGTCTAGACCCGGACACTTTGCACCAATCTTCAAAGTAAGTAGTTTCTACATTAACCTGCTACAATAAACATTTGTTCTTGACGTCATTAGAGAGAGAAAAACATCCTTTAAACAGTTGTACCAATAAAAACTACGGATTTCAACTTTTACTATCTCATTTTACAGGATTACCATTCTCCAGTTTTTCAAAGAAATAAAATGTGTGTCTAACTTAGACATGTAATTTTCGTCATAATTGTCATATTGTTTTAATTTTGATATGTATGTGTTCAGAATTTTATCGCGGCATCATTTAATGATGTTTGAAGTTATATTCGATATATATATATATATATATATATATATATATATATATATATATATATATATATATATATATATATATATATATATAAAAATACATGCTATATACATATATCCGTTTAGACCCGGACACATCAGTTTATTACACTATGACCGCGATTCATACTGGCTGTAACTTCCACTATCCATACGTTATATTCCCGCCAGAATTACGCGGTTTATGCCTCCTTCTGGTGTCATATCGCATGTTTACTTCATAGAGAGGCATACTATGTATTGACCCGTCTCCCTTCCCACAAAATGTTTTGAAGCCTTTGACAGGTTCAAAGACATCAGACGATATAAAACACTGTCCTAACCCCAGACGAGAGAGGTTAATTTGCATGTTATTACATTATTTAAGTAAGTGTCCGGGTCAAGACGGATTTGGGGTGTAGACCCGGACACTTACCAATTTTTATTTTTTTTTTTTATTTTTACTTATAATGAAACAAATGGGCCAGGGATATAACAAATAATATACGCTCTTTCTAATGGTAATATTCTTATTAGTGATATCTATGAAGGAAACATGTATAAACATAAAATTATACCAAAAAATGTAAAAAAGTGTCCGGGTCTAGACGGTTTTACGGTATATGTTAGTTAAATCCTTTATTAAAATTAAATTGTATTAAGCCATAGACAAAATAATAAATGCTTACAATACATACTTAACCATCAATATGGAAAGAAATAACTGACAGTTTTTTCATTACATCTTCTTCTCCGAGGCTTTTTTTGAGTAGCTTATAGCAAATTTTGTTACAAAATTGAATTCGTGAATGCGTTCTCTACCTAACAGTTGATCAAAAAATGTTTGGTCCAAAATGCAATTCAACAATATTTCTTATATATATTTGTGTTCGATATTTATGGGTTGTTTTTTTGAAACCTATAATTTGTTAAAATTATCTGACTTTTTGTTGGCTTTGCGTTTGCATGTATTGTATTATACATGTGTGTGGTTTTGTTGAATGTGGTGTATATATCTATGTTTTGTCGTAGTTTTTTTTTCCGCGATTTTTTTTTATCGTTATGACTTATCAGCAAGTGTGTATTATGTTTGTTAAAAACACGAAATATGTTGTGTTTTTTCTACAAAAAAACTTTCTGATTGTATCTACTATGTTGTATCGGATAGTTGTATCTTTTTTCTATAAAAAATTTATTCTTTCTGTTTGATAGTTATCAAAAATTCCTTGTAAATTAATAAATTTTCAATTATGTTTCCATTAAGTTCCGTATCATGTTAATACCAATACTACAAGAAAGAGGTGTATATTAATTGTACCGTTTTAGTTTTGTGTTAATTTTTTATGGTTGGAAGAGTGTCTATTCGATGGTTTTCGTTTCTGTATATGAAGTCCTGTTTACAGTAGTGTCCTAAATGCAAACAGATATCGTATTTCTTAAAAATAAAACAAACAATAGGTTTTTTATTGTAATTTTCTGTTTTGTAATTCCTGAGTACCTACGTCAAGTTTTTGTGGAGATTTTGTGACAATATAGTTGTAGACTACTTAATTTTTTTACTAACTGAAAAGGATTTGCTGCAGACTGACGTCGATAAATATTTTAAGGAGTTATTATTTCGAAGATCTAAAACTTACCCTTGTATCAGAGTTGTGCGTGTAATTTACTTCGGGTAAATTACACAGTTTTTTACATGTAAAAAACTTTGTAATTTACACATACTCGTTTTGATAAAAAAACTGTAAAAAATGTAAAAAACTAAATTTTTTAAATTTAATAGATATGTAAGCGTTACTGATGGTATTCCATATTTGCTATTGAAGTATTTGCTATATTTGCAAAGTAAAAGTTAATAATTAAGTAATTTGAAAATTAAAAATATATATGGAGACAAACAGGAAAAAGAAAGATTAGTTTAGATAGGATAGTTTATTTAAGAATTCAATATTAAAAAAATATTTTGTATTTATTCAGTTAAATTTTATTAAAGCTATCAATCATCTTCATCATTTCATCACTATCGTCAGTGATTTTATTGCTATTATATTTTAAAGAGAGATAAATATGTAGTAGTTTTTTTGATCTGTCAAAACTCAGTTTGTTAATTTGGAAATTTAAAGCTTTGTGGTCAGTTGTGGATGGCTTTCCACTAGCAGAAATTCATTTTTGTGTCGACTTTTGTTTACACATTTTTTCATGTGAACTTATAAACAAGTAATAACCGTCAAAATAAATTGTTTGTCAGTGAAATGATAAATGATTAAGTATTCTGGATTTTTTACAATTTTCTACAAATTTTAACGGTTTTTTACAGTTTTTTACATATTTTACAATTTTTTACATAAAAATGTAAAAAACTGGTTTTTTACATCACATGCCACAACTCTGCCTTGTATTAGTAGTATAGGTTCATGGTCGAGAACTCTAGGTGCTAATTCCTTACTTTCAGTGGTGGTTTTCAAGTAGTATTTTTGAGGGGAGAAAGTTAAGTAAACTCCTGCTTAAAAAATTGGTTCTTTAGAATATGCTCCAAAATTTTTAAATTTGAATTCAAAGAGTAGATATTCCTATAGTACATGTAACTGTAGCGCTCCCAATGTTACTGAGCGCAGAGCTCCGCGATTTTCAACCAAATTGCATCAAACTTCGCAGGGATATTCTTTGACTTATTGGCTCTTGAATGACGTTCTAGTTTCTTTTCTTTTTTTTTTTAATTGTAAACATATTTTTTACCGAATAAGTATTTATAAAAAAAAAGTAATTTTTTTTCAAAATAGTGCTGAATTTTTAATTTTTTAAGTGATAAAAATTTTAATTTTGGTTTTTGACTGAGATTTGAGACCTGTACGCTGCACGGCGCAAAACCAAGGTTCCAACTTTCAGCAGCTGTAGCCTGTAACGCTGCCATTTTGAAACATTTTTGTGTCAAGAAATTTGTCGAGATTTGTATACTATATTCTAAATTTTAATATACGCTTTTTGTCAATTCAATAAACTTTTCCATTTTTTTTGTCAAGAAATCTTGGAAAAACGTCAATTTAGTTAACTTTCCCCCTTTAATTCGTTAATCGTTACATAATCAAGTAGGGTAGAGCGGGGCATGTTGACATAGTTTTTAGTTTTCGGTTATTATAATTTTTGTTATAACAGCTATTTATATATTTTTTATACTCAATTATAACTTGATTGTTAAGCTTCAGAATTTCAAGGTCGTTTCAAGCAGTGTATACAAGCACAATTCTCATCGTCATTTTCATTATCCGATTCACATGAACCGTCATCTTTTAGTTTTGTAATTTTTACTTTTATTGTATTTTTATCTTTTCAGAGCAAAACAATTTTTTAGTTCTGTTTTTTTTTTCCTATTCTTGAAAATATCTTTTTTTTATCGTTTCTTCCTGCCTTACCAGTTCTTTTTCTTGGATCTGCTTTCTTAAATGGTCACACATCTTCTGGCGTTGAAAAACCTAATACCAGATGTTTTAACGATGGGTCCGATGGGACGGAGCACATTCGGAAGAAAGCGTTGATAAATCAACATATAAAACACGATTTAAAAAATGGGTAAACATACCCCATGTGCCTTGTGTAAACTTGCCTCTTCGGCATATTTTCAACAAAATATAACCTATAAACTTTCTTAATGAGATTAGAATTTAACAAACTATCTTAAAATAGCTGTAAAAGAACGGCCTAACAATATAATCCATTATGAATTGTAAAGATCTAATTACTATTCACACTAACATAGTAGTGTAAAAATTTACTAATTTCAAAAAAAATCACAAATTCTGCTCTACGTTGTTTGTTACTAATAGTACTGCTCGCAAACTGACGTACTTGCAAATGGCAGTCTCAGTAACTTGTTTGGCCTGACAAGTGCTGCGCTCCGGTCAACGGTTTGTGATAAGGATTGTATATACTTACCCCTATACCAAACTTGCCCCAGTCTATCGTTATATAATTGAACAAGTCTTAAATAGAAAATTTTAGATGGCATCGACAAGTAATTAAGAGGCTTCCAGGTGCCTTTTCAGCAGAAGTAGAACATTTTTTCAACTTTGAAAATTAATACAATATAAAAGGAGTTTAACTTCTTTTGCTTTTACGATTGACCTGCAGTAAAAAATTCAATCAAATCCATGGCTATAACTGTTTTTAAGTTTGGTTGAATATTTAACAAAAAAAAAAGAATTCTTAATTTTGTAAAAATGTTTTACCATTTCTGATTGCAAAACTTCGCCTGATGTCTTCTTTTAAGTATTACCATGCCAGTGTATTTAACACACAGTCACATATAGCCACCATATCCATTCAGTCCTTTTAAAGCATTAACCGCAATGTGTGCAAACTTTTTAAGTACATAATTATTTAGTCCAATGTCAATATTTGTGTTGCAAAAAATAAAAAAATAAAAAAAAAAACATTAAAGTACTCCAGCGTTGACAAAAATGTTCAAAAGTATGGTCACATTTATGTTGAGTAATTGATTCGATAAAACTGTTTTTTTGTACCTTATAGCCTTTACATGTTTGTATCTCAATAATTATAAAATGAGTAATTTTTACACAAACTTTTTACGTTAAACTTTTATTTTCTGTGACGTAATTATTATCTGTCCTGTACTTTGAAAATTGATAAGGAGGATTTTATTGTTATTTCTAAATACAGTGTTTACTATAACTATTCAAATGCCTCCATCGGGCTTGACGTCTTGATAGGCATGGTCTGTGCTCATACAAACAATGACATCTGTGAATTTGTTTTGGGGACATAACAAAGCTAAAGATCTATTATTTTAAAAAAATATAATAGTTGAAATTAAGAGAAATCAAATTGCAAAAATATTGAGAGGCATTTTTAATTTTTTATAGTAAAAATAGTAATAATTTAAAAGATACATATAATTTTTTTTATGGTAGTCATGAAAATTTGAAAATCCAACTGCAGGTGAGATATGCAAAATTTGTATGAACAGATTAAAGCGACATCCTGCAATAACGTCAAGTAAAATCAGTATAAAAGACAAAAGAAATCAAACTGACATGTTTCAACCGTTTAAAAGGCCATCGTCAGAGCAAACAATCGCAAGAATCATATTATGTAATCCAAGAAAATTAATTATTATATTATTTTAGTGAACGAAGAAAATTCTTAAAAAAATTTTCAGCATAAAAAAATAACTCCATGGAGACACGAGGAGTAGTCATGAATCAGTTGCACGTCAAAGAATGAGATAAAATTAAAATTGAACAATTATAGAGAGAACCCGCTACAATCTTCAAAAAAATTTAATTAATTTTAATTTTATCTCGTTCTTTGACGTGCAGTTGATTCATGACTACTCTTTGTCTCCATGGAGTTATTTTTTTATGCTGAAAATTTTTTAAAGAATTTGCTTCGTTCACTAAAATAATATAATAATTAATTTTCTTGGATTACATAATGTAATTCTTACGATTCTTTGCTCTGATGATGACCATTTAAATGGTTGAAATATGTCAATTTAACTTCTTTTGTCTTTTATACTGATTTTACTTGACGCTATTGCAGGATTTCGCTTTAATCTGTTCATAGAAATTCTGTATTTTTTATGATAGTGAGTTTGCATGAGGTCCAAAATTTTAATTTTGACTATTCGCTACTGTGTGTTATGCAGATTTGTAAATTTGGAAGTAGATTTACTGCCCATAGCTGTATTTATTTTTTCATTTTGTGATTCATATACAATAGTCAATATCAAAGCGCTATAAATTCATAATTAGAAAGCGTGGAAGAGAGTTACACATTGGCCAAATTATGTTCACTTTTTAAGTTACGATTGGCGACTTATTGTGAGTTACGTGTTATTTGACATGTATATACATAAACGTCCATAATTAATTTCTTTTAGTAATAAAACATTGTGCTTGAACATTAGTAAGATGTTATTTGGGTATTAGTATCCTTTTGGAGTGAAATTTTCTTCAAACTTCTTAAACTCCTTCCAGGTGTAACAGAGTTCTGAAGAAAGAACATAATTTTACATTATCATTTGAACAATGGCTGATTAATTCGCTTGAGTGATTTACGCAAAATTTGCGCAATTTTGAAAGTTTATACGGTAACCTTGACACTGTAAGTACATATTTGATATTTTGTTGCGTCTATGCATTTTTTCCAGAAAACGAGTAACGATCATTTTTACAAACACCTTTCCACGATAATTAAATTTTTGACGTATTTGTACATTTGGAGACATAATTATGTAGGTATGCTAGTAATACGACAGCCTACAATAAAGTTTGACGACAGTTAAAACGTATTGACATATGAAATCAGAAAAAGAAAAGAAGGAAAAAACAAACGTTCAGAATTTTGCATTTATGTAAAATTACAGACATAATATTATGCTTTATACTATATGCGTTATAAATGCTTTACGGTGTATATTTATTAATGGAATGGCGGTAAGGAATATAAAATTTATTGTCTTTATACGTGTGCATGTATGTGCGTAGAATTATTGTATAAATAAAAGAAGTAAAATACCTTAGACGTATATAATAATTAGTCAGGAATAGTGTCATAATAGTAAGAATACAATTAAAGCGTTGGTGGTTATTAAAGTTCTCACTATTATCTTTGATTTGAATTTGAATTTAACCAAAAGCATCAGTTTGGCAAGTCATAAGTTTATTGTGTGAATTTATGATGAGCAAATACCCGTACATGACTCTAGTAATTTTGGCTTTGGTCTTATTCTTACATACACCAATAATCTTAATTTTGGTCTTGCTGGAACATAAATATCCGGCAAAGTACAATTTTACTATTATTTTTATTTTATGGTTTTTTGGTCTTTTTTAAAATAATTACTAAAAGAGTAAGATTGATCTTGCTGATTGATCTTGACTGTTTCTTTTTAAATTGTGTTGCGATAAAGATTTCCAATTTTAACAATTTTAGTAACAATATCGAGCAAATTGGAAGGATTTCTTATATATTCATTGAAAAATTAAAGTAACGTTAAAATTTTTGGTATTGTGAATTGGAGATATTTTTTTCAAATATTTTTTATTTTTTGTAGGAAATGAATATTTTTAAAAATTCCGATTATAATTTTTATTTCAAGGCCCACATAATTTCATTATATGGTTCCAAATTCTATTTTCTTATTTTTTTTTTTTTTTTATTAAAAGATGTTTAACGAAAATTTTAATTTTTAACAAATAATGTACAAATCATCTTTTTTATCGTCAGATAACAGAATTATGATTTTTAGTCAAGAAATTAATTTTGAACTAATTTATAGTTTCTTGTAATTTCTGACAATTTTTGCAAAATTTCAATTGCGGATTTACCTACAGTTCAAGGTTTGAAATGAGACGTTTGCCAATTTTTTTGGTTAATACTATAAATTACTTGTACGTTTAAATGTTTTGTTTTGTAATATTTACGTATGTAATGTATGTAATGTTTGCGTATATAACATATTTGCAAACGGAGGGTTTTATTTGCTTAATGTCTGAATGTCTGAATATCTGAATGTCTGAATGCATTATATTTTGCTTAACGCCATACACTGACCAACTAACAAATAACAGCAAATTATTCTACTAGCATATATTTATTTTTATACAGTACTAAGTACTGTAATGTGTAAAAATATTTCTATAAATAATAAATTTGCATAAAATTTTTTAAATTTTTTTTTTTTTTTGTTTTGACAATAAAAAAAATTAAATTATGTACAGTACGATTTTAAATTTTATCAATCTAATATAATGATTAGCTGTCCGTTAAAAATACGATTTCAAGAAAATAAAACCTAAAGTGTGAAGTATTTATCGCTGCTGTCCAATTACTTTCCGGCGCTTCCACTATGGTATTTGTAAGAGAAATAATTTATAACAAAATTATATAATATGCATATTCCGTTGCGCTAACAGAGGTTAAGAGATGCTATTTAATGATTTGAATAAATTTACTTATTGGCGGTTTTTTTAAACATTTAATCAGTATGTAGATTGTATAAGAATCAAACTTTTTTACAATATTTATCCCAATTTTTATAATAATTTGAAAATTTAAACAAAATGTTCTCACGTGTCAATTAATGTTTTATCTTGTTTCGAAAAGTAACTTCTAAGGGAATCGTGAGATTTTGAACGTTTTAAGTTACGTATTTTCTATGAAACTTTTTTATGCGGTCCCGATCTACCGCATAAAAAAGGTTTTTCTACAATCTCGACCGAACTGTAGACGGTACTTTTTATAGCTATTTATGAAGTTTTTGAATATTTATTTTTTGTACGATTTTTTTTATCACAATTTTTTTATCATCATTTTTATTCACGGTATAAAAAAGTTTAGCTGTACACTTAAATCTTACGTTCAATAAATGCACCACACGAATAATTTAGAATATTGTAAATAATACTAGTACAACAGTAATTTCAACGCAGTGAAACTTTTAGCTTCATGTTCCGGTTTAGACAATTTCGTTCGACAGTTAAACCAATAAACTTGTTAATATAGGTATTCGAAGACGATTTCTGAATTACAATTTACAATAATTTAATACAATTTAAATATAAATGGCTATGATATCCACTGAAACAGATCAAGCGAGTACATATGAATAGTTGGCCTATAAGTCGAGGTATATTACAACCAGACTCTATAACTTAAGAGACTATAAGTTTAGGTCTGTATCTAATAGGTCTGACAAGAATACAATGTTGCAATACCGCAGTAAATACGATTTATATTGATATTTTTTAACCTTGTCCTAGTGTGTATGTCTTCAATGCTCTTACAAATACTGTAATAAATAATTTTTTAAAAGTTTAAGGTTCTAAAAAAAAAAAACTTTCAATATGATATAGTAATTTCCTGCTCAGTTGTGGATTACGTGAATAAGATTGTACTAATCTAACAATAAGAAGAATACTTTCTTGAATTGTTGAAGTAAAATGTTTTTTATTACTCATGTGGGGGAGGTATTAACTTGGGGCACACATTTCTGTAAGCAAAATAGCTGTTTGCGCACTGTACTCTTCCGACATACTTTTTTGCGTGCGGAAAGTAACTTTCCACACGCAAATTGATAATAAAACACACAAAATTTAATCAAAACACGCAAAGCCGCCTCTTGATTTTTCATTTAATAAATTCCATAATTATTTCTATACACGGAGAGAAAATTCCTATAAAAATGACTGTGCTCATACTACAATCGACGTGTAACAGGCGAACATATCCAATTTTACCGTACAAAATTGAATATGTTCGCCTGTTACACGTCGATTGTAGTATGAGCACAGTAATTTTTATAGGAATTTTCTCTCCGTGTAGAAACTACCAACAAAGTAAACAATAATTAATTCAGAAAAAAAAGACGAACACTTAAAAATATTATTTTAAAAAGTAATGAAAATGTCAAAAATAGTAATAATAATAGAAAAAAGTATGTTAAATTCGTAATAAAAAATTGTATGTGCAACTCGTGCGGGATTGTCGATTGCCCACTCAAGCGAATAAGCGTTCGTGCTTTCGTGGGCAATCGACAATTTCCCGCGCTTATTGCACAATATACTATTCCAGAGTCTTCTAAATATTTAAAATATTTTTTTTAAATTTTTTACTAACAGATATAAAACAATCTTACAAAACATAAATAAAAATAAAATTAAAAACAAAACAGAACAAAAAAATTTGTAACATCTTCAAGCTATTTCCAGTTAATATTTTATTTATAAGTTGCATCTATCAGCTGTTGATATGACCTAACTATAGTAACTTGGTGACCAGTAGTTAGTTAGCTACGTTTTGTTTTATAGACCTATACCTACCTGTGGCAGCGCACATCATTAGACTTGGCTATGAATTAGGACCGTTAAATTAAAAACTATAACTTACTATTTGGGATTGAAAAATAACTGTTTATGTTATTATTTTTATACGAGATGAAAAATATCGATAAACCATTTTTAAAAATTTATTTTATACAAAATAATTATTATTTACTACTAAACTACACACATTATCATATGAATTTGTGTTGTAATAGGTAATCAAAATATATATTTATATGTGTATTTCGCCTATAGTAGTCTATTAGGTACCTATGTGAATACGTATAACCATCATAGGTGTAGTCATCCTTAAAGAAGTGTTAAAAGACATATAATAAATATGTTGTTTATAGATTATTTGGACTTTTATGATTTCAATAATTAATTACTATCTTGTTAACATTTCGATAATATATACAGTGTGTTTATTGCATGTTTCTGTAATTCCTTTAAGAATTTAACAAGTATGATGTATAATACAGATATTGATGAGACTACAATGCATACCCTAAGGATTCCTATAACCAGCTTGGAATTTCGACTACAAAAGTTACTTGTATTCCGCACAGAATACACAGAAAAATGTAAATACAAAATTGTGTGGTTCGTACTGTGCAGTTCTGTGCAAGTTTGACAAATTTTCGCTTTCGTTTTTCTAATTAACTTTTGAAATTTAAATAGAAAGAAGTGTGAAGTGTGTCGTACCTAAGTGCAAAAATTCTATTAAACAAAAAAATACTCAAAAGAAATGGATATCTTTCTTTAAATATCAATCAATACTACTTCAAATATTAATACTTCATTTTTCATATAAACTTTTGTTTATAACTAGTAGTAAAATTGGCTATTGTCACCGTATATAAATTAATAATGGTGGGGGTGCCGGAATACGACACGTAATTTAAAACTTTAAAATATATTATTTTAATGGTAAATTGTAGATTATTGATCACAGGCAGCTCCGAGAGGTCAATAGTATAGCAATATTTTATTTTAAAATGTAGAAACTTGTAGGCATAGAACACTAGAAGCCAACTAATATCAACGAAGTGTAGCCTGCTTGGAGCTCTTTGTAGGCCTGTCACAGCTTTAGTCATGTAGTCAGTCGCTGTCCGTCACCGAACCCACAGTGCATTGTATTACATTGTTAGACATTGTTAGTTGAACAGCACACATTTCTCTCTCTGGTAATACGTGTGTTGTAGTAGTGTTTGTAAATACGCACACAGACGCAACCATTAAACCAATACCACTGCAAACAGTGTGTATCTACACCAAAAGAGTGGGGAAATTTTACGTCACCCACTGGCGACAAGTGGAACAGTGTAATTTGGTTACTAGTATGGTCCCTTGCTTGTAGGAAATATTAGAGTTTATTTTCAAACTTTTAATAACTATTTTTAATAAATTTCTCTCTTAGCTTAATTTATATTACATTAAGGTTTCAATCCTTACTGTGACTCTGAGTATTAACTACAAAAAGTCCTGTGACTCGTTTTTAAACTACCAATTAAATTTTTACATTAATCAGACTGTATATTGTTTTACACAAACGTGAATAACAGTGAAACCCCCTGAAGGTTTTAGTTACTACTAAAATAATAATATAGATAGGTATTATGTAATAACTGTTATAATTTAAATTTACGCACATGAACAAATAAATAAAACAAAAACGAAACAAACGGTAATGTCTACTAGTAGCAAATTTAAAAATGTTAAGCAATAAATAATCAAATCACATAAGCTACCCACCATATATCATCAAATGCTTTATTTTATGTTTTTGTGGTTATGCAATCTAGTTATAATAGTAGCATTTAATTCTAGAATAATTCTGATACTTCTTCCTTATATTTCATATAAGTTCATTGGTGAGGAAAGAGGGTATACGTATGTTTCATGTACATGATATTTTGTTTTCAGAGGACTAGGCCAGGCTAATGCAATTTTTAGATGTCTTATTAAGGGGGGAGTTCACGCCAAAAACGGCTAATAAACTAATTTTTTTCGAATCTCGTTTCTTGTTTTTATTTCGTTCTGTGGTTCTTTACAAGCACGGTGATATATAAAACATGGCCAAAAAATTTTATTTCAAGTAGAAAAATATTTATTTGTGAGCCGCTGCACAGCCAAGTTGCTGCTCCTTTGCAGATAACGCTCGCCCCCCCCCCCCTCGCGATTTGATCAATAATATTTAGTTTTGGTGTGTACACGAGTTATAGTATGCACTGAGATAATGTTCTTTTATTTGTATGCCTTTGTAGACGTTTTAATAAACAGTGAGTAAACCGCTTCTTTTGTTATTATTTTTGTTTTTTACCGTTTCCCGCAACTTGTGTTTTTCCTGACAAGGAAAATCATATCTCAAGTTCTAGAAAAGATAGAGATTTAATTTTTTTTATTTTGTTCATAAACATATTGCGCATAAAGTGGAGTATGCTTTTTCCATTTAAACAACTGTAACTATTTTTAAACATTTTTTTTAATAAAAAATTGGATTTTCTAATTTTTAGAAGTTTGGGATTATACAATTTTATAGTTAATTTTTAAAATTACCTGAAATCCATACTCAGCTTTATGGATAGGTTCTTTAGGAATAAAATAATGAAAAAATATTTAAAAAATATTCATTACTTTTTCAGATATGGCGTTCTTTGTAAACGCTTAAAAACTTATGAAAAAGGGCCCCCTCCCCCCACAGGGAAGTGTAATGTATGTTTCAAAAACAAAATTTTCTATTTGAAACCCTTCCTAATTTGAAAAAAAATTTCAACAAGCAAAATAATCATAAATTGTTGCTTTTTTATTTGAACTCCTCCCTTAACACTACTGTCCGCACGTCTACCCAATAAATTGTCACATTTAATTTCTTATATTTTCAAGATAATATTGCACTAATTTAGATATTCTTAACACAACCAAGTTTTTGCTTGGAATAAATTGAATGGAATACAGTTAAGTATACATATATCCGAATTTTATTGTATCTTTAGTTAAAAACGGGTTTACCAAATTTTGTTACTTCTCTTTGCAGTACAATAAAAATTTAATCCTGTAATTCATACTACTTTACAAGAATGAATAAATATTGTACTTTTTATATTAAAATTGAAAAATATAAATAATCAAGGAAATCGTCTTAATTGAATCCAAAGAAATACAATTATGAGGATTGAAGACGTCTTTATGTATTGTAATGTATTTAAGAAATCCGGGTATACTTTATAATAAAGATATAAAATAAATTGTACAGATATGTAATATGATTTTTCAATTATTCAATTGTGCATATTTTGTGAAATTAATTTTTAATAATCAAATATTTTTGTATGTAAATAATCTGGTATGCAGTAAATACATCGTACATACATAAAGGTAAAATTGTATTATTTTAAAATAACGGATATATGGTATATGATATCAAACCAACGGTTACTTGAGTCAGTACACAAAGTCCAAAGATCGTTGTTCGCTGCTTGCCGAATACGATACTTGACTCAAAAAATTATTTTAAATGCCTTGTTCTTTCATATTAATTAAGTCGTTTTCAAAAAAATAATTTTGCTCACTGTGCTGACGTCACAATTTTGAAACAAAAAAAGGTCAGTGTCAATTTTTGTAATCAAAAAACTTTTCGTAACATGTCAAAGTAAAAGCAACTAAGCAAGTATTTATTTAAATTCGAGTTGATTATTATTACTAGGTATTAAAGCTCATGAAAATATTTAAAAATAAAACAGTTTCGCTTTGTAGATAAAAATTATTAGACTCGACATGTTTGTTTACAAATTATGACGTCGTTTTGAAGTAATGGCGCGTTATCATACATTGGAATTGTTATTGAAAATTAACAATTTTCAGAATAAAATTTCTTAATAATTACCAAATAGTTTTGCGTTTTTTGTTATTGAAATAAAACATATTTAATAATATTTCATAGAATTATTTAACATTCAACACAAATTTTAAACACAGTTAAGTATCCTATTCATTGGTCAATAGAATTGGGTAGTATTTTGCAGTATGCATTTGTTTATATATACAAATGTATCTGTACAGTTTCTGGATACATTGTATGAAGAATTTCAAAATACCTTTTTTTTAAATTTTGTTCAAAATTTCCCTGGTTAATTTGAATACAAGATTGTCTGGTTTATAAATAAGTTTTTTTATGACAATATGAATTAAAATTGTTTATGTATAATAATACAAGCAATGCAAAACATGCAATATTTCTATAGATATTTGTAGAAATATTTGAATAGATTAGGTGCATTTGACTGCATTCGAGGCTACAAAAATAACACTTACGGTTCTCGCTAAGTAATATATTGTTTATAGAGGCTTACTATTTATTTTTATTAAATTTGTATTTTCGATGAATTTTATTATTTTTTATTCAAGTTTTTGATCATTTCTTCGGTTGAAAAATAACTCACTTATACTCGGTCCCTAGTTTATTTTTGTGGCTATGGATGCTTAAGAATGATCAACTTATGGATGATCAACTTCGAATTCTCAAACTATATTCAAACCCAAGTTATCAAGACCAAGATGACACTTACGGTTCTCGCTAAGTAATATATTATATTATATTTCATACGCAAAGTAAATAAATTCATAATTATGTTTAAATACGAACAAACGTTCACCATACTTAATTATTCACAAGCACTTGATAATAATCGAAATTAAAGTTTCTGAGCTCGAGTCTCAGCCGATCCAGTTTGATAATTTTTCAATCACTATATGATTTGAAATTAATTATTAATTATGTTACAACATTTATGACATAATTTTTACATAAAGTTTGTTTATGTACTTAATCATTAATTTTTATCTTTTTGCAAATTGCATTGACGCCAGTTTTTTTCATTTTATTTCATTTTGCAAATTATGTATCGTCTGTGTCATGTAACAGTTACATCCGCAATAATAATTAATTTGCAAATATTTTAATTAAAGACTAATGTGTGATTGTGTGCTGTTCAATTACGTACGATAGTATTTACACATACAAGTTCAATGTGTCTGTTGTTGTTTAAAATGGTTTTATGTTGTTATCTGGTGAATATTTTGGTTTAAAATCAAATTACTGTTAATTTAAAAGACATTTTTCTCATCTGGATTATTAAATGAATACAGTCAATTCAATTTAAATATGGCGTCAGTAGAGAATAATAATTTTGAATAGTCATTCAACTCTGTTTTGTTGGGTAAACAGGTGACAAAGAGTAACTAGAGGCTGAAATACATACGTAATTTGTGTTTTCGCATATTATGTTTTTGGTCAACAATAATATTTAGTTTATTAGAATTCATTTGGCAGAAATAGGTGTCAAAAAAATAGATTACCAATTAAGTAAGTACTGAAAAATACATGAATCATTATCGGAAAGTAAAAATTTACATTTTCATGATGAAATAAACATAAAATTAAAAAAAAATATAGAAAGCATTTACAATCAATAATAATGCAATATAATCTATTCTATTTTTTCGGAAAAACGCAAAAACCCGTATCCCCTAATTTTTGGTGCTTTTTCTTTTTATGATGGTAAAAATTTGATGACCCCCCCCTCCCAGCCCCTCTTATAAACCCGACCCTAGTTTAACCTATACAGATGAATAGGTCTTTCAAATAGAAACATTTCGTCAATTTAAAGTCTTTTTCTATCTCTTATAGTGTTTAATAAAAATAAAAAAATAAGATATTTTTTTTACAAAATCTTTTAGACTTGAGGATTAAAAATTTTTTTACTAATATAATAATACACACATGTTGTTAGAAATTTATGTCGGCTTAGCATCAATAATTTCTAGATTATAATTTGCAATATCCACCGAAAAAGAATTTATCTACATTTAAAGAAATTTAAAATGTTCAGTATCGTTCATTTGTTTTTACGATTTGGGTTTAAGTATAGAGTTTCCAATTTAATACCTAGCATTCTTGGACATAATAGACCTAGTAGAATGATTTTTAATTTTAACTTCCGTCGTAAAATTCTCTATTCACTACAGATATATTCTCGTTTGGATCAAAAATGATTTTAAAATATCATTTGATCATTAAACCATTAACGTTCTGTACGTTCATAATATGGACCATTAGAACAAAATTCTATGTTCTCTTTGAAGCGATCTAATCAAATCTAATGTCATTTTACTGTGGAGAAAAAAAATGCTATAACATGCAAAATGAGCATAAATTTATTGTTATTATATTAGCTGTTCGATAGCCATAAATGTTCTTCTTGCATAAACATGACGCCATCTATTTAATCGCATTGTCCGAGCGACGGATGTTACGATTTGTACCGATGCAATTAATTGTCTTTGTTGTTATACGATTAATTCTCGCACGTTATGTGAAAAAATAATCATTTAGATTTTATTTGAAATGATAACAGACTTTCCGGTCACTATTCTCGTCTCTATAGTCTGCTCTGTATCTGTCTTGAAAAATATAAAATTATATATTATGTATAACAACGTGCAGAAAAATGATAAAATTTTTCTTGTACCTTTTGGTGCATGTTATATAGGGTGTTTAATGTAAGTGTATAGTTAGATTTTGCTATTTATATAAATGGTACTGAATCTCTTAAATTATTTCCATGACTGGATGATCTTTGTATAAGATAAATATGAAAAGAAGCGGAAAAGATTAATCATTAATCGTAGTTGTTTATTCTTGATTTGTATTTAAAAAAAAAGACAAAAAGCAAAACAAAACAATAATAATAATAATGGAAGAAAAAATGGTTTTTTTGAATTCTTATATTTTAAATTATATATTTTTAAAAACTAAGAAGTATGTGGCGAGCTCACACTATTACAGCCTCTACATGACCCCCTTCTATTGTCCAAAACGTCGCCGATGAGCATACAATTGAAAAAGTGCCGTTTATGTTTGATCCACCCCGTATGATTTTTCACTTTTTTTGCTTATTGCTTAATTGTACAAAATACTATCTAGGTCAACTATGTCTTACATACAGCTGTACAAAAAATTAATCTTTACAGACACCTATGCGTAAAGAGACACAGAATACTTTTATTAATTTTTAACCGACTTCAAAAACGAGGAGATTCTCAATTCAATCCGTATGTTTTTTTATGTATGTACAGCGATTTCTCCCACATTTCTGGGCCAATTTGCGCCATTTTTGTTTTAATTAGTAGATAAAGTTCTCCAGGTGGTCCCATAAAAATTTTATTGACATTGGTTGAGTAATTTTTTAACCATCTTCAATAGTATGAATAATTACGGCAATTTTAAAATTTATATAATATGCAAAATTATTCACTTTAAAAACTATAGTAACATATTTTTTAATTTACATAAATGTTGATCCAACTATGGATCCAACTATCCTAAAAACAATTTTCCACCTAATCGTATGAAATTTGGAATATTATTACATTATTCTTTTATTTAGCAATTATCACTATAAAGGCTGGTGAACATTGTCACTAAAAGGTATAAAATATAAAATAAAAGCTTTTTTAAAAAACCGACTTCAAAAAGCAAAAAAAATAATATAATAGCCCGTATTTTGAAGTCAAGCGGGGCGTAGTATAAAAAAATGTAGATCTTGAAGAATTCGTGAATTTTGTAAGCACATCCGATCGCAATTTTTCATAGACGCCCCGCTTGACTTCAAAATACGTGCTATTATATTATTTTTTTACTTTTTGAAGTCGGTTTTTTAAAAAAGCTTTTTTATATTGTACCTATATTATATTAAATATACGTATCTCGGTTGTAAGACATATCTCACACTCGCGCAACTACGCACTCTTGGCTCTGCGGCTCTTGCATAACTTACAACTTCAATCACATAATATACTAAATTATAAGTTTCTAATCAATTAGAAGTTTATTTTTTGTTAGACGTCCGGTACTGTATAAATAATAGTATTGTTTCATATATTTAACTATATACATAATAAATAGATGCATATGCAAGTACATCATATATTATATTATATGCCTTATTATCCAGAATGTAATATGATAAATCAGTATGAGAAAAAAAAATTGATGATTGACGCCAGTGTACCCATACACATAGTACATACGTACAAATTGTAGAACTGACCTTATCATTAATCCAATGTGTTATACATTTATATCCCATTTCATATTAGTGTGCAATGTATCTTAAAAGTTATGAGAATTTTTCCTAGTAATCGTAGATATCTACGTTGGCACGTGTGTTAGGTCCGATTTACATTAACGCTCTGTTCTCACTCCGATATCACTCCGCTCCAGGTTCGATAGAATATTCTTACACAATAAACAATGAGTGTATTCACATCATCGCTCTGATATCGGTCCGATATCGTCGCGGTTCGCTCCCGTTTCAATGCCACTCCAATATCAATACCATTCAGGTAATATTTTATTGGAGCGATATCAGACTTGTTATGGCTTGTACCTATAGTGTAAACACTTTTTTGATTCCACTCCACTCCGCTTGCATTCAGTTGTTATGAAAAGATATTTGTATCGAACTGAGACCGAATTGGGAGTGTACCCAGAGTGGCATTATAATGTGAATAGAGAACGAATGGGTACCAGCATGGTATCAGCACTGTAATGTGAACACAACAAGATTATTTCGAATCGGGAGCGTAATGATATCGGAGTGAGAGTGGAGTGATAATGTAAATCGGGCCTTACTTCCATTTTCGTATTCCGTAGATGAAAACATTGGAACTCTGTAAATATGAAAATAGTATTTAATCATCAGAGTCGATGATGCCTGAAAGGGCTGAAAACGCGTTAAGTAAATAGAATAGTATTTTTCGTGAAATTGACAAAGTAATTAAAACTTTAAATATTTTCAATATTTCAAATGAAATTTCACAAAGTAAACCTCTCGACAGTGAATTATTTAAAATCTAAAATCAAACGATAGGCATTGTACCTACCTATTTAGAATATTAAATACCATTTTCAAAACTTTTAGAATACATTGTATTTTTCACCTAAAATTACATAGATGTTCCATATACTGGCATGATATTATTATGTATTCGCAAATTAAAAAAGTGTTGAAATGTAGTGCTGACTTTAAGAAAAAAGTGCATTGTGTACATGGAGATGTATGTACCTACTCATTCATATGTGGTGTGTAAGTGGTGCTTTTAATATATAAAATGAGCTAATAGCACGAACACAAGGATTATCCCCGTGTTATTATATTGTTACAACACCAGTTGATTTTGTTCGTGGAATCATAGCAATAAAAATAAATACGTACAACAGCAAATAGATATGTATCCATGTACCTTTACTACATAAGTTTGGAGAGTGTATACCTTGATTGATATTGATATCATATGATGAACTGACAATATATTGGATTGCACAGTGATTCAATTTCCCAAAAAAAGCGGAAAAAAAATGAGAAAAGTGAAGTTTGTAATTTTGAACTTATTACCCCGTGATACCGTAGGGAAACACCACTGCACCTCGGTGCAAACTGACAGTCCATTATACCATCTGTATTACCAGATAAGGGAAGGTCAAACACAGTTAACTGAGCACCTGTCTCGCACGCATCTTTTAGTTGTTCATTAATAACTTTTGTTTGCAAGTGTGTTTTTGGAATCAAAAGTGATAGAAGTTGAAAATGAAGGTGAGTAATAATCATTATGGATATGTGGTAAAGGGTAATTTGATATTTCTATAGGATGTATTTACTACAGAGAAATATTGCATTGTTAATATGTTTATTTGTAAGAAATAGTTATGAGTTTGATCGAGTTGGATGATTTGCTTTTTTTGGTAACAAAGTATGAAGTATGTAGATTATTTTAAAAACAAAATTCTTGGCCCAATGTTCCCCTTCATTTTTTACAGCAAATTTCAGTTTTTTCTTGTCTCACTTCATATTCATAATCAACGACCTTGAAAACCTTTATATACCATTTTTGGTTTCAATAAAACTAATTTTTTTATTTTTGCCTGCCAATTTGGACCCGCCATTTTGAATTTTCAAAATAATATTATAAAATTCATAATGAGCGACCTTGAAAACCCTTATATACCATTTTTTGTTTTACTCAAACTTTCGATTTTTGTCCGCCTTTTTTGAAAATTGGACCACTGTCGATTGGCACTTTGCTTTTACTTTTTAAATTCTAACATTGTCATTTAAAAAAAAATTAAATCAATTAAATTCTCGCCATAAGCATCTATGACTTCTTGCCAACGTATAGGCAAGAACTGTATGCCTGTTGCCTAGAACTTATGTTCTAGCGGACCGTGAATCGAAGACGTTGGCTAGAATGTCTCATAACTTTTCTGCCAACCCAATATAAAGTAAAATACCTTAGGTGTGTGTTAGATGCGCACTGAGTTTCGCGTAATTAATAGTTATTTTTAAAAAGATTTTTCTTAGAATGCGTTCATTTGTGAGAACAAGCGAACCTTCACTAACAAGTAACACTACCCAACTGATACTCACTGATTTACATGAAACATATACTTATTAAACAGTGGAAAATATTAAATATATATGTGTTTCTTTGTTTCGGCTAAATACGCTTTTTAGGAGTAGACAGCATCCCTCACCCCTGAAGGTAGAAACAATTATGGCAAGGTACTTTTGAAACGGTACATTTTTTGAAAAAAGTTCTTGGGGCCAAAGTAGTAGAGTTCAAAGTGATAAACTTGATGGCGACCTTATTCCAGTTAATGGCAGAAATGATTCCAGGATACAATAATACTATTTAAAATGTGAAAACGGTTTTTTAATATTTCGCTAATGCTTAAGAAAATGTCTCTATGTACCTAAATTATATGGTAGACAAAGTGGCCGAAAAACGACATTTCATAATACACGACAAAATGTTATTGCAACTAATGGCGGAAATGATTTTAGGATATAATTATATACTATTTAAAATTAAAGAACGTTTTAAAGAAAGTAAAGAAAGTCTCTCTATGTACCTAAAATTATATGGTAAACAAAGTGGTCAGAAAAACACATTTCATATTAAGCATAAATGTGATTTAAAAACTGATAATTGTCCTATATGTCAGGATCATGGGAATCTAAGAAATTATGGTCAAGAACAAACTCAAAAATTACTGGATCGATTTTGAGAATATTTTCTCTGTTAGTTTTGGTTTGCTATTTCAGTTTTTGAATATATATGTCGTATAATACAAATCCAAAATATAAAAATAATTGTATCTAAAGAAATTGAAAATTGATTTTTAAGAAACGTTAAGGGTCATCTTATGAAAAAAATGAGATTCTGCGAACTCGATAATTAGCACTGGAGACGCCTTTAATATTTCTTAAAAACTTTACTACAATTTATTATACTAAATTATGATAATAAAGGTGCCAGTGTTCCCAGCGCCATCACCACACGTTTGATTATAATTCAGATTATTGAATGGATGGGTATATCACAAAATGGGGTATTTGACAGTAGCTGAAAAAATATCTATTTTGATTTTTAAATAATTGCTCAAGTCATAATGACACTGAATATTGCTTTCTTACAAGTTATTTCATTCAAAAATATAAAAATTTTAATTAAATAAAATTACAAAATTTACGTTAAAAAGGACGTAATTAAAAACACCAAGCAAAAGCAGCTTACGTCACAAGCTCGTGAGCACATCACGTCACAAGCACATATGTAGGTATTATATTGTAGTTAGCAAAAAAACTGTTTACTTTTTTGGTAACTATGAAAGAAATTTTTCATTATTAATTTTCATTACTAGACCTACTACTACTACTTAATGTTTTAGAGCCAATGACGTCATAAGATTTGACGTCACAGAAAGCATCGTTTTGGCAATCTTTTTAAAAACTAAAATTTTATCGGTGATTTTTATTAAAAATATAGTACAAAATAATTTAAAAATGTGTATTATGAGTTTAGTAAGAAGTAATAAACACACTAAAATGGTTTTTAAAAATTTGTCAAATACCCCATTATATACGATTTTTAATTTTAAGAGCCGGTGTCTAATCGAGTACACTCTATCGTAGTTAGAAACAAATGTGTATGCCATGATGTTTCAATTAGCTACTATTCAGAATTCCTGTTAGTTAGTTCGGCATGTGTCTGAAAAACTGAATGCCAGAACTCATTACTTATGCAAAGTAGATAAATCTATGCTTGAGAGTTTTGGATAAATTTAGCTGACTCCTGCCCGATCATGTAACATCTGTGTGACACCGTAGAGACTTATGGTACAACGGACGCATATTGGTCGATCATGAAGTCTCTGTGTCATGATTTCCCTAAACGTTATAGGCGGCTAACATAGTACAAAATGTAATTTTTAAGCCTTTAGTGGCTTTTTATATTTTTATTAAAAATGCACGGAGAGAAAAATCATACAATTTTTGTAGATAAAATTTCAGACAAATTACCATGCTCCCTTATAATGCGTGAGCGATCGACGACCAAAATAAAAAATATGTGCCAGCATGGTAAAATTTAATGTGCTAACACAACTTTTATCACACTCTTATGCATATATGTTATAGTTTAATTCTTGTTGTCGTACCCTTTCATTTGCGCATCTGACCCGCAACCTTATGTTGCTTGGGCGGTACCTGTAAAAACTTCGAACCTGTAAGAACTTTATGATGCATACAAAAATGATTGCCAACAATATATTCTAATACTAGAGATAGTGAAGTAACAAAATGACGAATTAAACGGTGACATCCCCGTCCTCTAACACAGTGTAATGAATACTGCTTGCTGCTTGTAACACAGTCTAATGGATCAAGGTACTTGGTCCGACCCATCCGACCAAGTTGGTCGTCCAAACCTATGGTTGGCTATGTGACTTGCTATGAGTGAGGTACATTTCAACAGCGTTCACAACAAACACAACCTTCTTTCTATTTTTTTCTTTCTACCATTAGCAGATAGCATTTCAAATATTATAATACAGCATGGTAATTTTTGTAAGAAAAACAATTAAAAAATATTTTTTTGTCGGCAACGGAACTTTTTACTGTGCTGTTTTACAAATTTTACGGAACTAATATTACGGAAACAATATTCTATCCTTTAAATTTTCTATGATTAATTATAATTTTTATATTTTTACCGTAAAAAATTGAATATGTTCGCCTTTTGCACGTCGATTGTAATGCTGAGCACAGTAATTTTTATATGAATTTCCTCTCCGTGTGTGTGTGTTTGGTGAATTTATTGGTTATAAATTTTTTATTTAATTCTTGAAAATATGGCTCACTGCGGAAGTTTGCTGCATAGTCGCGCAGACATTCACTTGTTAAAATACAATATGTTACCCAGGATTCTTAAAATTGCTTCTTCAATGTATGAACCATTTCCAAACTTGTATTACATACGTATGGAAAAAAATAAGTTAACACTTTTTCTCGTACCTCAATCTTATATGTAATCATAGTCAGACAATTTTTGAGCTATGGTTGAACGTTGAGCTGACAGACAAATAGACACTTACTTATACATACATATATTTGCACTAGGTGTATGATTATATACACATTTACCTTATTGGTGGTTGTATGTGATACATACGTTATACAGGGAGATACATTTATTCTTCTTATTATTATTAGTAATCACTTTTATGGACTTTTTAGCCTTTTTAGCCGTCGCGTCATAATTTATCCTATATAATATGAAACGTCTACGTCCGTACAGACAAACGTGTTACCTACACTACACTTAATGTCAAAAAATTTTATTAGTTGAAACTAAATATGTGTTACAAGTATTTCTATATTATTACACAATGGATATCTATAGGTGTAGTATATTGTATTGATGGATGTTAATAGTCTGATGTTTTGTAATATTTTATGACGTTACGGTTTTAAATTTCCCATAAACTTGAGTAAAAGAATCAAAAACTATAATTACTCTAACGTAAAATATGTAACGTTAAAATATATAAAATTTGTCTGTTTTGAAATGTATGTTTTGGAGTAAACTAAATTATATATGCTTAAAAAATATGAAGGGCCAGGGGGAAAAAGGGATCAAGTCACTTTAATCAATTTTTTCAGGAGATCAATAAAACTTAAAAAACGTTATAAACATTGTGTTATTTATTTGAGAAACAGCTGTAAGCCAAGTCAGCAACAGTATACAAAAGTTGTGGACTTGACTCCTTATTCCCTCTACGCGCTCGTTTGACCCCTTATTCCCTCTACGCGCTCGACTTAACCCTTTGTTCCCATTTTGCCTCTCGTTTCGAAACGATTTTTTTAGGTGATTTGACCCGTTTTTCCCATTAATTGTCATAACACGTGATAGTACTCTTGAAGAACTACAACAATCAATGAATAACTCATTTTTCAAAAAAATGTGACTTAGCCCCTTTTTCCCTCCGGCCCTTCATATGGTTTAGCTTTATTGTTTGTGTCTGTTATATATGTAACTGTTTTACTGAAATTCTACCCACACAGAGGTCTGAAAAATTGTCAAGTGCAAGTTGGGCACGCATTAGGTTAGTGGCTACTATTTCACAATTTTTAAAAAATGAAATATATTGCGCATTTAAGTGCATTTTTTACTGTGATCTGTCTAAAAATAAGTAAATATGTATTCGATAACAGACTCAGAAGAGCGTTTGAAGTTTAGTATGTTGTAAATGAGCCTTAAAAATGAAAAATGGTTAAAAAAATCTCAACTTCTTTCTGAAAGATCTTTCTAACGGTATCCTGATTTTCCATGAAATTATCATCATAGTGGGTTTTCTTACTGGACACTATCACCTAAGCAAGCATCTGCATCGAATGGGAAGATAATATAGAGAAGAACCAGTATGCAGGAAATGTGGGGTGGAAGGTGAAACGGTTCACCACATTCTATTTGAATGTGAGGAATTGGCCCGCATTAGGCACTCAAGACTGGAATTGGGTACTCTGCATAAGACTGTTCATGGGGATCCTGTAAGGGTCCTAACTGACTTCATCAAAGAAGCGGGCCTCTTGCGCATAACTGATGAATAAACGAGGTTATTGCACAATATTTCACTAGGAATCAATACATGGGCTGACAAGACACCCCCCCCCCACCTATAGGAAGAAGATGAACGATATCCCGAAATTATTTCGAAAAACGAAAATTTCGTCCATTTTTCAGCATTTTTTTAATGATTTAGACTTGAATTTTTGGAAGGTGTTCTTTAATACTAATACATACTTCATACAAATATTCGTTTATTGGGGATCGTTTTCTCTACTATAAATCACTTTTTGAATTTTCGAAAATCGGTATTGCCTATATATTACTGGAAGTTACCGTACAGTATAACCAAAATAAATTTAATTCAGTGCTATTAGTAAGTATCAGTACCTGCAATTGGTAAGTTTTTCGGAATAACAGTTCAAGAATTACGCGGGGCGGGATACCTATTCGCCACTTTGAAACACCGTATTTCGCAAATGGGACTTAAAAATGAGAAATCGATAACGATATCCACACAAAAATTTCATCTTCATTTTCCTATATGAGAAATTAGAATTCGTTTTAAATAGGTTGGTTGACCACTGTTACTATTGAATTTACATAGGAGAAAGGGTTAAGTTATTTGAAATGAACTCTACCTTAACAAATTCAGAAAAAAATTTCGAATCAACGTCTGCACTGGGGAAGTGAGTGCTTCCATTAGAGAATCATCAGGTATGGTCCATTTCACTTAAATTTATCAATGATTCATCACTTATGAATTTAAATAATTTCCGTTTTCTTGGCTTTATCTCTTCCATTATTGCACTTACGTAAATTTTAAATTTGCAGTTCGTTTTTACAAAAGAATAGAAGATTGATTTGTTTCGAATATAAGAATTATTTAATTCTTTAAGGATGATTCATGCTCAATTGTATTTGAAACAGAGTATAATAGGAAAGTACGAAAAAGTTACATTCTTATGAAATAAACTCTTGTATTTCAATTTACTTAGTACGATGAATACATAATAATGATATCGAACTTCGATTTTACACAGTAACGTGAGCCGTTTAGCCGTTTAGCTCAAATTTCGAATTTTATATGTAAACATTTTTGCCATTAAGTGTACCAAACAATAATAAGACAGATATTATTATAACAGGGTTGGTAATCATACATCTTTTAATAATACGTAAGTATACAAAATGTAATGTCTTCAAGACTGATGAATTGAGAATGATAACCGTAATTGCAAAAGACGTCTTTTAGTTTTTTAAAAAAGTAGTTAATAAGTTGAAGAAAGGTGATTCTAGGTTAACGTACATATCTAGAGAGAAAAGTATTCTGACTATAATTATTAGAAAAATGTTTATTACGCTCTTCTAAACAGCAATTAAACGACTGACTATGTAGATTTATGTATATGTATATATATTTAAATGATTAATTTTTTATACCTATGTTATGATTATTATAATATACAGGTCAAATTAACTTAAATTAGTCTGACGGCGCGGCGTTAACAGTTGAAGCAAAATTTAACGTACAAGTTTAAGGTACTATAGTTACTCTAATATTTTTTAAGCGTTCATTTTAATACTATGTATAAAATACGTTGTCGTTGACCAAAAGAAAAATAAAATATTTCTTGATAGATCTTTAAAAAAATGTTGGATAATGCGTAAAAGGTATCAGATCCATTGCGATGGATCCACGGCAACCATGTATCTTTAGAAAAATTTATTAAATATATTATGTCTTATTGTTAACCTGTAAACCAGAATAATCACTTAAAGAAAATGTATGTAAGAACCACAAAGTTTATTCCCAAAATTATATTAACATAGAAACGTTGTAAGTACTTAAAACCATAAAAAGAAAATAATTAACTCCAAGATTGTTAGTGGGTACTAAAGAAAAAATATGATTTCTATCGAATCCCGGTACAAGTGATTATTTAAATTTTTTTTTTAATGACAATTAATTTATTAATTATGTTAACAAAATTAAGCTACAAAATATTACTTGTCGCAAAATTAACTAATATAATTTTTCTTCAAATCTTTTCTTTTTCGATATGGGTACATGGGCACATTAAAATTTTTAAAATGTGAAATCTTTACATTTTTCAAAATGTAAAATGTTCATGTTTTAAAAGTTCTAATGTATCTAACTGACTTGTGTTTATGTAATATATATATATATATATATATATATATATATATATATATATATATATATATATATATATATATATATATATATACCCATATCGAAAAAGAAAAGATTTTAAGAAAAATTATATTAATTTATTAATTTTGCGACAAGTAATATTTTGTAGCTTAATTTTGTTAACATAATTAATAAATTAATTATTACTAATAAAAAAAAAGAAAAAATTGAATAATCACTTGTATTGAGATTGGATCTCGGTACTCCACTATCCGGATTTCGTCGCTCTACCGCTGAGCTGTGGCCATTTTGATGAAACGTTCTAAATAACTTGATTATATCTTACCTATATTTTTGTCCAAATTTTAAATAAAAATATTTCCTGTATTTATAGCAGACGAAATTTGATTAAAATCGGTGACGACCATACCTGAGCCTCTACTTGTTAGAACAAAATAAGAGTTTATGTAAGTTGCATTTTCGTAATCTATGAATGTGTAATTTAGTTAAATTTATTTCCTATAAACAATACAAAACAATGGTGTCCCATATTCATCTTTTTCCGGTCAATTTTCTTTTGCTTCTTTCCTGGGTAGGAATAGTCCATCATCTTTTTTCCTTTTCTAATAAAGGAATTTTTACTGTAAGATTGACTTATATTAATACAAGATTAATAAAATGTTCTTTAACGAAAAATAAACAATGTATTCCTATAATACCTACAGATTATTCGTATTAAATTGTTAAACATGTAAATATCAATCGGATTAAATCGTTTGAGAGATTAAATCGAAACTGTCATCTTTTATTATTCCACACCATTATTGTTTTACATATTATATTATATACTTGACCTAAAAACTTCAATAAAAATAATAAAAATTGATTATTTTTATTTCTTTAAACATTTCTTTAAAATAATTTTAATAACGGTTCAGTTGTATATTAAAAAATACCCCTGTCGCAGCATCTGCATAACATAGCGAATTTCCAAATCTTGGGCACTGGCGGATCTCATCTAAGACCTGTACCTATTTAAAATAGTTTAGCTTTCTAAGAGTAAAAGAATTTTTAAAATCGGTTGGGTAATTAGTTTTGGTATTTTTGGGGACCCAAGAACCCGAACGAATTTTGTGCAGCATAGTTGTATCCATCTAAAATAATTTAGTTCTCTAGCAGTGAGAAATTTTTTAGCATCGGTTCGATAGCTTATTACTGGCGTTTTCGGATCTGCAAGATCCCGGTGGACCTCATTAAAAAATCAGCTCGACCGTATATTCTAGGCGGACTATATATATATATAATATATATATATATATATATATATATATATATATATATATATATATATATATATATATATATATATATATATATATATATATATATATATATATATATATATATATTCAAAACCCGTTGTGTAGCATTCTACGCCGCATTTGCATCCGCAGGACAGTTGTGGATCTCAGATAACACAACTTGTACCTATCTAAAATAGTTTACCTCGGTAATAGTAAAAAGGTTTCAAAATCGGTCAGTTATTTTATTTTTGACACTTTTAGGTCCTACTGACACTTCAGATCTTACATAACGTAATCTATATGTGTCTAAAATAGCTTAGCACCCCAACAGTGAAAAAATTTTCAAAATCGGTCGGCTAGTTTATTTTTGACGCTTTTGGATCCGATGGACCCTGGCAGACTTTACATAACGTAATCTATATTTATCTAAAATAGTTTAGCTCTGTAAGAGTGAAAAAATTTTCAAAATCGGTCGGTTAGTTTATTTTTACCACTTTTGGGTCCCATGGACCCTGGCGGACCCTAAATAACGTAATGTATGTCTATCTAAAATAGTTAGTTCCCCAACAGTGAAAAAATTCTCAAAATCGGTCGGTTAGTTTATTTTTGACACTTTTGGATCCCATGGACCCTGGCAGACCTTACATAACGTAATCTATATTTATCTAAAATAGTTTAGCTCTGTAACAGTGAAAAAATTTTCAAAATCGGTCGGTTAGTTTATTTTTGACACTTTTGGATCCCATGGACCCTGGCAGACCTTACATAACGTAATCTATATTTATCTAAAATAGTTTAGCTCTGTAACAGTGAAAAAATTTTCAAAATCGGTCAGTTAGTTTATTTTTGACACTTCTGGATCCTATGGACCCTGGCAGACCTTACATAACGGAATCTATATTTATCTAAAACAGTTTAGCTCTGTAACAGTGAAAAAATTTTCAAAATCGATCAGGCAGTTTATTTTTGACACTTTTGGGTCCTATGGACCGAGGCGGACCTTACAAAACGTAATCGATATTTATCTAAAATAGTTTAGCTCTGTAACAGTGAAAAAATTTTCAAAATCGGTCAGTTAGTTTATTTTTGACACTTTTGGGTCCTGTGGACCCTGGCGGACCTTACATAATGTGTTCTAAATCTATCTAAAATAGTTTAGCTCTGTAACAGTGAAGATTTTTTTAAAATTGGTCGTTTAGTTTATTTTTTACAATTATGGGATCATTAAATCCTGGCGAAACTCATACAAGTCTAGTACTCTAACAGTAAGAAAAGGGTTCTAAGGATCTCATATAACTTATGGCAGTCCGTAAGCTTCTTGCGGACATCATTTAATTAATTAATTCAAATACTTTAACTTACTAACTGTGAAAAAATTTTTAAAATCGATTGGTTAATTAATTTCTGGCCTTTTTAGGTCCCGAAAACCTTGACCTCACATAAAATACCTTAAATCCATTTGAAATGGTTTAATTTTTTAACATTATTAATTATTAGTGGAAAAATTTTCAAAATCGATTCAAAATATTTTTCCGTACATACATATGTACATTGTACATATTTTGTTTTGTTTCATATTTAATAATATTTATATCATAACATAATCTTCAATTTCTTGTTTACTTAAAAATTCAATAAAAAAAAAAAAAAATTCTTCATTACATTAGCTTAGAAAATCTGTTTAATTTACATTTTTTAACATGGGATAGAACCATGCTAATTATAATGCAATAAATGAGAAACAAAAATCTATACATGTATGTGTTTTATATCACATATATGTGAATAGTTTTCACTTGTTCTCACAAAATTCTTTAATAAAAAAGTGAAATATTTTTATACTTCATAAAGAACTGAGATATAAATATAAATTACTTATTAGACTAACAAAGAAAGAATAAAAGTGAAAATTTACATTTTCTCGAAAAATACTTAAAATAGAAAGAAAATTATAAGAATATTTTCTTCATAATTTTTTTTTCCTTTTCAACGATGTAAAAATCGAACTGCCTTATGATAGGATCGAATGATAAAAAATGGCCAGAAAACCTACTTCTGGGCATCCGACGTGTCTGGCTAACGAACTTAGCCAAGCCAATTCAGAATCCAGTCCGCACACAAAATTTCATAAGCGTTAGACGTTTCGTTCGAGAGTTATCGTGGGAACACATAAATATATATATATATATATATATATATATATATATATATATATATATATATATATATATATATATATATATATATATATATATATATATATATATAAATTTTAGTGAATATCATTTTCGTATTCTAGGGACCTCAAAACAGATTTCTGCCATAGTCCCGGACTCAGATTGCGTCATGAGACCTACTGTAATAGCTGAATTTCGAGTTTTCGAAATTCGCTAAAAGACCAAAATTGGTAATAGTTTGTTAATAAAATTTTAAACATAAAAACACTTAAAATCAATTTTGTTACGGTCTGGACACTACATATTTTGTTCAATTTATTATTTTAACGCTTCGTTTTTACGAGTGTTTTGATGTACTTTTATTATGTAATTATTGACAATATTTGGACAGTCATAATTTTATATATTTTAGTACAGTGTGACTGTACAGAGATATATGGTAGTCTATCTATATTTAGTATTTACTGACGTGTGTGCATATATTTTGTATAATACATAATAAATATTGCACATTTTAAAAGTAAAATTAAATGTTTTTCGTTTTACACGTGCAAGAAAAAAGTACAAAAGAAACAAATTATAGCAAAGAAACGTGTATGAAACATATGCCTACAGTATATAACTCAAGAATTCGAGATGCAACGATATCGTTACAAACAACCAAGCCTTGTGACTTTCTTTAACCATGATATAGACTTACTTAGGGCCTGACTTTACATGAAATTTCAAAATTTTTTAAGAGTAAAAGGGTTGTGCGTCTTGGCTACATTTTTTTTTATTGGTAAAATTATCGAAACCAACATTTAACATAGCATCAATATTATTCCCGGCACAGTTGTTAATTAAACCGAAATTTATCATAGGGCTTCCTTTTTTTAGAAATTGTTTATTTAGAAGTACAATCTACACAATTTTTTTTTTTTTTTTTCTAGCAAACTTCATAGTGATGACGATGAATGGGGAATAGAAATTTTTAAGCTAAAAATAATAATAATATTAATTTAATATTATAGATTTGAGCGCTACTTTATGGTATTCCAAATTTGATATTATTTTAGTAAATAAATTTATAAAAAAAGCAGTATTTTGCAAAGTGTTTTTATTTACTAATATCAGATATGGAATACCATAAAGTCACGCTCAAGTCTATTAAATTAATAATAATAATAATAAAGGAATTATATATATATATATATATATATATATATATATATATATATATATGTATATATATATATATGTATATATGTATATATATATATATATATATATATATATATATATATATATATATATATATATATATATATATATATATATCATATGCATTGTTGAATTTGTGCTTCAATAAGCTCTTCTTTGATATAACAATTCATCCGTAGGTGTATTGTTTTGCCAGTTTTGTTATGGAACACTAAAAAGATGTCATTTTGACTTTGCTTTGATTTGAATATAATATGAAATTTTATCCGGTATCATAAATACTGCAATGTTAAACAGGAAATTAAGCGCAGTTGGAATTAAAAGAGAAGCCCTAGAGCTGTAATTCTTAAATTGAGGGTCGCAGGAACAATTTGATTACAAATCATGTACCCATTTTCTACACATTTGGGAAGTCCTTTGAAATTTTTAAGTGGAAAAGGGAGTTACCGACCAAAAAGCCTTATAGGATAAATTAGTTGTAAAAAGCTTTAAACAAACAACGAAATATTAAAAATATATAAAAGCATAATAACGGTGGAAGTAACGGGAAGAGACATAAACTTCAAATAAATACACTTTTATTAATTCAGGATAACCCACTATGTTTGCTGCAAGAGTGGTTCACTAACGGTTCAGTGGTAGGGTTTCCTCGATCTTGAATGTTAATTGACGTTTTAGGGCCGTTTCACACTATGGTGCCGCTCTCGAGACGCTTCCGACTCACTCAATAATTCAAACAATGTGGGTATGAAAATATTTCATTGAACAGAGAGCGTATTGAGAGTGACACTATAGTGTGAATGGAGAACGAACAGTGGACGGTATTGCAATGTGAACACAACAAGATTTTATCGGGGCGAAATTGGATCGAGTGTATATTGAGAGTGTACACTATAATCTGGAACGGGCTTTAATTTATGTTGTTAAAACGATAAATTTCTTAATTTTTATTAGTTATCGATTATCCAGAAAGTGGTCTCATCTTTACGATAAATGTCAAACAAAAACACTGTATTAACCATTATTTTTGGGACGGAAACGAAAGGAATTCGACACTAATTTTGATTTAAGTACCGACTTCATGAGAACCCACTCTATATAGTTGAAAGTTGTGTATTCTCAACTATTTTTATTGATTCAGATACTGTTCTATTTTGCTGGTAACGGTTGTTTCTCAATAACAACAGGATGAAGGGTGGTTAGTAAATATAATAAAACTTTTGTAATGTATAATTCACAATAATATCTATTTATTCGTAATAAAACTATTCAAATAAAATATTTGAACAATTTTTAATGAAAATAAATTCACGTTTTTGACATTATTATTGTGTCGTATGTATATGCAAGCGAGTTCGTTTACTATTTATTATAATTATAATATAAATATTCCAATTTGTTGTAACATAATACAACAAATTTTGTAATTCCAATTTAATATTGTAAATAATTTAATGAATAAGTGTATAAGTGCAAGTACCTACAACATGCAAGTAACATTTTTTTTTTTTATTCAGTTTTACTATAATATATAAAGAAGAAGAAATCGTGGAAGATGAATCGCGAGTCACATAAGAGTGCATGCAAAAACATATCCAACGTTCTCTTTTCATAGTTTAAATGTTCGTAACGTATGTAATCTATACTTTTGTCCCATTTTCACAATTTGTGATATTGTTAATTAAATAAATAAGACAAAGTTTATGTCAAATTTGTACAGAAATGAAATTTCTGTACAAATATATTTTATGTAAATAATAAAATATTTTAGATTTGTTGTTTGCAGTCGGGATTATTAATTGTAAAATGGGTAATCAATATTTTAAAATTTAGAATATTTCGAAATTAAGTAACTGAAATTTTTATTAAAAATATTTTAAAGACCTATTTACCAGGTAATTCTAAATGGCAATCTTTAGGATTTGAGAATAAAGTATTTGTATTAAGCTTAAGGAATATTTTAATCATATGTTTTTTTTTTAACAAATATTTTAGCGAATTTCCAGAAAGAATTCTGGAAATTCAGCTATTATGGTGTTAGCGATAGTCGAAGTTCAGCCCGAAAATATGGCAGAAATTTGTTTTGAGGTCCCTAGAGCCTAAAAATAACATTCACTAAAATTTATATATATATATATATATATATATATATATATATATATATATATATATATATATATATATATATATATGTATATATGTATTTATGTATTTATGTATCAGCACGATAGCGCTTCAGGAAAAACTGCCAGTTTTACGAAATTTGGTGACAACGTTGGAAGTCCAAAAATCTTGGATGAGTTCTTCAGCCAAAAACGTCGGCGCTCAGGAACATGGTTTTTTGAGCATTTTTCGTGAAAATGAGTTTTTGGCCAAAATTTGCTATAATTTAAAAGTTTTTGTCAAATTTTTTTACACCATTGCAAAGACGGGAAAAAATGACATAAAAAAGGTTTTGGCACTATTATTCTAGGTTAGCTAGTTTTTGAGAAAATAAGAAAAAAAAAGTCAATTTATTTTCTATAATTTTAGTGTGTTTACAACTTTGTTGTATGTGTATAATCATATAATGTGTATGTATGTATATAACTCACTATAACTGCAATAGTATACGTATATCTATGTGTGTGAATGTATTTCTACCTCTAATATACATATTTTTCAAATAAGTACATCACTGTTGACAGTTTTAGCGAATGGAATTCGCTATTACAGCCACTGTCATGACGCGACTTGAGCCCGGGACTATGGCAGAAATTTGTTTTGAGGTCCCTAGAAACCGAAAAAAATAGTCACTAAAATTTATATATATACATATATATATATATATATATATATATATATATATATATATATATATATATATATATATATAAGTATATATATATATATATATATATATATATATGTATATGTATATATATATATATATATATATATATATATATATATATATATATATATATATATATATATATGTGTGTGTGTCCGCGCGATAATTCTCGAACGAAATGTCTTACGTTTATGAAATTTGGTGAAAATATTGGAAGTCCCAAACCGTTGGACGAGTTCGTTAACCAGACACAACCGATGCCTGGAACATGTCTTTTTTAGCAATTTTCGTGAAAAAAATTAACTTTTTGCCAAAATTTCCTCTTATTCAAAAATTTTTGTAAGATTTTTTTACACTATTGGAAAGAGGAAAAAAAATCACATAAAAAAGGTCTTCAAACTATTATGCTATGTCAACTAGTTTCCAAGAAAAACTAACTTTTATAAACGGAAATTCGCTATGTTATGCAGGATGCTGCGACAGGGGTATTTTTATTATTATTAGGAGTTACATTACATCAACACAAGTTATGTTATACATAATGGTGATAATAATACAATATACATATAACAAATATAATATGCAGAATATAGGATGTAAAACAAATACATATTTGTGATAGCCTTTAAGTCGACAGGAAATCACTAACGTGAGAAAGTTTTCTTGAATTCCGGTAGGTGATAATGCAAAACAGTCATTATATGATCTATTAAAAATTTAATTTTTTATTGAGTTCTTTTGGGTTTCGGCCACAATAGCTACCAAATTGTTAGTTAATTAAAAATAAAAGAAGTGAAGATATATGGTAATAATAAAAAAAGCCGTGAGCAACAGAGCTCTATCACGGGAGTTGAATTTTTTCCTAATCTTCGATATTTTTAAAATATATCGATATTTTTATATCATCAAAAGACCGTTTGATCGAAAGATAAATAATTTTTGTCGAAACAGTAGAAAGTTATGATACACGACATGACTGAAGAAATTTTAAATATGCTAATAGCTTGATTTGTAAAATATGGTTTAGTCGTTATTATATTTCTCTCTAAGCTAATTTCTTTTGGCATTAATACTCCGTGTGTGAATAGTCAATCACACACGAAATGAGTCAACCCATTATAAACCCATAATTTCATAATAGACGTGATGATATTGTGGTCTAACCATTAGATTGCTAAATTCGAGTTAATCATTTATGAATCATCCTAAGCAAGTATCTATATAAAAAAACTCAGCAATTGTAATGGAACTACCCTATGACAATCTAAGCATTCAATGTGCCCTGAAGCACACTAACTCATACCTTAAAGTCATTATTGCACCGTGATTGCACCATATATGTATTATAACTATATGGCCAATCCCTATAAGAGGCAGTGGTTCCGATGAAGTGAGACGGATAGACATCGGGTAGAGGAACTTCAGTTGTTTTGCGCAGATGCATCAATTAGTGTTTACCGTAGCTTTGTTCCAACAAACGAAAATATCGTACATTGTACAGTTATAGCATGCGCATAATGAAGTTAGCGTTCCAACAAGTTATAGTACATATTTATGTACCAATTTTAACTTCCGGTTTATGTTCCAACACAACTGCTGATTAGTACATGAACTGATTCATGTATGGTCAAATTAGTCGGCAGTCAAGAGCATGTATCGAAATGTGAACTACTTGTTACACCTGCGCAATAGATAATTTTACTGAATTTTTTGAAAACTGATTGATATACCGTTTTTTTTTTCTTTTTTTTTTTTTTAATAAAATAAGATAAGACTGTTAATTGTAAAATAAAGACTGTTGTTTTAAAATATTTTTAACTGCTTTCTTTTGAAATCAGTATGAACGAGTTAGATAATGATGATTTTTTCGTTTCTGAATCTAGTGAAGATGAAGATTTAGAATTTTTAATGAACACATCAGTAAAAAAAAAAATGTAAATTATTTAGGTAATAATTTATTCAATATCTTTATTCATTATGAAACTATTTAAAGACACATATTTTTATTTATAAATAGTACCCCAATATGACGAATACATTTGAAGTCATTTCTTTTATATAAATGGACTGATTTTCTTCTTGAGCTTCAATAGATATATTCTGTTCATTTTGTAATATAAGAAATTCATTTAATGCTAAAAAGTAATCGTTTACAAATAAATATTCAGTACCCATAAGAATACAACGGGATTAACAATGATTTAAAAATATTTTTTATATTATTACCTGCTGTCATTTTTGGTTTATAAATTAATTTTTTTGTTTAATTTCGTTAATTTATGGTATTTTTCTTTTTTAGTATAATTTTTTTTTATATTTATACGTGTTTTATATAATTACGAGTTTTTACTTTTATTAACTTTACGCGCCTTCTTTTTGAGTTTGTCATACAAAAAACCGTTTCAGTAATCAGTTCACGTACTAGTACATTTTAAAACATGCGCACAAATGTCATTCATGAACTAATCCAAGCATGGTACATACCAGTACATGTACCGTACAAAAATTGTTTGTTGGAACAAAGCTCGTGTTTACTCTTCAGATTGGTTCATATTACCACCAAAAAAGTCGCATTTGCGCAAAACGAACAAAATACTTCCAAATCTGCACCGTGATGTTGGGACGTTTTTTTCATATCCATTTGGCTATATATGTATACTACATATATGGATTGCACCTTTTATGAGAGTGTAAATTTATTTAATACTTTTTTGTGTGTATCTCTACTAGCGTACCTATGTGTAAATATTTTTGTACATTACTGTACGTAACTAATTAACAGTAGGCTATTTATTTTCATATATATTTTTATTGATTTGATTAATAATACAGACGCCAATAAAATAATTTCAACAATCACAGCTAATATTTAAATAATAAATGTATTTTTAATCAATTTATGAGTATAGTTAGTTTTTGTGATATATAGTATATTTGATTTTGTCATCCGCCATTTAAATTAATTGATAATTGATTTTTATAATAAAATATATTATCCAGTATGCATGTCGCCGTTCAATTGCAGAATCAGTCAGATTACAAAATCCCTAGCCATTTTACGAAGCAGTGACGGCCCAGTGTGGTTCAGTCGTATTGTAAATATATTGGGTTTGCCAATACGGCAATCATCTTTCACCGTATAGCAAAATTGTACCCATCTGAGAATGATATAATGATGTATATTTTGAAAATATGTATAATTGTGATATTCATTTTCGAGCAAAGGATAATTTTATAACGATCTCCACTTGTAAATAATTACCCTTTGCCCATAAATGGGGTTGCGATGGTGCTTCTTGTTTAAGCTGTCAATATATTTAGATGTAAGAAAAGTTTTCCAGCGTTTTCAGTATTCGTATCGAGTTCTAGTATTTTCTTAAAATTAATTCCGTCTAATGCCGAACATTTAGAAGGAAAGATTACCAATTTTTCTTTAAACTTTTTGCATGTTTATTATTTTACATTTTTGTTATATGATTATTATTTAACAATGATAAAATATTTGACATTTAGGATTGAAGGGGGCAGTTTTGAATTGGGACAGTTTTGAATTGGGACAGTTTTGAGTGACTGTGATTACAAAGAAAGTTTAAATGTAATTTTAGTAAAAAATATAATTTTGTGAGGCCAGTACTGACCTACACAGCTGTCACTAGTCATAGCCGGTGTTTGACATGGCGCGACCAAGGTTTAAGCTTTGTTTGTTTTCGACAATGAAATGTAAATATTTTGTTTCAAGTCTGTAAGGATTTGCAGGGCACATTTCGAGATAGTGATGTTTTTTATTTTGATTATTAGATAAAGTATTTTGTAACTAATGACGTAAAAATTATTAATAACTGAAAATATTTTGGAGGACAAAAGATCTACTATTTTTAAGAATACCATTGGGGCAGTTTTGGAGAAAGCAATTGGGGCATCTTTGAACATGTGTGACACATACTATCTAAAAGGTTAATAAGTATATTTTTGAATTTATGCTTTTTTAGAGTTTCGTCATTTATTTGGTAATTTACAATTTTATGTTTGCAACTTTGTTTTAATACTAGATGATTTGAATAAAATGTTACTCAGTTGTTCCTAGTGATAACTTACACTTGATAAAAAGTTCTTAGCAAAGTAAGTAAATTAGCAAAAGTATTCAAAGCAGCCCCACCTAGAGGGCACTTTTGAACATTTAACCTTCATTACAAAAATGGGAATTCCAACTTAACCTTTAGCTTAATATTTAAACTGATGCGGCGATTCTGTTGCTAAATGATCAAGTTACCTATTCAGGCAAAAAAGTAATAAGTCACATTTATAAATATTGTAGATACCTACCCAATAACTATCTTTTTTACTAATTAAGTCAATTACACAATAATACATACATACAATATATTACCAGTAAATCTGTACCTATACAATATATTACTATTTTACTATTATCTTTTATTATCATAATGTATTTGAATATCTAAATATTATATTGCGAATGACTTTAATTGTTAACGCAATTAAATAAAATTTTTAAAAAAAGTAATAAGTAAAGATAAGTAAATTTTTTAGTTATAATGTAAAATTTAAAAAACGTTCAAATGTGCCCCCTCTTCCCTATTCTATGTATATAATAATAAAACAATAAATTATACAAACTATAATATTATTTCCTACACGGAGAGAAATTTCCTATAAAAATCACTGTGCTCATACTACAATCGACGTGTAACAGGCGAACATGCGTATTTGGAAAATATACCCGTATTCAGAGCTCAATGTATCTGAACTCGGGTATACATTCAATGTTTAATAAGCATAGTTCGATACTTGAAAATATACCCATTAAAAGCGTTGAGCTCGGGTATATTTTCAAACTCAATATTTAATAAGAATAGTATGAAAAATATACCCACTTTCAATTTATTGGTAAACAAATGGTTCAATCAAGTAGTTAAGGAAAAACAGCACTGTGATGCCGCAAATAATTGACAATTTTAGCGAATTTTTTTTGCAAATATGAGTGAATACCTATATGAGGGTCGAATTAAAAAGATTGAGTATCCATTTGTTGATATAAAAATGAGTATCCATTTGTTCATATAAAATTGTATAGAATAATATTAAATATTTGCAAACTTAATAATGCAAATGCACCTAAAAAAAATTGCAAATTATACCAAAGATATTGCAATGATTCAATGAATCATTTCAAATTAAAAGAAAAAAAAATTATTAAAGTACATAATTGTAGCTATCTTTATGTATACTTAGGTTTTTTTACATTTTTTTCATAAAATAGCAACGGATTCAAAAATTTTTCGTTTTGTTTTGTTTTCGTTGAATTTTGGTCTAAAATTTTCACAGTATATTCTCAATACTTTCAAATTAAACAAAAAAAAAAAAAAAAAAAATTCGATTTTTTCAATCCAAGTTACCAGATTACTACCTTAATTACACCAAATATTTTTCAGCGGATTCGAATTCAAATAATATTGTCCATATTCATACGCTTTTGTAAAAAACCCTTCTAAATCTATTTTATTAATCATTATTTAATTTTAAACAAATTTTGCACGTTTAACTCACACGCTAACAATTAAGAATTAAGATAAGAAGAAGCTAAAAATTATAAAAATTATTTGAAAAAATTGTAACGGTTTTTTTTATTTGCAACAAAGTAAGTCTTGTTTTAAATCATATGTGCATATTTTTTTTTATGAAGATCAGTAAAATTATAGTTGAAATAAGTTTGAAAATATACCTTATTAGTAACTGTATAAGATTACGCTAATTTATTGCCGGGTATATATTCAAATTCTCATAGTAGTATTCTTGTACTTGAAAATATACCCGATTTTGGCTCTGAAATGAAGTATATTTTACAGAGTCATTTTGTTAGTTTCTGTTTTGTAAATTATACCCGATCATAGATCGGTCAGTGACGTCACAAGCTCTGACTTCGGGTATATTTTCAAAATACGCGGCGAACATATCCAATTTTACCGTACAAAAATTGGATACGTCCGCCTGTTACACGTCGATTGTAGTATGAGCACAGTAATTTTTATAGGAATTTTCTCTCCGTGTATGGTTGTAGTACTATAAACAATAAAAATAGAAACTAAATGTAGTCGTTTTACATAGTGACTCAACGTTTGACCAGACGGATTTTAGAATACAGATCATTACTAATTATTATAATTTAGCATATATTACTTCAGTCGTTTTGTAAAACGGCTGAAAGCTTTTAGCCTTTTTACAAAACCGCAACGTTTTGAAAAATGATTATAGACACTTTACAATCTGGCTGAAATCCAGTGGCAACATATATATAATATATATATATATATATATATATATATATATATATATATATATATATATATATATATATATATATATATATATATATATATATATATATACATTATATACGTACAAATGTACCGGGTATTTTACAATCATCGAAAGAGGGTTAGCTCTTAACAATCAATTTTTATATAATCTGAGATACACCTTTACTATTGTTTTGTGTTTTTTTAGATAGCCGTAATTTTTAAGAATATTTTTTTCAAACACAAATTTTTATTTTGAAATAATTTTATGCTGTGATAAATTTATTAAATACTAGTTTTTAACACGTAATAGTGTAATAAGTACTTACATTTAATTTGCTTTGACACAGTCAAGGTTTCTCAATAATTGAATTCTGTTGTTTTCAATTTGTTAGAGTAATTACCGTATAGATATTATATGATAGTTAATTGAGATTTACTATTGACAAGTATTATTAATACGTATTATTTATCTAAAAAGATTTTTCCGCAATTTTCTATCTACATTACACGCTATAATGTCTGGCAATGAGTCATCCGTTGTGATTCAGGGGAGCCATTTATATAGGTTAACTCGTGGATACTTTGTGTCAAAACCTAATGAATTTTGTACAATAAACTTTTTTTAACGTTTACCCGTTTTGGATTATTTCGGAATATAGCATTATAATGGTCTAAAATGAACATATTGAGACTTTAATAGTGCTTTTTTTCTAAATTACATTTTTTGGAATGGTAGACATACATCAGTCATTCAATGATAGACAAACCAGCGTAGTTCGCTCTCTTCTAGGCACAATAAAAACCTATAGTACCTACACATTTTACCTAGATAGCGAGCGAACTGTCTTTGTGTAGGTATTTTATATTGAATGTTTGGTGTAATTCAGATATTATGTATAATCTTTTACATTTAAATGTTTCTAAATGAAGAAATTAAGTCAATGAAAAACAAAAAATTATAATAAAAGATATTTTTAGCCTCTAAACGGGAATTTACACTTTAGGAACCCATTACAATGTTCCGTAAGATTCCTTCCGAAAATCCGAAAGTAGATTTTCCTGCGCAATTATCAAGAACGTTGCAACATCAACAATAAAACTGATGCGTAATTAACTTTATCAACTAATTAAATAATATTAATTGTAATTTAATATTTTAATAATACGTACTTAATATATTATAAACTTCATTTAGAGAAAGTCCGCCCAGTTTCAACTCCACATAACTAGTCATATTATAAGAAATTATAATTTATTAAAAAAGGATAATATTCTTAACAAAAAAAAGATAAAAATAAAAAAAAGTAAATGAAAGAGTAACACACACGTATACCTACATAGTATGTACATATTAATACGTGTCTATTGGTCCCTTTTTTATTATATTTATTATAAATTTATAATTATGTTAATTATTTCCGTTTTGATAAGAGATTGGCGTCTATACTGATATATGTGACAAGAATACGTTTATCTTTGACAACACGATGCGCAGGAACCCGTTAATAAGAACCAATAAATCAAGACACTTTTGGTTAGCTTTGAAAGTCTACTTAAAAAAATGTCTTTGCTACGCTTAGAACAAATAGGTTAGCCCATTTTGCTAAGTTATATATCTGTATATACTTTTTTAAAGTGTTTTTTTTTTCAAGCAATTCATTTTTCCTTTGTGTGAAAATTGTAAAGGAAAATTTTAAGAAAAGGCTAAATCTGAGTTAAATTTTTTTCACAAAAAACACTGAAACCATCTTGCAAATAAAACTGGTACCTAAACTTTTTATTATACATTCCAATTTCTTTATAAGTCCGCTTACGGGCTTGAAGGAGAATATAATTCTAAGAATTCCTATACCCCCACTTGTGCTTAGTAGCCGACCGCTTAATATTTTGTTTTATATATCTTAATTATAGTTGGAAGCTTAAAACCGGTCCTGTTCGTGCAACCGAACCTTCGCTCCCTGGTACTTATTTATAATCAAATAGTCCGGATGTTTAGTATGTGTCACTTCTAACGAATGGCAAATGATGTATTGCCATTCGTTAGAAGTGTCACTAAATCTACAAATTTTTAATAAATACATTTACTAATATTTTCTAAATGCATTCTCTAGTTTGTGTGACATTTATTTTCTTTAAAATTTTTTTTAAAATCTTTTGTAGAAATTGTAAATAATATTGTTACTCAAACAAAGTGTGTAATATAATCCGCGCGATGAACGAACAAAACTTGTTTTGATCAACTACACATGTATTTTGTAAACACGGACCTATAAAAAAAATTATTTTAGTGAATAAAAAGATTCTGACAGGATGATTTATGAGTTGCGTTAATTGTATGCTTTACGCTAGGTCTCATTAAACATCAGCAGCAATGTTCCGGTCTTATAACGAGAGACTTAAATGAATTTTTGTCGGTCATGGAGGGGAAATGTTTACAATCGAAATATAAATCGGCGGACTCATAACGAGTGGACTTATAACGAAAGTCTACTGTAATTTAGTTATAGGTATTCACATAAATGTCATCGAAAAATACAACAAATTTATCTGTAAATATACAAACAAATCTATAAGACTGTATGTATATGGTTACTTTATCTTTCTTCTTCCGTTACTCACCCGACGAAATCTGCTTCTATTGGCCGTGGCACATCTGTAATGGTACAGTAAATTATGATACTATTTTTTTAATCTTTCGAGAGCTGATCCTTCTCCAACATTATACATCACTTGCAGGAAAATGTAAGTTGGTGTGATTATTGGCGGACTGATTGAAAAAACGACCTATAAATATTATGGTAGAGGCGCTGAAAGATACTTTGGCGTATTTGGGCGTGATCAATGAATGAAGCAAAATTAGATGAATTTAATTTTCTGTCCCTTTTCATTTTTGCCTTTTTTGTATTAGAGTAACTACAGTAACTTCAGGTTGTACGTCCAATTTTGTTTCGTTTATTGATGATGCCAGAAAACTCCTTAATTAAATACACATATATATTACTTATTTACTATAGGGGCTGCCATTGCCAGATATCTCAAAGATGAAAGAAACCGTTCTTTTTGCATTATTTACACTACTTAGACAGAGGTAAAATTATTTTTTTCATTTCTTATGTACAACTATGTTCATATTCGTGTCTCAAATACTAATTATTTTATTTATTACTTAATTATAATGTATTAAATGACATTAAATAAATGTTATAATTTTAGTATATTAAATATAAATATATTATCAAATTAAGCCGATAAAGTCAAAAATTAAAATTTATAGCAATTGTAGAAATTTATTTTAATTGATGTTTAATTTAATTAAAATATATATAACGACTGATTCTAATCATTAATTGCTTCAAGTTATAAATTAGTTTAGAAAACATGCGAATCTTTTTTCGCCACAATCATTTTGTTACGTCATCTACAGATATTGTAAGTAGACTTGTTGTATGTGAAATTTGTTGTAAGTAGCCTATCACAACACATGAGAAACACTTGGGTGTCTTAAAGGCAATGTATAGCAATTTTTGAAGCCGTAAGGTATTAAAAACTTGTCCACAACTATTATCAACCTACACTTCATCGTTCCTAACTCATCCAGTTTTTAACCGCACTACTTGATTTAAAAAAAAAAAAAAAACAATCTTGTTCGTTTTCTGATATATGTAATTGGTTGAAAAATCTCTCAAATTCTATGGGATTTGGGCACCGTTTGCACCGTATTGTAATGCATATTATGGGTAAAGTTTGTCCTATATATTAATAATATAAGGGTTTCCAACTCATACACTGTTCACATGGTACCTTAATATGAAGCTTAGAGTCATACTGTAGCACAAGTTTTCCAGGGCATCTCTATCTGGTTGATAGTACTAATAGATACAACGATGTCTTTTGTCTAACCAAGATTCTGAGCGCGTCCGGGAGAGAAAGATATTCGAAAGGCGGATATATCTGCCTATCTACTGATAATTTTGAAGAAAACACTGTGGTTTTGTAACTACATATAATTTGTGCATGTACATTTTATTAACTATACATTATGTATGACGTAAGAGAATACTCTGTTAGCAGAAATTTTCTGTAGGTACCTTAGAGAGGTTCCAGGAAAGTTCATCGACAACAATTCACCGATATGAAAATTCACCGCCTCGTAATTCATTGAAAGGAAAATTCAACGATTCTAGGATTACGATTTCTGATTTTCACCAGAAAATATTATATGGTGTTCATAAAATTACGGATCCTATTTTACTCAAAGATTCCTCACTTGATTTGATAAACTTGTGGATTATTTATTCAGAATTGGGACCGTCAACTAATTTTGACTATAAAAACAAAAGTGATGGTGAAAGTGTCCGGCATTGCAGAAGATGAGTTAAAAATACTAGAACTGGATATCAATGTTGGAAACGCTGTGCAACTTCGACTAAATCTTAAAAATTTATATATTGACTAAAAATAGGTAGACGTTAAAGTACCGTCAAAACCTCATTTTCGAGCAAAGGGTAATTATTTACTATTAAATTTCATTAATAAATTATCTTTTGCCCGAAAATGCGTTTCAATAGTGTTCCCCTGTTCACTTATTTCTATTATTATATGAATTTTCTCAGATTTAACAAAAGTTTCCTAACTTTTTCAATATTGGTATCGAGTTCTAGCATTTTTTTAACTTATTCCCCGCAATGCCGCATATTTTTTTTTTTTAAATTATTAAAATCGGACCATCAGTTTTATTTTTATAACTAAAAGTAGGTGGTCCTAGTTCCAAATAATTACTCAATGGTTTATCGATGCAATTTTTTAGTTCCTGAATTTTTCATTGGTGAATTACAATTAGTTAACTTTCCGGACACGCTTTAAGCAAAAGCGAAACCTGGGATGCTGATGTTCTAAAGATAGCTTACTACTCACTGAGCTAATGATTACAGTTATATTGAATCTTTAATCAGTTTTATCCCAGTCTTTCCTCTTACGCTGGCTACGATAGTTGATCTAATTCTTGGATCAGAAGTTGTTGCATATATACTCGTATATTCAATTTTGATAGTATGAAATCCGATTGAAAACCAACGATCAAAATTGTTTGCTCCGGCAGCTTCCAGCTCGACTATTGGAATTCCAATTCGACGTATGCAGACAGCTTTGCGGTACTTGTACGATCATTGAGAAATACAAGGTTATCAAACTGGATACAGTAGAAACAAATGCTACCAGTTTCTGCAGCTGATACTTCTTGGATGTATGCGTATAAATAGCATCATTATTTAAATTTTTGATACACTTGCGTAAGCTAATTTAGAGATGATTATTCAAAGTAGGCATTTTTAGTTCACAGCAGTGGGTGCACTTTCTCTGCTGTTTGTTCTGATTACTCTTAACATAATATCATGTTACTATAGCCAATCGAATATCAATCAATAATTCAAGAAAGGTATTTACGCAATAATTTCACGCGGTATAAATTCAAATTAATACATCGTGTACTACAGTTGTGTTGGAGTGTAAAAAACGGAAACTTAATTTTAATTGTTTTCCATATATCAATTTGATATTTTTATGATAGCGATTCAAGGAGTGGTTTGATTTGTTATTTGATTTTAATCGCGTCTATTAGATTGCCTATTAGTTTTATTTTTTCATCAGAATAGATTGCAGTGTAAAAAAAGACAACTTAGTTTTGGTTCTGTGTTGACGTAAAATAAAATTAATGAAATAGATATTCTTTGACGAAAAATACGTCTATCGTTTTAGAATTGGGTCCCATATTTGAGAGTGCTACAACGAGTGTTGATTAAAAAAAAAGTTAGTAATATGAAAACTATTAACGATAGATACATGAGTATTCCAGAAGGGACTAATCTGCGCTGATGTCATTCGTTTATGTAATTATAGTGCAAAATAGTAGGGGAGAGGCTTAATGAATGGGACGATTATTGAATGGGACAAATGAGTTTTAGCTAACAAGGAACATTTAATGGAAATCTGTATTACAGTCATTAGGTGTCTTTTATATAACTATTTTTATATGCGATATATGTGCTAACGATTTTCCGTTTGTTTCAATAAAAATTACGAAATACGATTTTAAATACAAAAACGTAACTTTTATTTTTTTATAAATTACTAAATATTCTATGATAACTATTATGCTTAGATTAATTGTATTAGTTGATTAGTAAACTGCTTAGTATAGACTATAATTAAATAAGAATTGTTTGCGCATTGAAGCTATGTATACTTTTTATTTCTTGACTTTAACTTGTCACTTGACAAGGAATATTGAATGGGACATTATGAATATGACCTTGAATTTTGATCTTGACCTCAAAATCAAGGTCACCATCGGATGCGCCGTGAAAAATGCTGAGACTTTTGTTCTCATCATTTATCCCAAAAATGCTTGCCCGCTGAGATTTTTGACCATTTCCATATTTTTACTAACCTGTATAAACCGCATGAATTTTACATTGTATTACATTTATGTCCCATTCAGTATTCTTCTTGTCCCATTCAATGAGAATAAAATTACTGAATGGGACAAAAATCCCATTTTTTTCAAACAAAAAAATTTACTATTATTTAAAAAGACTAAAATTTTTTTTAGTTTAAAATATAAAGTAATGTTTAAAGTGTCTTATGCCGCAAGAATTAAAATATTTGATTACTTGGTTTTGAAGATGATGTTTAAGAAAAATGTCCCATTTATTAAGCCTTCCCCCTATATTGTGAGAAAATATACGCAATTGCGACGTTTGAGGTCGACTTTTTTTGACTTTTTGCATTCCATAAAATAGTTAATCAATAAAGTCACAGTATTTAATATTTTTTTTTCAAATATCCGTTTAAAAATGTCAAAATACTAAATATCCAAATATTTGTATAACAAACCATAAGCGAACCATAGAAAACGTTCACAGAATGACTCAGAAAATTCGAATTCCACTGAGCGTCTTTGAACTCGACAGGAGCGTTTCAAAATAGCTTCACTAATGAAAATGGTGTTGATTAACAATTTTTTTATTTTTATTTTCCACCGTAATGTTCTATTGACCTCTTCGACGGTTTCAGTGTAGTAGCAGTGTCGCGACGTAGTTCAGCTTTTATCTTTATCGCGTATAATAGGTAAAATCAAGGTTTTGAATGAAGGATTTCTTTTGCATAATAAAATATTATTTCTTTAAACTTTGTTTTTTTTTTTTAATTTTTTTTTTAATTTTTTAAGGTTTATTTTTAACGAAATCAAAATTGAAAAGCGTCAATAACATCATTAAAATTGTTTTGGTACAAAAAATCATTAAAATGAAAAATGATTTTTTGCGTTGGATGTGAAAAGGGTTCAACTTAATTAAATTCCAGTCAAATCTTATTTTAAAGAGATATACATTTATACCGTAGTGCACAAAAAAATTCAAACAATAGCAAAAATACTCACTGGAAAATTTTATCTTCCGACTTGAATTCTTAGTGGCTGAAATTTGAGTTTTATCTTATACAAAAATTATCGAATTTTTATAGGAATTAGTCTTAAATGTTACCTACCAAACTGAAGTTTCTATAATATTTTTCGGACACCCTTTTATGTAGGCATTCGAAATATTTCCTTCTTGGACATTGAATCATTGAATATTTAGAATTGTCAGAAAATGTAAAGTGCAAAAATATCTCATTCTTTCGTCTCATTTAACAGAAAGATAAATACATAATAACATTTCTTGAAAATATAAGATAAACAATGGGGAATTTGACTAATTTTGTGAACTATGCATGTACCTATATGTTTTTAATTTTTAAAAATAATATCGAAAATCGTTAGAAAAAATTATTTTAATATTTATTCTCAAAATTTGAGCGAAAACGTTCATTAGCTGTCAGTTATGTTACATTCTCTAGATAAAAACAGGTGTTCTGTAACTAACAATAAGAAAAAAACTGTTTATTTTTCTGATAACTAGGAAAAGAAATTGCTGATTTTCTTAAAATGATTGAAGATTAAAGAGACTACCGATAAAATCAATTTAATTTACATTAATTTCCATAGTTATGTTTCCTAACAAAAATTTAAAGTAACGACCCTAGTGGCGATAATATTGAAATATAATAGAATACAACATCACAATGTAACTTTTTTAATTAAATTTTTTTTAATGAAATAATGATAGTTACGATGAATTAACGTAATAAATTTCTGTTTTTTTATTATTAAAATTTATTTTAATAACTTTTCTCTGATACTGCCAAATCTCCCATTATTACGTCAGTATCTCACACGTATAGCGTATAACGTGGATTATTTAAAAAGAGATTTTTAAGTTAATTAACAATTTGAAAGTATTTTATAAATCTTTCTGCGCCAAGTTCTCTAGTCTTCCCAGCGCTCCATCCATATATGACATTTATATTTTGTTATACTGTCGACAGTATTTACATATATTATTATGTACAACTAACATCTGTTTCAAATATTTTACCCACTAGTGTACGTGCGTGTGCATTAGACAGAGATGCAAACACCAAACCAAACAAACAAAAACATTAAATTTATTTTATATTCCACTACATTTTTTTACATTTATTTGTTACAAACAAATGAATTTGATTGAATCAAATTGAGATGCATGATCAACATTCAACAAAAACAGCTTGAGCTTGATGCAACGTCACAGTGCATTTGTGATTCGGTCGATTGGCGCGGCGCGGCGCGTTGGCCCGATGAATGTGTCAATAAAATTGTGTTGTTGTATTTTTAGCGCCTGATGTTTATAAATAAAATAAATATTGCAATTTAAATAAAAATAAAAAATCACAACTTCACCATCATGATTCAAAAAAGTGAAAGTTAAAAATAGCATTCTGTACATATGTGTACATATGTATGTGTGTTTTTATTACGAATGATGATAATATTTCATACCTGCCTGAACCAAATCACTCGTACAATGTGTTCTATATTAAGACCGCTGTGATTCGATCGATATATGGAATTAATCATATGTGGAAAAGATTTATATTACTTTTTTTTCTTGTATTCAAAATGGGTCTTTCACTTAAACCTAGGTGAAATTTTTCTCAATAGGAAAAATTATTTAATCATCTGACTTAGAGAGCTGGCCAAAAAATAGTTTCCGTCTTTCTAGCCCGTTTTTAAATAATTTATTGCGTAAGAGATAAATTAATATGTTCTCACAATCAGTGGTGTACCCTGTCCAGCTAAGATGGCGCTTTATGGATGCTATATAAAGCTGTTAAAATAAAATTGTTACGTAAAATACTGGACTATAGGCTAGTAGCCGTTGCAATTGACACATTATTCAAATAATTAAATTTAAAAAATAAGTGACGTTCATGGTGGGGGCACGGGGGAACTAAAATATTTTAATGTAATGTTTTTTTTTTTTTAAACGAAAGATCTATCACTCCGAAGACACCCGTCTTGAAAAAAAGGACGCTCACTTTCTCTACGATTTCAACTGATTGGTTCATCTGAAAAACAAAAAAACGGCGTCTTAATTTGTAACCCTAAGTGCATCGAGTGAACTAGAATCATTTAAAAATATTAAAAATTGGGTTTTTGGCAGATTTCTGAAAAAAAAGTTTCGAATTTCATGATTTTTTTTTAAATTTTTCGTTACAAAAAAGTGGAAATACTTGGAATTTTTCGATGATTTTAGTTCACTCCGTAAGTCTACATATGCTGAGTCTACGCTATAAATTTCAAGTGAATCGGTCAAACCGTTCTCGAGATATGATGGAGGAAAGTTTGAAAAACACAGTTTTGAGAAAAATGCGTTTAAAGTTTCAAGTAAAGTTAAAATTATGTAAATGTTAATTTACTATCAAACTTCGATGACTGATCCATAGACTATTCCTTCCTCTTCCTCTTGGAAGTCTTTCAAAGTGAATTGTTTTCTCTTAAGAGAAATTTGTTTTATTATTTTAAAGAAGATTTGCAGTTTCTCGAACGCTCAGTGTCTATTTGATTTACAGGCAAATTTTATGTGACTTCAAATATATGTAATTCGCTCAAACAACGAAAACGCTCACTGAGCGGAAAGGATTGACCACAACGCATTGTGATCGATCGCCTTTTGTTAATGAGCGTTTTCGTTTTTTAAACGAAAGTCGCATAATATCGCGACTTCTCTGTGAACCTCGTATATCAAAAACTACATGTTTTAGAACACACAAAAAACATATTAAAACTATTATATATATATATATATATATATATATATATATATATATATATATATATATATATATATATATATATATATATATATATATATATATCAAAGGGTGTAATTATATATACATCAAAGGGTGTAATTAGCATAAATCTTAAGTTGATAGTAATGGAAATACAGATTTAAATACGTTTTTTTTGTCTGTCCAAAAATTTGGAGTTTTCAGATACGAGGTTGGGACAGAGAAGTCGCGATATATACTTTTTATCAGTTCACTGAAATAGTTTTATATTTTTGAAATATGTAAAAAAAAAATTAAAACATTTCATTTAAATTTTGATATAGAACTAGTCCTCCCTCTACGTAGATATAAAGGTTACATTATTATTAATTTTGTAAGAAAATTACAAAGGTCATATTCTTTAGTACTTTTGGCTTAAGGGTATACTGTTTCTGAGAAAATGTTAAGAGAATTAGAAAAATGGAAATTTTTATTTTTCTATGGTTTTATTTTGTTCTAAGAATTATCGAACTCTCTAAAAAATTGTGATTAGATGCAAATTACAATAAGGAAAATTTATAAATATTAATTACCATAAACAAAATTTAGTTATAGATATTCTTTTTATATCTGTTATTATTTTTTAAATCTGACGGTAACATGTCTTGAATTGTAAGAATAAGTATTTTCAGTTCTGCGAATCTGTACTATTAATGTAAAGATATTAAAATTTTGAGAATTTGTAATATTGTCGTTGAACTCTACGTCAGAAAGAGATTAAAGTTCGAAAGTTATCGAATATAGATTTTAATATTTAGATATTATTACTTTTGTAATTGGTATTTGGATCGAAAGTATTTATTTTAAAATTTTAAAATATATATCGGTTTTAACTCAGCAAACTACACTAATATTGTAAGATGTCCAATAGATACATATATTGAAAAGTCATTTATTTCATTTGAATGTATTTAATTCGTTTGTGCAGTAGGTATATGCGTGTAGATACACTAATATCAAATAAAAAAATTATTTAACTGATTATTTCAGGTAATATCAGGCAGGAAATTAATATTTAATAGAATTAAGCGGCAACTGAATGATTCTAAATATAATATTAAATGTTAATATCCTTTTAAAATACCACCCGTTGTTTTTCATCGCCAACAAACTTGTAATTAATTAGTGAAGGTGTTGATATTCGATCACCCGTTGATCTTAAATTTTCAATTTGGTTACATTAGAAATAGATTTGCTTATAATTATTAAAACATTGCTCGGGATCTGTTCAATAACTTTTATATGGTAATGTTTTAAATTTTTTGTATCGATATCCAATAAAACAAATTGATAAAAAGTTGAAATTAACAAATTTTTGTCATTAGAATTTCAGTAGTAAGTAAATAAAAAATGTTTTAGTTGTAAAATAAAAAAAATTGGTAATCATAGTGCACAAGTTTTAGGAAATGTAACCCAAACGATATTACATTTTATTTTTAGTGCTCCGTACCAAAATTGGTCAAATAACGTAGTTGTATATAATTACATCAGTATTCATTCATTCGCGTGTCAGACGGTTTTTTCTCTGAAACTATTCGCGATGTAAAAATTTGAAATTTAACACAGAGACAGAGCGTGGTGGTGAAGTTATAAACATGAATTATAACAAGTTAATTTTGATTCTAGGGATTAATTTCAGAGGATGGATTGATAAATTAGAAAAATAAATTTTTCAGGAAATCGTGTCATATGTTAGAATTAAACTTACTGAAACACAAACTAAACGATATACATGTGTATACTAATGGTATTTTTTATACACATTTTTTTAAAACATTCTTCAAGAAAACGCTCAAAAGTTGATGTTCCTTATTACTGTCATCAAAAAATCTAAAAAAACTGAGAATAAAAATCTGAAAAAGCATTGAGAATAAGATGTAGATTGAATTAAAATTATCAGGATCGAAAATATATTCTAGCGCAGCGGTTTTCAAACTTGGGGCGCGCCCCCCCCGGGGGTGCGAAGTGTTCACCATGGGGCGCAGGTTAATTCCAAATATCGTCGTCGTTTTGATAAAATCATGGTTTTAAGAATAAGCGCTCAAACATAATTACTAAATAATGAATATTTTATGTTAAGGAGTTACATGGGTCTTTGTTAGCAAAAAAAACACTATTTTTTCAATTTTCTTTTTACAATATAAGAAAATATAATTTATTTCAACTTTTGGCATATTATTATATATTATTTTGAGACACTGTAAAAAAATTTTTATGAAAGAAAAAAATAATTAGACCATTAGCAGCTAGTTTTCGAAAATCTCTGATTTTTCGCCGTAGGCAGAGTAACTCGTAAAATTCTTACCAAAAATATAATAAAAAACAAAATTTTTTCTATTAGTAGATGCTTATGGCTTGTACTTGAACGAAAATTACTGTTTCCGTTCATTACATCCCATTTTACAAGTAGAAAATCAACAAAAAACGCGAAAATTTTTACCAAAAATCAAAATTTTTTGTTTAAAACAATTGTCAAAAGTTGAAATTTTATTAATTTTTAAATCCTTTTGTTCAATTACAAGCCATAAGCATTGACTAATAGAAAAAAAATTGTCAAGGAATAATTAGATCTTTTTACTAAAAAAAACCATGTAGCGCCTAAACTCTGATTTTTCTGCTTTTAACAATAACAATTCTCAAGCGGTCAGTCATGTTAGCGCATAAGTATCGAATACGTATCTGATTAATGGTTTCCTCTCAAGTGTCGTATAGACCTGTCGTCCGCCAAGAATATGAGTTGGTTCAGTAAAAAATAATTTACGAATTGTTTATAAATTTTTTCAAGGGAGAGTGGCAGAGGCGAGATTTTTTATAGGGGGCGTTAGTGCACAAAGTTTGGAAACCGCTGTTCTCACGCAATCATATACAGTTGAGGTTTATAGCTGATATCTCACGTTTTGTTACGTCAAATCCGTTCTTAAAAACAACTTACTTTATACGGGACTCTATTTGTTCAATTATTTTTTGGGGCAACCCCAATCAGAATTTTTCACTATGGTACGTTTGTTTAGCATTTATTTGATATGAATTAAAATTTTTAGATATATTTTTGGAAAAAATTCATTTCATGTAAAATTTTTTCTTCAATTTAATTACGATCTACTTTAAAAACTTTTTTGTTTTTCTTACTTCGAATGACAACCAAGGAGTACCATTTCGTATCAGTATTAAATTTGAAAAGTAATATGAAATTCGAAATTCTGTTTCAGTGCTTCAACACTCTCTAAACTTTTGTTTGTAACGATTAATTTTGTCGGCTTAATGACGGAATTAGTTTTTTTGATGTTTGCAGACTGACCTTGCAATTTTATTACAGTTTTTAGTACATTCTAGTTAGTGATGAGCAAAATTAGTTTTGGTCTTGCAGTCTTGTCTTGGTCTTGCATTTTTTGCAAGACCAAGACCAAGACTATGTACACCAAGAGCAAGACCAAGACCAAGACTATAAGTATGGCTGCAAAACCAATACCAAGACTCAAATGAGCAAGACCAAAACAAAAGCAAGAAAAAAGCAAGACTCTTGCTAAACTATTTAAATAGTTTGAAAGTATAATTAATACCGTAAAGAGAGAAAATTCTGAATTTAGATGAAAAAAATTCGCTAATAAAAAAATGCAAGAAATTGTAAGATTTTTAGCAATACCAAGACCAAGACCAATACCAAGACTGCATTTTGCAAGACCAAGACCAAGACCGAAACTCAAACTGCTCTAACAAGACCAAGACCAAGATTCTTAATGCAAGAACAAGACCAAGACCAAAACTTGGCAGTCTTGGTCTTGGTCTTGCATTAGCTCATCACTAATTCTAGTATCTTAAAAATATTATGCAAACTTGATTTGTCACGTCTTTTTGTTTAATAAGTTTATTTCAACGTTTACGCTTTTGAGACTTTTAAAACTAGATCAAAAATAAATTTAAAAGTAACATAAAGATATAAACTTTTCGTTTATAGATATAAAATTATACTTGATGTGACTGTACTGTCTGTCATACTTGTGACACTCTGTAATCAATTTTTTTCAACAAAAATTCATACATTGCAAAAAGGTTAAATGTATTAAACAGGTATAAAAACTTATCATGTTTAAATTAAACAGGAAGGGGTCCACCGTTTTCTTTTTCTCGCTGTCGCTACGCTGTCGTCTTCCAGCGCTAGCCAAAAATGAAATTACATTTCATACGTACATACATAACAATATGAAGAATTTTTGTTGTAGTGCTGTAACGTGAAGTTGTAAATTATTTTGGCAATGACCTTGTGTGTTTGTAGATGTGTGTATTTAGTTTTTTAGCAAATAGGTTACTGAACTCTTTTCATACGTACCTACACTGGTTGTACAGATTCATTTGTATGTATAGAGTATATGTATACGTAGATGCATCTGACACAATGTTAAAAAAAAATAAAGAATGGATATTTTTTAAATATTAAATAATATTTTTTTTATTAACAATATTGAATTTTTTATTAAAATTAATTAGTCATGCTGCTTAATCAATTTTTGGGCAGATGGGCAGGCGCAAAAAAATGATTGTAAATCAATTTATTTTCGATTGAACAAAGAAAATTGTAAATATTTTATGTACAGACAAAAGGATGAACATAAATACAAGTGTTATAAAAAGTTAGTATCTGATAAGAAAATTAAGAAAAAAATTTATTTTTTTTTTTTTTATTTTATAGTACCTAACACATCTAAAAGGTTAAAGTTTACTTGGATTTTTTTTTAATATCATTGAGAATACGAATACGAATTGGTATTATATAATTTTGAACACATTTGCATAAATCGTTGGATTTTATCGCCGTGAACTAAAATTGTATTAGTGTTTAGTACTTTTATGTCATCGCTAATAGAAACTATTAAAATTTCCTATATTTTGGGATATGTATAGATCAGAATGGCACACAAGATCTCGAACTACAATCCCGAATTACTCAAACAAAAAGAGGGATAAATGCCTTAAATTCTATCCTGTGGAGTAATACTAGATCACCAGAAATCGAAAACTGCAAATATACAATTCTATTATAAAAAGCATACTAACATATGTTTCGGAGGTCTGGCAATTAACGGAAAGTACCAAGCATAAGCTTATGGTGACCGAGATGAACTTTCTGAGGCGAGCGGCAAAAATATCCAGACGTGAAATGGTTCGGAACCAAAGAATAAGGGAACTAATGGCGGTAGCAAATGAGAAAAATATTATAGAAACTGTAGAAACAAAACAGTTGATTTGGTATGGACATGTGCAAAGAATGGAGGAACATCGTTTACCCAATTTAAATATCTAAATGGACACCCATAGAAAGACGCAAGAGAAGCCGACCTCGAAAAAATAGGAGTGAAGGGGTCGAAGACGCAATGAAATACAATGACGCAATATATATATATATATATATATATATATATATATATATATGCATACAGGGTGGCCCATTTTAATCTTTGCATTTAAATATCTCGCCAGGGGCGCCACCTATCAAAAAATGACCTTTACAAAAGTTGTTAGGTACGAAGGGGGACATTAAATGGTTACCTTAAATTTGACCTTGAATTTCATTTTCAAGGTCATTTTGAGGTCAAGTCGTATTTTCCAAATGGAACAACCTACTTTTTATTTCGGATTCTGAAAGAGCGTGAAATTTCACGTCGAAAATGCTACAAACGAATTTTTTTATAATTGACCTTAAGAGGTGTGAAGACCACCAAAGAACAATCAAAAATTAGATTTTAAAAGAAAAACCTAACTTTAAAGTGTCGGCATCTTTTGGAGACGTAAAACAGGAGCTTTTGTTCGTTTTAATAACCTGGTAAGATCATTTTAAGGTCAAAATTCAGAAAAAAATGGCACTAAAAATTTATGAAAAATTAATTTTTCATAACTAATAAATTTCATAGCTAAAAAATGAGTCAAAAAAGGTCAATAAAAAAAATTCGTTCATAGCATTTTCAACGTGAAATTTCACGCTCTTTCAGAATCCGAAATAAAAAGTAGGTCGTTCCATTTGAAAAAGACGAGTTGACCTCAAAGTGACCTTGAAAATGAGGTTCAAGGTCAAATTTAAGGTCACCATTTTATGTCCCCCTTCGTACCTTACAACTTTTGTAAAGGTCATTTTTTGATAGGTGGCGCCTCTGGTGAGATATTTAACTGCATTAAAATGGCCCACCCTATATATATATATATATATATATATATATATATATATATATATATATATATATATATATATATTTATTTATTTTAACTTTTCGTACTCTAATAAACTATGGTGGGAGTACTGGGAAAATATTATATAATCATACATCAGATCATATAATAATTCAATCCTAATATTCTATGTGTCGTCGGTAGTTCGATAACACATATCACAAAGTGATAGCGTTAATACATCGATATCAGTGACCGCCGATAAATGAGAGTTAAGAGTTAAATCACATATAGTTTGGGTTACGATTTAAATATGGTATTTAAAGTTTAAGCTCATTTATTGCCAACAATTATCATCGACAAATACTATCTCCGGGTGTCTAGTTTAGCTCAGATATCAAATACGTCAGACCAGTTTCATTTTTTTAGTTGCGTTAAAAATAAAAGCTTATTCTATCATCAAAAATTAAAAACTACGTTTGGACTTGTCGATGAAAGTATTCTAGTCGGCCTTTCGGTTCCTAATAGTACCTACCTACAGGAACCGGGAGGTAATATTTAATGTGCGTCATATTAGGGATTTAAAAAAATTCTGTAAAAACTAATTTTAAAATAGAATATAAAAAATTAATTTCTAATTAAATTAATTATCATTAAAATTTTTAAATTTTTACCATTATTTTTTTTCTTTTCATAATTATGTTCTTTAAGGTGTTAGAAATATTTTCGTAAAATTTTATTTTAAAAAAATGAAAAATCAAAAAGTTATGGGCATTTTAGTGCGCGCACTTTGCTATAAATCATTGACGTTATAATACTTTAAATACGTTTTTCTGGAAACTATGTTTTTTGACATGGTTCCTCGTGTATCTCAAAAAATATTTGAGGCATTGACATAAATCAAAGTGCATATTATTCCCCGACATCGCTATTTTGGCAGCAACTAGGATCTTTTGGTTCCGTAATATATTTACAGAATGGCGGCTGTTTATAGTCGAGAGAAAAGACGGTGATTTTTGACAATTTATTTCCAAAATGCAATTTCTCACCGGTATTTTAGTTTTTTTCTTAGATCCTAGTTAGTACCATAACTGTATCAGGGCTGCCAGTAAAAATTTTTATTTTATACCGTCAGGTCTCTTAAATTATACAAAATTGGCTTTTATTATACAAAACAACTTTTCGGTACAGTGAGAGTAAACAAAAAAAAAATAAGCTGACCGATTTTTCTAACTTCCGATTAAACTTTAATCATTTTTGTAATCTTGCGAGAACGAAAGGAAATTCATATGTACATAAGGGCATATGTATGCAGTTTCTTTGAGTCTATAACGCAATGTAACATTAACAAAAAATTGTAGCTGCTCTGTTCAGCGGATTAAGTTTAAATTTTTGGCGTTCGTATCCAATTATGCAGGTATATTTAGATTTTTAATACATGACCATTTCATTATCCGTACTACCATTATGCGTACGGTTTGTGTGTGTTTGTATATACATATACAGTCTACGTGAGAAAATTTTTATTGTAAACAAAGATTTTTGTGTAAACAAGTCTTAAATTTTTAACATATACAGACGATTATTTTGAAAGTTAACATAAATATATGATAATAGTAATAATAAAAATTATTAATAAACATATATATTATAATTTCCAAGCTTACAATTAGAAATAAATATTATGTACCTGGGAAATATGACTTAAAAATTTATTTTTATAAAAATATTTTAATTTTTATTAAAAAATAAATTGTCTAGAGAAACATCTTGTATATGATTCCTTTAATGGTACGACGTTTATGTATTGTCGTACGGTTAACGGAATATCGGTATAAAATATTTATTTGCATAAAAAAATGATAAAAAAGGTTGATCTTTGATGTTTTTTGGCGAATTTCCCCTTAAAATATTATACTTTCTTTCTGAAAAATTTAGTATGACAAATCCCGGATTAGACTTCTAAGAGATATAACGGACGCTTTGGTATAAAAGAATTCATGATACCTACCAAATTTTTCTTAAAGAGAGTAGGAGTAAGGTTTTATAATATTATGTACCTACTATTGTCACTCATTTCCGTAATAATTAAAAATTTTGACGATAAATGGTTCAATTAAAAAAGACTTTCCAGCAACCTTTGCTCTCTCATACCATCTAATCCTTTTAAATTCCTATGACCGCACATTTGATATTACCGGTTCCTGTTCTATTACGTATTTATTGATATGTAATCTTCATTTTAGATAGAATATATAAGGAAAATATATACTTTTGGAACAAAATATAATATAATGTCTTATTTTAATTATTTAATTTGTTTAAACAAAAACGGTTTCTCGTGCTCGTTGCAATTTTCCCAATTCCAATATCAAATTTGAAATTCGTGCTTAGCATATTTTTTACTCAGTTATCTGTTCGTATATTGTACCTATTTTATTTAATATAAGTAAAAAGATATTTATCTTCTGATATTTATCTATAGATACCTTTGTATTTATTGCACAGTCTAAATATAAACATACTAATTGTATATTCAGTATTCAGTTCACATATGTATATAAGTTGTAAATTCCATATATAGGATTCATTGATTTACACATTTTTAATGTACTACCGTTTACAAAACTACAGAATCGAAATTGAATGAAAAATATTTATTTTTGATAATTCTTTTTCCTTTTTGTTTTGAAAAATTTGCTGCTACCTACGTTGGTTAGTTCTCTGCTTATTAACAGATTATTATTGACTTATCCTAAGTTATTTTTAGGGGTTGCCAAACTTTTAAGTCAGAAGAGTTAGTCAAAATAAAAATATCGAGTTCATGTATTTCGGGAAACCACGATTTCATTTCGGTTTCTATACTTTTATATTTTAATTTGAATTAAAATATCTAAAGAAATAGTAATTAATTAAAAGACGACTTTTTTTATTATTTATTCAAACTAAAAGATGGTACGTATGTCATAAGAATTAAAAATTTAATTTCTGTTAAAAATCAATTCGAATAATGACTGCATTTTTCCAGAAAGTTTTGGTAATTCCGGTACTTTTAAGTAAAGTTATGCAGTTGGCATTACAGAGCCTGCTATTTTTTGAATTTAATTTTCTAAATTTTTATTTTTGTTTTTATTTCCTATATGAAAGAAAAAAAATTCGCTAAATGTGCATTAGACACGAATCAAGTACATTTGTTATAGTTTATTATAAAAATAGACAAATACAAATATACATATATTTGACAGTGTTACCTGGGGGTCAATTGCGTGATAATTTGGTTCTCTATAAGTTCAATACTTCATAAACGAGACCGAAGAATGCTAAAAAGAATCCCGATTATTTCTAAAGTCATTTTTTTATGAATTGTACTTTATGTGAATTTGTCTTAAACTTTTCAATACCGAATCTCTACCTTAATATACCATTTAAAATTTTGAAATTTTGAAAATCTGTTTCCTTATATCTCTGAAAGTTATCGATATAACTTACTCAAAATAACTTTAATTGATAACTTTAACTGAAAATAAATGACTAAAAATCCTCAACTCCATTTTACAATCCTTTTCAAACAATACTTATCACTGACACGAAAAAAAAAATTTTCAATACGAAGCAAGTCAAGAAATTAAGAAAATATTTTTGCTTCCGAGACTACTAAAGTAGCGGAAGCATTGTGATCACTTTTGAAAAATAAACAATTTTTTCTCTAAAAAATAAAATTTTTTACCCACATTTTATGTTTTAGAGCTTCCCGAACAATTTTGGTTTGGTATCTGCACGTCCGTCCGTCTATCTGTCTGTTCTGAGCTATTCAATTGTTTTCAATAAAATTTTCAGAAATTATGCAGTTTGGTTCCTAAATGGTCCCCTATGAATTCAATGGAAATCGGAGTAACGGTAACTACGCTTCTACTATGTCATTCCATTAATATACTAAATTGTACCAAGTGGCATAACTTCTGAACTATTCAATTCTTTTTTATGAAATTGTCAAAAATTATGCGATCTGGTTCCTAGATGGTCCCTTACAAATTTCAGTGCATTCGGAGTAATAGTATCCACGGCGCTACCATGAAATCCCATTAAATGTCAATATTTTATTTCCTGCTAGTCCCACTTCGCTCAAATTTCTAAAGTATATTGGGGGTTAGTTTCTAAAATGTTTTTGCTCCTATTTTATAATTTAGCTTTTAAGTATTTTGAGTTATAACAATTTTTCATGGACTTTAAGGCGAAAATATAATTTCACGGTATATATTATATTTGATGGAATATTGTTTTAAAGTCTTTTACGAGTACGAGGAAGCTGTGTGCCACACCACACTGGCAACGTATTTTTGTTGTGATTTAATTAAGATCTCTTCTACCTTTACCTTTGGAACCTCAATAAAATAAATTATATCCGCGTAGATTACCGAAAATGGACCAAAATATTGTATTTGAAAAATGGATGTATTTTCTTATTGTTCTCATATTTTCTTCAACTCTAGTACATTTAGACCTTGATTATACGTTTAAAGCATGCATACTAATCTACATATTTTAACAAACAGTAGTTTTGTATACACATATTAACAACACAAAATGATATATTATGTAGGTACGGTGCGCCAATATTATAAAATATCTACATACACATTTATACTACAGTAAAAGCGTCGCTCAAAACGATCGAACCGTGCATTTCGGGTAGGCAGCAATTTTTTTTCTGAAATTCATAGAAGGGCCTGTGGTGAATGTAAAACTGAGTTTTCGGGACTGGGGGTGTTGCCGTTTAGCCGCCATCTTGGAAAAAAGGTCAAAATTAATTTTTCGATTATCTCTATAACCGTGAGGCACACAAAAATTTTGTAAAGACAATTTTTATAGAAAATTTTATTTTCTACAATTTTTACTTGAAACATTTTTTCAGAAAATCGATATTAAAAAAGTTATTCACAAAAAACTGTGGAAAATTAAGGAGTGGGAAACTTTGAGGCCATATAACTTTTCTATTTTCAACCCGACAAGATTAATGCTTCTAATATTTTTCATAGGAAATTTCTTAACGAACAATTTGATGTACTTATTTTTGTTATTAAACATACAGTTATCGAGTTTGCGCGCTGTAAAGAAAGGTAAGTGCGGTATGTAAATAAATAAAACTATCTTTTTTATTTGAATTATTATTATTATCATGTTATTACATCATTTACTTCTTGACACTACCTGCATATCTGTAGCGGCTTTTATTAAAGGTTGTCAGGTTGGCCCGAAATTTTGATAGTTTGATAGCTGGTATTTTTATTCACCTATTATGGAACTTTGATATTCAATAAATTTTCTGTATTCGACCAATAAAAACGCCTTTTTTGAAATATGGTTAAATAATCATTTTCAGTAATGTTAAAAAATTTGGGAATAATCCGTTGCTATTAATAAATGTTAAGTATTAGGAGGGGGACAAAAATTAAAGAAAATTTTATTTATATCAGTGGTTTTCAACGGGAGTGGGGCAAAAAATACTGCTGACAAAAATAATTTTGTTTCAACTAATATTTCCAATTGACCTAATTCAGAAATTATGAAAATGCAAATTTATACCTTCTTTAAATTGAATCGGAATTTTGTTAACAAATAAGAGTGAAACGTGGCAATTTGAAATTTCTTTGATATTTTCGCATATAATCATAATTAAAGTAATGAGAAAATGTCATTAAACTTCAAGTTTTCACAGCTTGCGTCACAAATGGTTTTAGTTGTTCCAAAATATAATTTGAGAAGCTCAGAAATGGGTTTAACTTCATAAATTTTCGTTGTATAAACATATAATGCATGATATTTTTCGCAGCCTCAAAATTCTAAATTATCGAGTTGTTTCGATGGGTAGGAATGCGGCTCCCGACGCACTCGTTCTCATCGGCCACACGTACGAGTCGACGTCTGCCCGAACGGCTTGAGCGAGCTCGCTCAGTAAGGAGACGTCGTCGTCCCTCGTACGGATGCGTTCGTGGGCGTCGATTTGGCGGCTTCCGCCCCGTCGAAGTAGTACGAACATAGGTCAGATTGTCGTTCTGTGATACTCTGTGGCACTGTCCCGTTCTCTGTAGCCTCGACTCGGACGAACGTGGCCTAGTCATCGTACCGGATTCCCGTGTGGGTTGACCCCGACATCTGACAGAACGGCACATGTACCCAGTAATCAGCTATCTGACAGAACAGTACATGTTGCTCAGTAATCAGATGTCACTGTCCCTACACGTGTGAATTCCTAGGTGTTGGCGAAGCCATTTCGGAATTGTCGAGACTATGGGGAGCGGAATCGTATCGCAGAGCTATAAAGTTTCCGAAATCTGTGATATTGTTGTTTTCGTTTTTTAATAAGATTGCTTTTAATCTGTTTTGTTTTAATGATATACCACTGAGGGCCTTTTCCACCCGAGGTGGTATATCACTTTTTTTAATTCTTATCTGTGATATTTTGTTGTACCGCTGTGGGTTTGCTGTTGCGGCCCTTCAGCGGTATTGTATTTAACTACTTATTGCAGCGCTGGTCGGCCTGTGGCTCCCCAGTGACGTAATAAGATTTTGTAATATTGTCTGTGATAAATTTTTTGAGTGTTTTGTAGTCAGTTTTCTCCAATCCGAGGCCCTTTACACCTCGAAGTTTCATCGTTGGTTTTCAGACCTTGGTGGCCGGACGCTCTGGCTAGCACTTAGCTTGCCGCTACCGGGGACTGTTCACTCTTTGTGAAGCCCTGGGATGGCAGGGTTCATCGTTAATTTTATTATGTGTATGTTTGTCCTTTGTCTATTGCGTTTATGTATTCCTGTCTTTATGTGTTGTTTTTATCGTTTTTCCTCGTTTTGGCGGCGCATGCCCATAGATGGCGATGCCGCTGTGTGCTGCTGACCGCGCCATCCACCGGCAGCAGTACCCCAATTTTAATAAGAAAAAAAAAATAATAATAATAATAATAATAATAATAATAATAATAATAATAATAACACAGAGCCTAATACCTTGCATAATGCCGGTATAGGTGAATGTTACCCAGTACTGTCCTACTGAGTAGTGAGCGCCAGGTTGGCGTAAAAGTATAATAATAATACGGTTTAGCGTCTGTTTCCGAGATTTTTCCGCATTGTTATAAATTACTTATATTATAATTTTAATAATTTAATTTTGTAAAACATTGTTCTTTTAACATTAATAGATTTGAGCGTTACTTTATGGTATTCCATATTAGTAAATAATAAACAAATATTTTACTTCGCAAAAATACCACTTTTATTTTGAAACTGTGACAATATTGTTTCGAACCGTCAGTTCATTTTCAAAAAGAATTGTTTTTTTAAATAAAAAAAGGGGCGTTTTTATTAAACAAATAAAAATGGATGAGATTTGTTATGAATGAGGATTTAAGCTGTTAAAAGAAATATTACGAGAGAGGGGCTTTAAGCGCCACGGGTGGTGCGGAAAGGTATTAAATTTCAGGTTAATATGTAATATCTATTTTTTCATAAAATCATACTAGCCAAAAAAAGTAAAACAATATAAAAAATTGTATTTTAAAATTAATATGTCACTTAAGATTCGACTCGATTTTTTAGTTACAATTTTTACCTACCTACATTTGGAGAGCTATAACTTCCTAACTAGAAGTCGGATGATAAAATTTGATACCTCAAATTTTTCGTTGAAAAGTAGTCTATAAAAAAGATAAGAAGCATATTTTTTGTCGGGTTAAAAATAGAAAAGTTATCTGGCTTCAAAAGTCTTCGTTCCTAAATTTTTCATGGTTTTTTGCTGATAACTTTTTTGTTTGTAAAGTTACGTAAAAAAGTTTATAACAAATTTTGTAGAAAATGAAATTATCTGTAAATAAGGTCTTTACAAATTTTTTGTCAGACTTACGGTTTTGGAGATATTCGAAAAAATAAAATTCGACCTTTTTTCGAAGATGGCGGCTAAACGACACCACCGCGGATCCCGAAAACTTGGTTTTACATTCATCACTGACCCCCCTACGACTTCCAAAAAAAAAAATTGCTGCCTACCCGAAATGCACGGTCAAAGTACGCTTTTACTGCACTATTAGGTGTAGGTACATATTATACTCCAATGGTCACGGTTAAGGTCACATTAGTTAGCGCCATTGAATCTGGTCTACGATACACTTGAACTTATGGGCAAGTGCAACCATGTATGTATGTAACAGTCATACGGTGTGTTTCAAGCTACCAGGGTCACCATACATAATATTAACGTCATCTATTTATGTAAGACTTTTGTAGTAAAAATCTATGGAGTGAAAAATAATAATTATGATAGATTAAAATATCAGTCTTTGAGTTCTGTTAAACGTTTGTTAAAAGAATGCAGAAATAGAACGCAAAATTTTTACAGAACTTCGGCAATCTATTATAGAAGCAGAAATAAAAATCTATTACGTAATTACTCTATACTCAAAGATATTTAATTCTTACGTGCGTAGATTATTTTTTTTTTCGCCTCTGAGAGTATCGAGTTGAATTTACAATGTGTTTAAGCCGTTACATTACTTGGGGAAATAAAATTTGCTTTCTTTTATTGGCTTAAGTGATGTATTAGTGTCTTTAGACTGACATTTGAAAGGAATTATGGCTGAAAAAATATTTTAAAAATCGTTTTAAATTCAACTTCTGAAACAACATTCAGCGGTTAAAAACGTTTTAAATCGTCACTCCGTTACGTATAACATATTGGAATCTCTCAGTTTGGTGAATAACCTTTTTTCATTACTTTATTCCATTACTTTACTTCATTGCTTTTGCTATATTTCCACAAGTAACTCAAAAATAAAAATATAAACACATAAAACGGTAAACACGTTTTGAAACTTTACATGGGTTATTCTTAAAACTAGATTTTCCAAAACTGAACTGACTTTAAATTTTACCTGCAATTTCTTGGATAGATTATCTAAGGCGCTACCTACACGAGATTTTTGAAATTGGTTACCAAATATTTTTTAAAAATAAATTAAGGTTGTTTTTCGTGGATTTTCAAAATTGTTTTTTTTTTTCAAACTGTTACCATTTAACGAAAAATCAATATTTTTTAATAATCCTGTGTACCGCTTTAGTAAAACTAAGCTAAATGATGAAACAGTATTTTTGTACTTTCTGGCTGCTGTCTGAAAATTGTTATGCAGCTCCCCATGAACCCCTCTTCGAAAAAAAAAGCGTCCATGTTCAAGCTGCGCCACTACCGTCATTTTGTTTTGTAAATTGTGGGAAATTTTTTTTTTATGTACTCCAGATCATGTATAATACACTCTTAAAAATTTTATACTGATTACATTATTCGTTACGGAGAAAAAATTCCCGAATAAAACCTTCTTTTCTGACATTTCAAAGTGATGTAACACCTTAAAAGCTTTTGTACCTCCCAATAGTCGTTTTCTTACCCACATTGAAAAAATTTGTGTTCTGCGTAAAAAAAGCTAGTGGTTAAAATTTTTGTGTTAAATAAGTAACGCAACCCTGTGTTAATATAACATTTAGTGTTTGTGTTAAATGAAAATATTAACAAAAATTTTGATTTAACAGAATAAAAATGTTAATCTGTTTTGAACAACAGAAAATAACACAATATTTGTGTGAAATGGAAGGAATGTCTATATAAGTACACTTATTTGTGTATTTCCAATACCGGAAAACTTGTTTCGCGCGCTCATAAAGATCGTCACTGCACTGGTATGTTGAGTAACTATGACAATACCAACGACACCAGGTACCTATTCAAGCATCGGACCCATCTCGATTCGCACCACATCATATTGGATGCAATCACAACGAGCAGTCCAATAAATTCCTCCACCTAGGCAGAACATTGGCAGAACAATACATACAGCACACACATTCATTTTTCATATTCATACATGTGCTTAATAATTTTGTATTTTCATAGTCATTATAAATATTATAATTCAAAGCATCAAATAAACAAGTTATTTTTGTTATTAAATAATAAATGCATTCATGGTGTTGTTCCCAACATTTCATCAAATTCGAGTCCGATATCGCATTGTCGGTGTAGCAGTCAGTTAATTTCCATCAGTCACAATAATGTAACCGACAAAAATCATACAGATATTAAATATTGATTATTAGGTAAGTTAATTAAAAATATTATAGATCGAATTTCTTTTTTTGTTTGCAAATTTACTTCAATTAATTAAATAATTATCGAATATTCTCTTATATTCTCTATTCTCTTATATTTCAACACTGTCGCCACTAGGGTCGCTACGTGAATTCCGGTTAGCAAACATAACTATGGAAATTAATTTGAATTTAATTAATTTTTTAAAAAATCAACAATTTTTTTTCCTAGTTATAAGAAAATTAAAGTTTTTTTTCTTAGCTACATGACACCTGTTGCTATCTAGAGAATATGACGTAATTGAAGCTAATGAACGTTTTCACGGAAATTTTGAGACCAAATATCAAATTGATTTTTTATAACGATTTTCGGCATTATTTTTAAAAACAAAAATTATATACATGTATAATACATAAATATGCGTATTTTAAAATAGTTTCCCAAAAAAAGTCAAATTCCCCATTGTGTAAAATTAACACAAAATGTATGTCCTTTTGTGTGTTAAATCATTGACACAAATCTTATGTAAAGATTTGACACATATATGCTTTGTGTTAAAATAACACAAAAAATTGAGTGGACCGTTCTGGACATGTGAAATATGTTATTTTAACATAAATTTTTTCACTGTGGTAGTCATTCAAGTTTATCTGGTCTGAGTATTTTGAAACACAGCGTCTGTATCATGTCCCATCTCTGTGGAGTTCTAGCATGCGAACGATCCAAGAGTGTAGCGTCGCTTGCTCGGCGAGAGAGAATAATGGGTGTGTCGTTGTGGTTGTTACTGATAAATTGAGTGATAAATTCAAGCGTACTACATTGTTAATTAATTATGTCCTTAGTCCACATTTAATTAATTTTAATTTTAACAATCACTAACTAACTAATGTTGTTATTGTGTCTGCTTATTGCCCGGTTACAATCGTCCTACAGTTGTTAACTTGTAAATATCTCTGATTGTCTTGTTTGTGCATGTGTTGTAGTCTACATGGGGGTAATTAACTCGAGTAAAATATTTTTTGCATTAGTATAATTATCATTGTAACACGTTGTAATTATTAAAATTTAATTTATTCTTATGTGGCGAAAAAAAACCTTAAAAAAAATTATATTATCTTCTAGTTTAGATTTCAAAAACTGGCTGGACTATAAATATACATATTATAAAGATCTACATTTGTTATTTCATAACTATCGTGCCGCTGTGGCCGGAAAATGACGTGAACATCGCTACGCCTACTATTTGTATCTAAACATAAACATGTGAATGTGTTAGTCAGTTAGTGCAACAGGTGATGTATGACCACGCAGCTTGCATATACTGTGTAAGTTTTTTGAGAGTTGCCATTTTTATTACTGCCAAAGCGTTGATTTAATCGAAAAATTGTTCAAATAAGAGTTGTAGATATCGACGGGGGCAACCGATTGCTATAGCCAGGAGCTTCATAGCTCTTACGGTTTTCGAGTTATGATACAAACTTATCGATTTTTAAATGAGTCTACATATTAATTTTTTGATAAAACTGATCTAATGCATCCATTAACAACATAAATGAACAAAAATTTTTTTTATCCAAGTTTAGTTTTTTAATTTTTTTTTTTAATTTTTCAGTTAGGCAGTAAAAATATGCATATGTACTTGAGGCTACTTCAACCGACAGTGTTCTGCTTGGTTACATTTCTATTACATCCAAGAAAAAAAACTTTTCCAGTACCATTTCTATCATACAAATTTGGTTGTAATAAAAATGGCAACTCTCAAAAAACTCACATGGTATATATATATATATATATATATATATATATATATATATATATATATATATATATATATATATATATATATATATATACCTTATTTGGGATACAATTGATTATGAGTTTTCGTTAAAAAATTAAATAATTCTTATATTCGAAACAAATCAATCTTCTATTCTTTTCTAAAACAAACTGCAAATTTAACATTTACGTAAATGCAATAATGAAAGAGATAAAGCCAAGAAAACGGAAATTTTAAGAAAAGATATCCCTTTATTTTGAGAATTTTTAGACTTAAATGCGACACACTTCATTTTTTTTTTCTGTTTAAATTTCACGAGATGATTAAAAAATTCGTCAAGTACGTGTTTTTTGACACGCACTAAGCTAGGCCTTCTCAGAGGACTTGACGAATTTTTTTCATTATTTTAAAATATTTTGTTACCCTAAATCATAGATACCAGCGAAACACAATTCGATATCGATAATGGAAAGGCTGAAAAACTTTTAAAATTTGAAAAAATTCAATTTTTTCAAATTTTTTTTTATCATTTTGTGTGTCTGCGTTTGTATGAACTTTTGAGTGCATATTTCGATAAAATAGACCAAAATAAACACTTTTTAAAGAATAAAAAAATCGATATCTCACTTCGTTTCGAGATATCGAACGCGAAAATTAGAAAAATTGGCTTAATTTTAACAACTACGATTACCCCAACGCCGTAATTTGAGTGCATATTCTGGTAAAATCGCATAGGTGTAAACACTGTATGACGTAAAAATTATTACATCATCGGTACGGCAACGCGGCTTCGGACTCAGTCGGCAGTAACATACGGGGGGGGGGGGTTCTAAATTTCGTAAACGGTACGGTAACGATAGCGGGAAATCAGGGCGCCATGCATTCTATTGACTTCAGCTTTACCCCAGAATGCAAGACGGGTAAAACCACTTCTGAAACGAGAGTAAAGGGCGTTAAGTAATTCGTCACTACGGTTAAATTAAGTTTATTAATAAACTAAATACATACAGGACCGAAAGTTGAGTTAGACGGAAGTTAATAATGTGTACTTGAACCTTATAATATTTTCACCAATAAGTAATTTCAGATCTTTTAATACAAATTTTCAGGTAAATAAATTTAAGAACGTTCTTGAATTTTCACAATGTTTTTGACATCATAAAGTTCGGTAATATTAATAATAATACAGGTTAAGTATTCTCAAAAAAAAATAAATAAATCTTCAAAAATGCTTTATAAATTGAAGCATAACGGTAAATGTAATGTTACTCATACAATTAATGTTTCTTTTAATAAAAAGACGCTTAAGTATCGGAAAACTTAAATTTTGTTACCTCCCTTTGTTATGGGTGATTTACTTGTATTTTATACGGAATTCATCTCGAAACATTGGAGTCCGGATGTACTAAAGATGCGGTAATTCAGTTATGCGGTACCAGTTTCCAACCGAAACGATCAATCGGTTCGTTGCAGGCCACAACCTGTCGGCTACACGTGGATCCACGGGAAGTTAAGCGGAATCCTCGGGAATAGATCAGTGTTTCAAATTGATAATTCGGCAGCGTTAACCAGTACGATCCAGAATACAACTTTATTGGCGGTAAATAATCGGTAATCCAGCATATAAATCAATGATTCCAAATCAGCGTTAAATCCAATCCATGAAAGGCGAAATCGAATCGAAAAATTGTAGAAAATGCGGTAAGATTCCAAAAGATCAAAATGTAGAAAATCTCGGAGATAAAAATAATAATAATCTCGAAAAATGCTCGAAAATCCAAAATAGAATGAATGAAGAAAAAGAAGAAAGATAAAGAAATAAAAGTCGTCAAGTGCGTGTTTGACACGCATTATTTAGGGCTACTCAGGAATTATGTGTTGTATGTTGTATGAATCATTACATGTTGTATGATTAGTAAGAAACCTGCAAAAAAATTTTGATAATTATACCATAGCTACAAGTTAAGGATATTATGGAGGTACTTAAAAATGGTGACAGTCTTATGAAAATTTGTGCGAATAATGGTTTTTCTAAATTTAATCGACTGTGAAAATTTAAATTAGATTCACTACAGCGTTTAAAAGTTATTGCAGGTTTAATTTTTGCTCACTTTTAACATGCAGTCTAATTGAGTTTTCAATAGAAACCGAATATAAACCAGCTTTTAATGCTTAGAAAAAATGGTGATAGAGCTCTTGTTTTTGTTTTAGATGTTAGGAAAAACGCTTATACAACTTTTTTTACCCCCAATTTTACCAAAATAGCCTCTCTACTAGGTCCGACTCTGGCTTTGTATATATCAGTAGAAAGCTCTCTAAAAATGAAGTGTTGTGTCAATTTAAAATTTTTCTTTATCTGCCGCAGTTTTCAAGTAATCTAGCAAAATTGAAATTTTACCCTAATTTTGTGGGGTAATTTCACTTCTTAAATGGCGACTGTGTCAGATGAAAAAAATCGGGTCCGTTATTTTTGCTTGTACTGCACGTATACGAAGTTTCATCAAAATTGCGAATTGACAGTTCAAAACCTTTCCTTGTGAGTGAGATTTCTCACCAATTGTAAAAATATCATTTTTAGAAAATAGTATTTATAATTTCGACAAACACACCAAAATTTTCCTCAAATCTTATAGACAAAATTTATAACTCTAGTAGGTACCGTCGTCCAAAATCAAGACTTATGTATTTCTACCTCCAATACTTATAAAAATTTACATTAATTTATGATTTCTCTAACCGGCAGTCACGTATAGCATTTATTTACGAAGTGCAATCCTAAAAATATACGTTTCAAAATGTTAACAAACTTTATAATCAACTGAATACTGTTTACATTTTTTTTTTATCATATGATATCATAATCAACTTTAATTATAGAAATATTTATTTGAATTCATGCCTAATAATTACATAAAAAATACAAAAAATTAAATACAATACAAGTTAAAACTCCCAAGATTTTCTTTTTTAAACCAACAAAAATATTGGTAAAAAAATACATACAATCCTACAGGTTGCCAATATATATATTTATAAAAATAACCTAAATGACTGGAGCAAAACAACAAATAAAACGTAATATGTACCTGTAGAATTTGGATTGGTTAAATATTTTTTAAAATGTTGCACCAAATCCGATTACACATTTTACTACCATTTTTTATTATTTTATTAAATATTCACGTATTTCATCAATTGAAAGTTCCTGAATTGAAATTTCATTTCTGGTAGCCATAAAAATGATAACAGTCAACACACAACCTTGTGACATTACCGACCGACATTGCATACATTGCATACATCAATTCTGTACATTAACATATGTATGTAATCAAGCGACACTAAACTTAAAAGTTTGTTGTTGAGCGTGTTCCATACGTACGATATGTACGATGTGTACGTATTGCTGCAGAATAGTACTTGGCTGGTGGTGTTTTGTTTCTTTAATTGCTTACATTATGATATACATATTTAGTATGTATGTATAGCTCAAAGCGAATAACAATATATATATATATATATATATATATATATATATATATATATATATATATATAATAAAAGTTTCATAACAACTGCGATAAATTTTCAAATCGGTTTGACATTTTTTTATACACTCGCAGAAGAGAGATAGATTCATGGTACATAATTAAATGTACATAATTACCAACATATTTTTTAGAATTTTACTTTATGGTATAGAAATGAATTACATCACAACAAAGTTGATAACTTTTGTTTCCATTCAATATAAAAATGTTAATTGATAAATATTATCTAAATTATACTAAGTGTTGAGAAGTTTTTATTTAATTGTATACGACGTTTTTTACAGATTGGAGGATAAAGAAAGAATTTTAATTTTTTTTTTAAATTCCCCGCCTAAAATTTATCATTTTTTACACAGTATACTTGTGAATTTGTCAATACAGAAAAATAACTAAATAACATTCTACAATATTTATGATTTTATTTCATTCGCAAGTGTTTAAAAAATAATTTTATTACAAGTTTATTACACTTTTTTCATGTGTATCATATACATATGTTACTTAACATATTGTCATTTTAAGGTTATTCACTGGGAAGGTTATCGATTAAAATTCGATTTTCGTGTGAACAGCTCAGACACATGTTGCGTACATTTATGTACAGACACTATCCAGACACAAAAAATTTGTTGAAGTATGAACAGTAAAGAAATTTATGTCTGACATTTGTGTCGACATTTTGGTTTCTCGTGTATCCCGGGCCTTAGACAATATTTCTTGAACACTTTTAATTTCCATTTCCACAATTTTCACGATCTACACTAGTAATATTATTATAGAGAATCTCATTAAACAACTTTTAAAGCCACTCCAAGATTATTAAACGCCTTAAAACTTATTAAAATATTTAAATAAAATTTAATCTCAAAGAGTACATGTCCGCTCCTTGTTAGACACAAGTACCAACCAAGTGCACGTATACAACATATAGTCTATCTCTTACATGTTACACTGGTTCCAGTAGTGTAGAGATAGATATGTTGTCTCTATTACTCTATGGTAGTATCTCTATACTACTGAAACCAGTGTAACGCCAAAGGACAGAAAGTACCCCACCACTATGTCATATATGTGCACGCGGAGTTGTGTGTGGTAGTGCAATGGATGGTTGTGTGTATGGGTGTCTTGCATACGCATATAACATAACATGCATGTGGCATGCATCATGTACGTGAGGTACCTATACCACGTACACCGTGTATAACAATATGACAACAATTGAAACAAACCCATTGATAGCTACTAAGTGAATGGCAACATAGTTCTGTAAAATGCACATACCTGCCCATAAGTGATTGCAGAAAAGAGATAGTTGTATTCCTTCTTATGTTCTATGGTTCAAACCAATAAGTATGTATGGTTTGTATGTATCAAATCAATAAGTATGTATGTACACACTACCACACACTACCAACAACAACACAATTCTTTAAAAATAATAATTAAGTATGTACGTTTAATTTACGTATCAAAGCTATGGTTATGATTTTGTATGATAATGCATGTAGGTACATACTTAAAAAAATTCTTAATTCTGAACACAGAACACTCTTATTATTATCACACAGAATATTTATACACTTACATAAGTATTGTTACATTCTCGCATTAATTTTTAATAAAAATATTTCAATTTAATTAAATTTCTTCAAAACGTTAATTTTAATATACAGTACAATGTGTCCCATTTTACTGTAATCCGAGTTATTCGTACATACGGTGTTTCCTCGCCTAGTTATAAAATGGTCGTGTTCCATTACGGACACACGACACTGTGTAACACAATGCATTTCTTTTTTTACAATTTTATGCAAGACTAACCTTTTAATTGCATTTAAAAGCATTTAAAATGTTAGTATTGCAAGAAAATTTTTTAAAAAAGTAGTTTTTTTGTGAAACATCAAATGCACTAGTCAATGTTGTTTGTGATATCTAAATGGAACACGATCAATATGTATTTTATAAAAGATATTTACCTCTGACCACGATCGTGCCTCTAAGTTGACATTAGCGACAGATCGTCGATAGAGCTAATATACAACAAAATAACTAACGTAGAGCACAATATAATTGATGCCAAAAAAAAATTAGCTTTCTTTTATGAAAACGCAAAATTGCTGTAGTCATTTTTTCTTTATGTATTCTTCACATATAATGGTGAAAGTGTTAATTTATGATTTTTGGCTGGTTCTTTGGCTGGTTTTTATTTTTTAAGTACAGTGAATATACACCCCTCTAGTATATGCATGTGCAACTCATTAATTATTTTTTTATATTTTATTATTATTATTACCGATTCCCCCTCTCTCAAATTTTTATAACAGACCAAAGTTATAAGGCTTCTTCGAAGGCCTAAAAACACTGACACTAAAAACGACGTTCAGTGTATCACAACTGATAACAGACTAAATCGCAGCGGTATAAATTGACACGTCATTGCACCTTACGAACGACAGATTTTTATATGTACACTATTTCTATAGTGTTCTGTGGGCTGGACTGTTGGATCAAATTTTGTTCTTTAAACGCACAAAATCATCGAATTCGGTAATCTCGTTATGGTAATTTGAAAGTAAAAAATTTGTGTTATAAAAAAAATATAAAGAATACTAATTTGAGTGATCCCTTTTATAAACGGACATCCCTTTTAGAAAATGGAAATGAAAACTCTGTTATATTATTATACAGATTATTATTGTTAGTATTCGGCACAGATTTCCATTTCAGCTTTCAGTACGTCTAACATGTCTAAATTAAGTAGATTTATTTCCATTGTTATATTTCATGCAATTGCCATTAGCTACACGATTTCTGTAGTAAGGGTCCTTTTTGTCCCATAAAATTGATTTGAAATGTGCCTGTTCTTTAAAAAATTTTTAAAATTTGAATATTTTAATACAGCCTTAAATGTGAAATTAAGAAAAAATAGAATTATATTTGGGTTTTAGAAATTCGAAGGGACAGTGCTGAATCTCTTTACGTCTTGGAACTTATAAACATGAAATTTGACATGTACATACTACAGGTAGGTATAGATTTTAATATATAGCAAAGACTTAAAAAGAGAGTTTAGCCACTGAGGAACCTAATTAGTGTGTGTTTAATAGGTATTTAGCGTGGTAACTCTAAAGCGTAATCTTTAGACGTAGAGTTGAAAACTCTTGTGAGCATCTTTTTGATTTCTTTATTAAAATTAATACCTATGTAATAATAAAATGAAACTTTTACTCCATCTTCTTAAAATTTAACTATAAATTTGAATAAAAAAATCTGTTTGAATAGATTCTCTTTCTAGATCATTCCGCCAAATAAACTTACAATTAAACATAATAAATTCATAATTTTTTTTATTCATATTATTAATTTCAGCGATCACATTAATCAACGTGAAGGTTAAATCAAATAAATTAAATATAAAAATCAGTAATAATTGGAATTATTTAAACGCCAGCAATTATGTAAGTTCTTAGAATTTCAGAGATAATTGTGGTAAGTTCCACACCTTCTATTTTTATTTTTTAATGTTAGACACAAGACGTTGAAATATGTAAATATAATTTTGTATAAAAATAATATTAGCATTAAAAGATAATAATTTATTTAACAAGGTATTGTTTATTGGGAATTCAATGCCCTCTTATTATACATATAGAAAAATTTAAAACATTTTTTCTTTATGATATAAAAAAAGGCTTCACATTTTTGGTATGAAGCTATTTATAAGTGTCAACGCAATAATAATGGTATATTTATTCACTAACAAGGAAACCTTCCCTAGTGGCAATTTCCGACTTCGGTAAAATTTGGTATATAACGGCTTGATATATAACAAGCAAGGATAACGGATCTCTGTCTTTTTTTACCTACTACCGTGATCGTTTAAGATGTAAAATCACCCCTCAAAACTAGGCTGAAGTAGGGTGAATATGCTTTGGTATTTCAAAATTTGTGTAAGTACATATAATTATGGAAACTGTACAAACGATACTAGTTGATCTGGTTTTGCTTAAAATCGTAACCTTTGACCTAAAGCCTCATCCCTGAACATGTAATTTGAATGAACATTGCCAATTATTCATGTATCGTCGTTAGTGATTGACTAGAATTCAAATTAACGTACAACTTGTCTATGCGACGATGATCTCTGACGCCGTCGTTGCCTTCATTGTGATCTGTCTCTTTTTAGGATAATATGTATCATATGTATTCGGTCTGTCTCTTTTTAGCATAACAGTTCGTGTCTATTCTCCTCTTCCCTTGGTCCTGCTAATAGAGATCGTCGTCTCATAGACAAGTAGTAGATATTCTATACTATTTAACTAGACAAAAACATTAATATCCAAATAAATGACAAAAATGAATCTGACTAAAAACTAATAAGTCGACATCATGCTTTTTCATACTTACTCGATATTTCTGATATAATATTTCGAATAATACATACGTTATTATCTGCTGTAAATCCTAATCAGGCATCACCGAAAATACATGTAAAATCCATAATATTCACCTAAAATTATTTGTTCAGTGGTAAAGCTTTTGATATATTTCTAGTTACGACTTCGTATAAAAACAGAGCAACTAGCATTTTTGTGCACTGTCCACATATTAAGTTACTTAAATCTTGAAATACCAAAGCGTATTTACACTATTTTAAATTTTATCCTAGTTTTGCCTGAACAACTTCTCCGATAGATTAAAAAATTTAGAAAAAAAATTAAAGTTGTTCTGTGATTAATTCATTATTTAAATATAATTATATGCTAATATATTAGCTGGTATGTAACACTGGTAACACTAATACATTGAATATATAAGTCGCAATGCATGTAAGAACATCCCTTCCAAACCATGACATCAAACGTTGGATGTGTTTATTACTCACCAAAATCGAGAATTGACACCAGAGAACCTTTCCTTATAAGAGAGTTCTGTGTCAGTTTTGATGTCGAGTTTTAAGTTTGTTGCTAGTGAATCTATAAAAACTTCAGGTACAAGATACCTTCCAGGATATTCAGTACTTTAATTAACACAAACTAATTTACAAGTTTAAGAAGTTGTTTAGATAAAGAAAGAAAAGTTACAAAAAACATTAAATAAATGTATCCATATTATGAATACAGATGAGACATTAAAAAATATTCTACTAAATTGAAAATAATTTACCACACTTGTGTCTTACTCAAACGCAAATAAATTTCAAAAATTCATAGCTCAATAAAATATTAAGATTTCTAAATGCAATTTTATATTTTGCGCGGCGAAATATGATACAAAGTAATTTGCCTATTAATAATTTACCTAGCGTAATAAATATGAATACTTTATGATCAAATATATTTAAATGATGAGCATTACCAAACAAAAAATTAGCTAGTTATTTAATTACATAGAGGTTGAATATTTGCAATATTTATGTTATTTTTTCCTATTGTGGATACGACGTGTAATAACACATTGATAGGCCGGGAGCTCAATACAATTTTTTTATATTTGGAGCGAAATAAAAGGAGAGTACAATAGCTAATTGACCACGGATCATAGAATTATAGGCTGTGAGTTTTTGCTTAAGGAGACTTAAGGGGAGAAACCACATTAGAAGGCTCATTTTCACTGATTTTTTTAGAATTTTTTTTTGGGTGGGAAGAATTAATTAGAATTCAATCAAATTTTGATATAATTTTACTCATATTTCGAACAACCCTTGTGTATTTTTGGATTAATTTCAGCCAAAAATAACAAAGTTAAGCATTGGTATCCGTTGAAGGTTGTAAGTAAAGTTCTCCAATTGCGGGACGTGTAGCCATTCCAATTTTCATTTGAAATCAAAGAGGTTTTGATTTACATTAATAACTTATTTTCTAATTTTACAGACGTTTTACTTCAATGCAAAATTTACTTCAACTTTGACCATTTTTTTTCACTAATTATGAAAAAAAAAAAACACCCTTAAAATCATGATATCTCAAAAGTTGGTTCATATATTTTGTAATTTTATAAGGAAAATACTATTAATTTTCGTAATGATCGGTTCATTACTTTTTGAGTTAGACATCCCGCAAATGTGAAAAAAGTCATTTAAGAAAAAAACGCGTTTGAAAAGAAAACTCCTGGAAATTAGAAATTTAAGAAAGTTAACTATAACGTTAAGTGCTCACCGATTAATCTGCTATTCTAGCACCATATATTACTCCTTCTTCTTCCTCAAAGGCTTTGTAAAATGTAAATAAAGCGACTACCTGAGTGCTCCATCCCATCTGCTGTGCGCTCGAGCCTGTAACCTGTACCCGATGAGCCTTTGGTTCTATCTCGGTCTTCTTGGATAGTTAAGCTAACGATTTATCTAATAAAAAAATATATTTTTTAAACCTCCTAATGTGCTTTCTCCCCTTCACATTACTACATTTATTTCTGTTACCCAGTTAACTTTTTTTTATTAAACATACAATTCAGTTAATCGCGACATTATGGTGAAAAAAAATTTTTAATTTTGTCAAATTTTCACTTAAATGTAGAGATATATTATTTATCGCTAATTAGTTTTGGGTTGATTAAACCATCATCAGGTGAATTCTGAACTGAAAATTTGACAAATTTAAAAAATTTTTCACTATAATCATTATGGACTTTCACAAAGTAAAATTATCTCCAATTAATTATGTGAATCGCTACATTTTTTTTACATATTCTGGTTTCTGATATTATTTTCAATATATTTACCAAATTATAGCAGATTAAGAAAAATACTTTATTTTTGTATAATAGTTCGTTTTTAAAGAGCTTTCAGTTAATGTGCAGTAATCAAAGCTTGAATATACTGGAATAGCTGTTTAGAAAATTGATGCTTACCAGTAGTAAAACTTTTTATATGCTCGCAAATAGGTGTTGCGTCATAATAGGTGATTACCATCAACGTGTTAAATATTAAAAAAGAATATTCCCAAAACTATTTGAGGTGATCGCAGAAACAACTGATTACAAATTATATACCCATTTTCTATACATTTCCTACCTATTTCTACATATTTTGAGGGTCTTTTGAAATTTGTAAATGCAAGGGGGGTCGCGAACCAAGAAGTTTAAAAACCACTGCTCAAAAGCACCAATCATCTTGGATCGTCTAATTGTCTAAGGCAGCGGTTTCCAAACTGGGGGGCGCAGGTTAATTGCAAATATCGTCGTCGTTTTGATCATACATGGAAGCACAATTAGCTACGAGACGTAAGAACAATTGTGAATATATCTCTACATTTATAACGATATATCTTTTTTGGCTACAGCCTATTTTATTTTAGCGTAATATAATTATAATAATGAAGGATCTCATTTACACTAAATACCTCAATGTACTCAATTTGTTAAATCTTATTACATAATAGCCACAAACCCATAATATTTGTACGAAGTTCGTAAGTCACCATATTATGTACACTTAAAAACATTAAAAAAGGTAAGTAACTTTATAATTCAAGATGGCAACCACGTTGCCTAGCAGTTAACAAGTTCTTCTTGCTCATAGTGGTCCCTAGTTCGAATCTTGGTTTTGGAGTTAATACTTCTCAGTTTTGAACGTTTTGGTGGCTTAAATTTATTTAAGAAGCGCTTAGTTACCAACGAATATTAAATCAAAATTTTCGTCTATGGAAGGGGGGGAGACAGTACTCCTGCAATCACAGAATACCGAACAAAAGTCAAAACAAAATTATGTAGTTGGTACTAAGCAATTCTGAGCAAGTCAGACAACTTTCTAAGCACTCGTATAGAAGCAGTGAACGAGTATACATCAATTATTGGTGATTGTCATGTGATTGTTGCCAGTACCGTACAGAGCAGTGTACATACCTATGTAGTATTATATATATGTAGGCAAGCCACAACCGATAACACATACACATATACATATCACACATATACAAGCACGAACAGTGTGTATATACATAACATATAGGTGGGGATTGGGGAGGATTTTTTGGCTACGTTAGTTTTGCTAGTATAGAAGTACCTTCTGTATTCTGTTCTTGCAACACATATTATGCCTTTCTTTATGGTCCGATATCTATTAATAATAGGAAACCTATTGACTTATAAGCTAAAAAAATTATAATAGCGTTTTGTGTATTATTCCCAAAAGTGCAAGTGTACAAAACTTGATCAATCTGAGTGACATGAAAACTAGAGTTTTGTGTTTCTTCTGGATCTGTTTACGTATGTATATGCGGGAGGCTGTATTCCCTCCAAACGACTGAATGGATTGTAGAAAATGAAGCACCACATTTTTTTTTTAATCGTAATATTTTGTCTGTGTAAAGGTAAACAACACTAAGAAATATAAATAAAAATGTACATTAACACTGTCAAAAAAATCAGTTACATAAAAATTCGTCAAGTGCGTGTTTGACACGCACTAAGTAATATCGTCTCACATCAAAATCGGTTCAGTAGTTTCAGAGTTTATCCTAGACAAACATTGTGACATGAGATTTTTATATTATATCTTATTTACTGCTAATCCCACTTCGCATTTTTAAAGTATTTTAGGGGTTAGTTTCTAAAATAGTTTTGCCATTATTTTATAATTTAGCCTTTAAGTATTTTGAATTACAACAATTTTTTATGAACTTTACGGTGAAATTATAATCTCACGGTATATATAGGTATATATATTTGGTAGAATACTGTTTTAAAGTCTTTTTCGAGTACGAGGAAGCTGTCTGCTACACCCCATTGGCAGCGTTTTTTCATTTTTGCCGTGGAAAAATAAGTTAGAATAGATTTTTACAACGAAAAATACGCTGCCAATGGGGTGTAGCACACAGCTTCCTCGTGGATAAGTTACAATAATATATGTGAAACCCTTTTCGTTACTCGGTTGCGCTCTATGAAAAATAATTATACCCTATTTCAAATACAATTGATCATGAGTTAAAGTTAAAAAATTAAATAATTCTTATACTGAAAATAAATCAATCGTCTATTCTTTTCTAAAAACAAACTGCAATTTTGATGATGAACGAGAACGAGATAAAGCCAAGGAAACGGAAATTATTTAAATTCATAAGTGACGAAGTATGGTTAAATTTAAGTGAAATGGACCATAAATAAATGTCACAAAAACTACAAAAATAACTTTTTTGTGTGTATTTCTGCAAAACAAACCAGGTTTAGCAATTCGCTGCTCTAGTATTGATTTGTTCTATCTCCACTTTTCAAAAAAATTGAGTTTGATACATTTTTGAACTCAGCAATTTTTTCTCTACCAATTTCTAGTTTCAAAATGCCAATATTACGTTTATAAATATGTTTTTTCTAGTATTATTTTGTACTATCTCCACCGATTTCACAAAAATTTATTATTGGATTGTACTAACTCACATTTTTTGTGGCACATAGAACAAACCTATACTTAAATTTTAGATTTTAAAAAATTTTAGTATTGGTGTGTTCCATATCCCATAAAAAGGTCTCTTATATTGCATGAATAATGTAGATATGTTTTATTTTTTCATTAAGATATTGTAATGATTGCAAGCCATCATAACTTACGTTAATTACTGTATTATAATTTCGTACAATGCAATCTTCTATTGTGTTAAAACTTGCGTATAAAGTAATGATGAAGGCATTAAAATGTTTATGGAAAGTCATCCACAAATTAAAAACAAATTCTCATAAATTCTCTAAAAGTTGCCATAGCAAAGTTCAATACATTAATTATATTTTAAATTTTACATGTAAAATTGAACAGTTAACTAGTTTACCTAAAAATCTTAATTTATTTAGAAATCTAAGTTTATTCAGAAATCTTAATTTAATAAAAGATGAAAACAAAAATTGAAATTATCCAAGTAACATCTAAGGGTTTTTTTTTATTATCATAAAATTGCAAATTTGTATAAAAATTTTGATTATATGAAGTTTTCGATAATTAAACTTTAATATGTATAAAACGAGATAAACTAATGCTTATATACGCTTAAATGATGAATATAAACGGAAAAAACCGTATTCCTATCCAAATTCGGATGACCGAATCTATTAAATGATAAATTGATAACTTTACTTCTTTATTTCTTGAAAAACTAACTGAAATCGAAACGAAGTCAGAGGTATCTAGATTCTAGAGACAATTAGAGATAAATCAATGTTCAATTATATGCTACCAGTAGAAACTCGTTTTTTTGAACATCTTTTTAAAAACGCCACATTAAAATAGTAATCGGTTTCTAGAATTAATTTTTATACAATTCTTAACGCGATATTTCCCAAAAAGTTCTTGCCTATGTTTCAATTTACTTCCACATATAGAAAATAAGTTTGTGTTAATTTTCTTTAAATTTTGTTAACGTAGTTGCTCTGAGATAGTCAGGTACAAAAGGATATCTCAAAATAAAAATTTTCTTTTATCAAAAATTTAATAACGTATTAATTAATATTCTTCAGTGATTATACTTGTAGACCACTTGTTTGTTTTTAATTTCCGCGCACTTATGTTGTAGCGATATAAAAACATTATTGAAAAAGCGTTGTAAAAACGTTGTAAAATGATGTTTATGAATTATATTTAAAAACGGCGTGGCGAATAATTTTTATTGCTTATTAAATATGGTTTGTAACTTTGTATTTTATAATATATTAAATTTTTATCAAATTCCTTTAAGACGTTTTCATTTTATTCAAAAGAAAAAAAAATAGAGTTTTCCCATAAGAGCCCGTGTTAAAATTACAAAACTTTGAAATCGTCTTTATCAAAATTGGGGTGGTCAATTTTTTTTCGGTAAGGGCTCGTATTATTGGTATTGAATTAAATAAATATCTAGAGAAGTTTCGTTAAAATCCTTTAGAAAAATCGTTTTATCGACCAACTGCCTTAAATCAAACACAGAATAAAATTTTTTTAAGCTAAAGTCATTTTATGTATTACAATTTTCCCATTCATATATGTAACAGACGGAAAAAATAATCTTGTTTTGTTCTATATCCACGCTTATAGTACAAACCAAGAATTATAAACTGAAAGTACAAAACAATACTAAGGGAATATGGATCTATAGTTCAATTTTTGCAATCATGAGGATATTAATTATCATTTTACTCCGAAATTCGAGGTCAGATTTCTATGAAATTGAATTGTATGACAACTAACTTATTTACAAGTAAAAAATTATTTTCTATTTGGTAATAAAATGTAAAATAAATAAGATATGAATTTTTAAACTTTTAAACCGCAATATCTCAAAAGTAGAAAAAGTGGATATAGAACAGACCAATACTAGAGCAGCGAATTGTTTTCAAAAAAGTCCAATCAAATAACGCAACAAAAATACATATTTTTAAAAACCTTACATCTAAACATTATAAAATACGCTGCCAATGGGGTGTGGCACACAGCTTCCTCGTATTCGTAAAAGACTTTAAATATGCCGTATATTATATATATATTATATGTACCATCAGTTGGGGCGAACCGAGACAGTAGGGGCGAATCTAGACAGAGCTGCCTCTCGATATTTCTTCGTCAGTGTTATGACCGCACAAGGTCATAGATCAATTTATGCTACTGAATTTTGTCAGTTATGAGTTAGTCATCAAAGAAAAGCGGTGAACGTGACATCTTTGTATTTTGTTATTTTACAGGCGCATTGTTTATAATTTTTAAAAATAACGCGCGTTTTGAAATCTTTTAAAGAAACTGTTGTATAAAAAAAAGTTATATATATAAAGTAGGGACTCGCAACAAAATGTTTGGCGTTTTTTTGACAATATATGTACCAAAAATGAAAGCTGTATTGTGCTTAATTTTTTTTTATAGATTGGTTAATAAAAAACACCGTGAGCAGCGGGGCCCCATCACGGTAGTCGAATTTTTCCCTTCATCTTCGGTATTGAATGTCTACAAGCGAAATGTGATTGAAAGTCTACAAGCGATTTGTCATTTTGCGGTGGTTTCAAAACTGATGATGAGTGTCCGGCTGATCGGGGCTTTAAAGAGAATTTATCAACACAATTCGTACGAGGGCATTCCTACCCATGCTTATCCGCCAATTGCCTTTGTGTTTTATTTTTAAATATTAAAAAAGGACCTTAAATAGTAAACTGGAAGGCCTTTAAGCAGATATTTTTTTTATTCCCAAAAAAATCCAAAATTTCTATTTTATAAATAAATATCCAAAATTCCTACTTTATAAATAAACAGTGACTTTGATAACATTTTTAAATTACTTAATATTTATGTATTGCTTTTGTTACAAAAGTACGTTCATTTTTTTTTTCAATTTTTAAAATTGCTATACGCCTACTTGTATTAAAATAATATTAAAGCATTTAAAACACATTTAACAATACCATCGTATTCCGATGTAAAAATGGGAGAAATGGGAGAAAAAGTAATGTGGAATCCCTAAAAGGCACTAGCTGGATACTAACTCAATACACGTACAAAATTTCAGCCCTCTAGTTTTTCTTAGAGAGTCTCTAGACGTGTTAGAAAAAAAGCAAAAAAATCAAAGAAATATGGTCGTAAAAATCGTGAGGGTAAAGGTTAAAAGTTGAAACCTCCAAAAAGCAGTGGCTGGCTATTAACTTAACCTGTACACAAAGTTTCAGCCCTCTAGGTTCACATGGGAAGATTTTGACCCGAACGAAACTGTCAAAAAACAAGAAAAATCATGTTCTTTTTGGTATAAAAATTGTGGGTGTAAGGGTAAAAAGTCGTGACCCCCAAAAGGCACCCCCTTGATACTAACTTAAACCGAATACAAAATTTCAGCCCTCTGGGTTTATTGGGGTGACTTGTGCGAGTGGTACAAACTTCGAAAACGTCGAAAAAGCATGAAATTGTAGCTTAAAAATGAGGGGGGTGGGGGTAAAATATTGAAACCTTCAAAAAGCACAACCTAGGTATGAACTCCATCAACATACCAAATTTCAACCCTCTACGTTAATTCTGGGGGGCTGGGGACGTGTTAGATCCACCGAAAATCGTTTTTTTCCCCCTCTACTCCCTCCAAATCATCCTAAGAAGCTGAATTTTGGATATATTGTAGATAATTGACCGAAACATTATTTCCAACCGGTTTGGAAAATTTTTATTGCTTTTCCGCCCCCCACCACCCCCTTAAAGGTTGGGTCGGATCCAAAATTTCCCCAAAATTTGACCAAACTTTGATAGTATTGTTGTGCATCGGAGTGAGCCCCATTTACCAAATTTGAGCTCTTAACTTCCATAGGGGGGCGCTACACATATTAAAAGGTAGCGGGAAAATATATATATATATATATATATATATATATATATATATATATATATATATATATATATATATATATATATATATATATATATATATATCAGACATTTTTTTTCTACATATTCGTGTTCTACGGGTCCGAAAACGGATAGCGCCCCTACTCTCGCCTCTCGCCGTTCTTATCGTATAGGCTGTATAAGTCTAATTTTTTCAAGGAAAAATTCGACTAAAAATTGTCTATAGGTGAGGCGAATTCATACACAATGTTGCGTCAGTATAAAAAGAAAGTGGGTATAAACTACATAAACTGTAATGAAGATAACATAAAATGGGGTATTTTGGACAGAGGCGCAACAACCAGGGGGGTCCGGACCCCTAAAATTACCTGGAAATTTTCCTTCAATTTATTTTATTTCTATTAAAAAGTAAAATTTTTAGTGGTTTACTAATATTTTTTATTTGAAAATCAAATTTTCGGAGACGACATTTTATTACAACATTTTCCATTGTTATTGGAGAACTGCGTTATCAAAAAATTTGATAATTTAAATTTTTGTTGGACCCCCTCTAGATATGTAGTTGTTGCGCCCCTGCTTTCCGATATTAAAAATATAAAAAAATCGCTCAGACAAGTTGCTGAATATTTCCATGTTCCCAAATCGACCTTGCATGATAGACTCAAAGGCAAATCGCAATAAAATTCATTTAAATCCAAAATGTTTTATTCCATCCATCAAAAGTCATTCGCTGATGCAGTTATTTAGTTTAGCGAATTTTCAGATTGGAAATTCAGCTATTTTTATCTTTTTATGTCCGATTTTACTCATATGCATGACTTAATGTGATTTATATTGCAAATAAAGCACTGTCTCGATTCGCCCCACACATTGGGGCGAATCTAGACACTATATAACCAAAAAAAACAAAATGTTGCAGTACCAATTTTGATATTTTTATTACTGCCCTATATGCTCGTGATACTAAAGCATTTAAATTATTTTTTTAGAATTTTTTAGATAAACTCTAAACAATTTATTGCCAAAAAACTGAAAAAATCGTTTACATTCGCCCCAACTGACGGTATACCATCGCCTTAAAGTTCATAAAAAATTGTTGTAACTCAAAAAACTTAAAGGCTAAATTATAAAATAATAGAAAAAATATTTTAGAAACTAACCCCTAAAATACTTTAAAAATTTGAGCGAAGTGGGACTAGCAGTAAATAAGATACTGACATTCAATTGGATTTCATGGTAGCGCCGTGGATACTATTACTCCGAATGCAATGAAATTTGTAGGGAACTATCTAGGAACCAGACCGCATAATTTCTGACAATTTCATAAAAAAAGAATTGAATAGTTCAGAAGTTATGGCACTTGGTGTAATTTAGTATATTAATGGAAATATCATGGTAGCGGCGTAGCTACCATTACTCCGATTTCGATTAAATTCATAGGGGACCATCTAGAAACCAAACTGCATAATTTTTGAAAATTTCATTAAAAACAATTGAATAGTTCAGGAGTTATGCCACTTAGTGAAAACTGGCGACCTACAGACAGACGGACGGACGGACAGACACCGCACGAAAATTGTTCAAGAAGCTCTAAAACGTAAAATGTGCGTAAATAATTTTATTTTGGAGGGAAAAAATTTTTTATTTTTCAAAAGTGATCACAATGCTTTCGCTACTTTCGTAGTCTCGAAAGCAAAATGGTACAAAACATTTCATTGTAGGTAAACACGATAAAAATGAAACAAAAATTCGTATTGGTAAATTTAACTGATAAAGAATTTAGGTTAAATTGCTAGGCAACAAATTTTCGTTAGACAAACCTAAATTTATTCGAGAAAATGCAAACCTTTCGTGTAATAATAAGTGATTATTTAGTATTTACAATAAGTAGATAATTTTGCTTCCTAAAATTCTTATATTTTTGTCCAGTTTGCTTTGCCTTGAATGCTGCTAGATTTTTCTTTAAATATTTCGGATTTAGTTGAATAATTTTCTTCAAAATCTTCGAGAAATAATGCTACATTTTTCTGTAAAGGTTAATAACTCATTAAAAATTTGATTTTAATTTTATTTATTCAGTGTTATACGTATGCGCAATACTTACCAGAATTATTCTCTCTCAATCAAATAACAATAATATTTAATAAATTGTTTTAAAATCTAAATTACAAGAAAAATTGACGGTTTTTAAGGTTATAAAAATATTCAGTTCACTGTATGTACCTATATACAGTTTTGTATATAGGTACATATTTACATAACACAATCTAAGCTTCTTAAAAATAAATTAAAAAGTTGCTTTTTAAACATGTAAAATGTATCCAAAAAATGGTTCCCGATCTATTTCAATATTTTTTATATTATTAGCTTTCATATTTGAAAGCTAAAATAGAAAATTAAGTGCTTAGTAATAAATTTAAAGATGTCTCTAAACTAACTGACAATAAATATGCGTAATGTAAACTTCGCTTTATAACAAAAATAAAACTTGTCATATATGTAGTAATATTTATCTGTTATGTTGGTATAAACTAAAGTGTTGTTTACCTATGTACCGTGCAAGTGAGATAGGAAATATATACAACGGATTTATATAAAAAGAAATAAAAGATACATATTTATAATATAATAAAGGGCGCAGAATTTTTTTTTTACTGGGGTGTCCATTTTATCAGCTTATTTTTCAGTATTTTTAGATTGAATATTAAAATTAGCCGTTAATATGATAATCTGAACTATAAAATGTCGATCTGAGATGATAAATTCCATTAATAGTTTTCTTTTTTGGCTATTATTTTTCGGCTTTTCGACCCCACATAATTTTTCCGTCCCTGGTATTTCAATAAGTAATAATAATAATGTGAATAATCATTTGGTCACACAACGAAATTATTATATCGTCGAAGAAAGCCGAGGTTCGACGATATAAAAAGCAATATATCAAGCTGAAAATTAGATGATAGAGAAAAGTGGATATAACAGGAAAAACTTTTCACCCTTGAAACTATTATTGATTGATAATCGAATATGTCGTGGACTGTGTAAGGTTCCTGCAGTAATAAATTGAACAATATATAGTACGGCTCAGCAAAGCATTTCAGATCCAGTTTAATGCAACGAACAGAGAACAACTGTAGCCTTCCTCGACTGTGATAATAAAATGTACACCTATTTGATCTATTAACATTATTCGACAATCTACCTTCTCAGCAGTGTTCTGTTCCACAAAGAACCTGTCCCACATCCGAGATGTTTTGATGAGCCTGACGGTAATAAAAAAAACTAATTCATAAAATACATTAAATCGTATTATCGGTGGGCGTGCTGGTTAGAGAAATGTATAATTTTTTTTTCGTTATACAGGAATACATTTTATGACTGTTAATGTACCGTGACATTATTTATAAAGTTCATTACCATAAAACCATATTTCCAGATCATATTATGTGATATACCTGCGTACAGATTAAAAAAAAAGTGCTTAAATTAAACATCTTAAAGTTAAATTGCTTAAATTGTATTTTTATTATTAAAAATAATGGGACTTTATGATAAGTATAATATTTGTAATTTAGTATTTCTTATCGCAAATACTTTATCAAATACAATGCAAAAATTATGCAATAATATCTTCATGCAACTGTCATAGTTACTTTAGTACAATGAACTTCTGCTTTAAAATTTACGTTATTTAGTTCTGGGAATATTGAAGAAAGCCACTATCATACTTATTAAAGAAAGAAAAATCACATAAAAAAGTTATGATTCATATAAAAATATAATTTGTTTTCAGTTCTAAGGAACATTACATGTTATAAGTAGAAATCTTAATTAATCCGTGTAATAAAAAATTTTTATCTTTCTTTGCAGTACTTTCGCGTATATAAATAAAATTTTTTTTTAATGTATCATATTGTATCGTTGGAAAGGACTATTAAAATTAAGTTAAGTTTTCTTTTAACCATTTTTCATTTTGAAGTCTCGTTTATTAAATATTAAGCTTCAAAGTGAGGTTTCTTGTCCCATTTTCTTTTCCCCACTTGATTTCCATTTTGGTTTTTCGCTCAAATCTCATAAAATAACATTATTTTTCAGGATATTTTTTCATGACTAGATAGAAAATATACCCTTCTACCTTCTTGCGTCATTAAATGATGAAATATATCTGCGTTTCCATTTATTTTTTTCATTTTCCCAGAACATTACAAAAGGATCAAGTGTCCCCTGTTCTGAGAAACTTTATCCCGGTATCGTGTAAACATGAACCGTACTTTACTGCATAATATGAATGAATAAAGTCTGTTTGATCAACAAATCTAGTTTAGTGACAAGTGAAAAAGTAAAATTATTCTCATATTTTATGACATATGTCATCATACTAACAACATCAAAATACTCACAAAAAATATGTTTAGCCATCAGAAACAAAAAGACGTCACTGCTCTGAAGATCTTTATTATAAAATTTCAAAATGACTGAGTATTGAGTAAATGACTGCATTGCACGTATTGATATTAAAAATATGGTGTAGTTTTCCATTCATGGCCTGAGGATCAAGTCTCCCAAGGGATCATGTCATGTCCCCAGTCTCCCTTACACATACTAATTTTTGCTAAAAACACTTAAGTTTTAGAAAACTTAAAAATTGCTGGTGTTCAGTGAATACAATTTTTCGTCGAGATATTAAAGAGCACATCCTTCAAATCATTAAGGAAAATGCTGGAAATTGGAGATAAATTCCACATACACTATAACCTTCTGAGTATTATATTTATCGGTTTCTATAATAAACCGTTAAAAAATATACTTACAGAGTAAAAATTTGAAAGTGTACAGAAATGCACAATTTGCGTCTAAAAACAACAAAAATTGGCATCATGGAATAGATAGCTTATAATTTTCTCTTGCGGTTACTATTTCCCGCTGTACGTATTCCAATGTGACAAAATTTACCAGAATTAATTTAGAATACGGACTGTATTAGTGATAAAATAAATAAATTTACGTTAAAAAAAAGTTTTAAGTTTTCTATAACTGTAACTCTGTTAAAATTGTTGGTAAGAAAGGTAAACTGCTGTTTGATAAATTTGCTTTTTAGAATGTAGCAAGAATATTATTTATATTGAGGTCTCTCCCACACCTACAACATAAAATTTCGTCACCATTAACTTTTGAAAAAAGCGTTTTTTGATTTTCCCCTTCATTACAAATAATGAACCTGACTAACTATATATAGTACTTACATACATATCTATAGACATATTTACATTTTTATAATACGTATATTATGTCTATGTATCAAGGAATTATTAGCACATATGAGCCATTGTTGCGAAAGTAACGTTATAAAAATAAATTGATAATTATTTTTTATCTTCTATTGTCTCATATTCACATTTCATAGTTCATGTATGTTTATTTATATATTGTGTACTTAGGTATTATATTATAAGAATATATTTATATATACAATATTTCTAATATTAATAATGAAAACAATAATTCCTTAGATAAGGATAAATTAAATGCATTTATTATTTAATAACTGTAATGCAAAATTACACATACATATTGTGATTGAAAGACAAATTACTTTTTATAAATAAGTAGCATGTATTATTCAAAACGACAGTATGTGACAAGATTAAATATCATTTTTGAAGCCAATTTTTTTAGATCTGCGGAGCCTTTCTCCTCGAAAATCGATATATTTCTCTCCAACATATAAGTGACGAGAGAAAACAACAACTCTCTTATTCAGAAATAGTAGTTAATTTTCTCTTGTTTCTTTCTTCTCCCCGAAGAAATATAACTGACGATCAAAATAAATAAATAAAATAAAAAACAGTTACACAATCCCTTTTTCCTTTACTTGTTTTACTTTCCCAGAGGTCGATAATGACCTGGAAGGGGTCCACGGCGAAGAAAGAAAAAATTGGATGTCTATAAGTTGTACATGGAGGTCTACAACAGCAGAGCGAGTTTCGTTCGCCCCTAAAATGATAAAATGAGAAGTTAGCGATCGGTGACCTTTTTTTTATTTTTGGTCTCCAACTGAATTTTGCTTGTCCCAGACGGTCCTAAAATGAGAAGTTGCTAACTGGTGACCTTTTTTTGGGCTCCCCACTCGCTCCATTTTTCCGAGATTACATTTTCAAAAGTTGTTCTTCAATTTCTGAATTTTTACAGGGGGTCTACCTAAAACCGAAAACCATGGCAAGTGGTCTATAAGATAAACAAGTTTGTGAACCACTGCTGTACAATGTACATAGATATTTGTGTGCGTACTGTAGTTAATTTTAATGATACAATCACAGAACTGAATCATATAATATAACATAATAGCAATTTCAGTATTATAATATTATAAATTTATTTAGGTTTTAGTTACATGTTATATGCATTTTAATATTAAGTATATTTTATTATTTCTATGTACATTATAAAATATTTGCAAAGTGAGATTATTGTTTCATTTAACCATTTAATCACTTATTTGTATAGGAGGAATGATTAACTACTCTAATAAAGGCTAGGACAATAAACTTAAGTTATTACACATAGATAATTATTTTCCCACAATGATTAATTAATATTTATCAGGAGTGAATTAGTTAATCTTAATGAGTGATTGTTTTATTTTAATTTTTACTATATGCATACATATATACATCAAATTAATTAGACATAACAAAATTTTCGAATAGATTAAAGAATTAATGAGAAAATATATTTATTCAATGAGTAATATTTTATAGAATATCTAAAGTTAGAAACCTTAAAACAGAGTATCTAAATTATAAATTAGGGTAATAAATATAATTTGTAATATGGAAAATACAAAAATACTATCAATATTTGCCGCGCAACTTAAATAAATAAATAAACAAATTGATGCTATTCGATTGAAGAAGTGCTTTTAAAAACCTAAAAACTAATTTGATAAATTCAATATTGTCAAAAAAATTAACGAACTTAATAATATACCTAGAGCTAATATGGAACCGGAATATAAAGTAATCCAAGGAAATGAATATATGCAAATCAACTAGCTAAGGAAGCATATATAAACGACAATCTTACACCTACCTTGTATATCTACACAAAAAGAAATACCTAATAAAAAATAAAAATAAAAAAGGATAGTGAAGAAATATGGCAACAAATATATACAGCAAAAAACCAGGTATTAGAGGGAAAAACTTCATGGAGAGCTGACAAATGCATATAATATCTAAAAGACATGCCAGCACTATAATAAAGTTAAGATCATAACATTGGAAATACCTTAAGCACTGTAACAGATTGGAATTATTAAATACGGATTTATGTAATTGTGAAAAAGAAGGAAGTGGTAATCATATTTAACTGAAGTGTCAGCAATACGAAAACTCTAGGAAAGAATTTTTCGCAAATATACTAAATAACTTTTCCTGTCAACATACTAACTCCCACCGACTATTTGACTCACCGAGTCCTACTTCTAAAGAAGTGCATGGTATACTTTAAAATAAGAGCTGGAATTCAAGTATAGAAAATATGAGCTTCAAAGAAAAAGTATATCACTGCAGAATTAAATGGTTAATAACCGAAAGGTAAAGGTCACAAAAGGAAAAAAATATTATTTGCTTGTGTTTGTCATTGTCATTTGAAAGAGAATTTTTCAGCACCTATTTAAGTTTTTATTATTATTATTTATTAACTTGTTAAATAGCTATCTAAGCTTAACAAGTATATGTTCCTTCTTGATATTTACTCCCGTTGCATCATCATACAGCTAATTATCTCAAATTACTAGTTAGATTGAAGTAAAACTCATATTTTGCTCAATAGGTAGGTATATGTAAATCAGAAAAGGTTAAGCAAAATAAACGGTAAAGATACTGAAATTTTAAAATTTTAAATATATATATATATATATATATATATATATATATATATATATATATATATATATATATATATATATATATATATATATAAGAGCTATTTTAAATATATATATATATACATATATATATATATATATATATATATATATATATATATATATATATATATATATATATATATATATATATAATATATATATATACACATATTATAATAATAATTATTAATATTACTTACTTATAATGTATGTTAGTCAATTGTCAGCTCTCTTAGAACTGAATCATTATTATAAATTATAAATTATAAATTATTATAAATACTCGTAAGTCACCGACTACCTATATTACTATTCTTTGTTTAATGAATCTACATTATGGCATCTTAATATGCATAATGTTTAATAACGTTTTTGATTTTTGTTTATTTTATAAAAACTAACTCTATTTAATACAACATAATAATTAAAATAACTGTTAGTCAGGGACAGACTAATAAACGTTGGGGTCTTAGATATTTTCTTCTTACCGGGTCTACTCTCACGCTTTAAACATATAGAGCATGTAATACTACATACAAAAGTTCTATTTAAAATTTAAAAAATGGCTCTGAAACATTTCTCTATAATGTTTAAAAAAGTGTCGAAATTTATCTGAATTACATGGTCGGCCAAGTGGTCGGAAAACGACATTTCATATTACACAACCTAATATTATTTCAGTTAATGGCGGAAATGATCCTGAGCTGCAAGATTTCTATTTAAAATTAAATAAATTGCCCTTAAGGGCCTTTTAGACGGTCATATCAGTTCTCAGTTCAGTTTCAGTTTCCGTTCTTGTTTCATTTCAGTTTGGAAGAAGGTTTGTTTCACACGGTCCGTTCAGTTCTCACTGTTCTCAGTCGTTTCAGTTCTTTGTATAATCTGAGTTACTCTAAACAAAGTACTTCGCTTTAAAAGTCTTCAACTTATATCCTTATACTAGTTTAAAAGTGCTAATATAATAACTCATGGATGAAGACTATTTCACTGCAATAGCGTTAGCTTTGGTGCTGAAGAAAGAGCGGAAGAAAAGAAGCTAGTGGAGAAAGGTTTGGCTTCTTAAAAGAAATTCATTGTCGTATACAAATTTAAGGAAGAAACTTCGCTTAGAACCGTGTGATTGGTTGAATTATTTACGAATGAATAAAGATACGTATCTCCTATTCCTTCCTGATTTTCATCGTCGCCGTCCATGGTATTAACACTTGTTACAGTCGGCTGTTGGTCGCTGACGAATGAAAGGAGATAATACCATAGTGATGGTTTGTATACTTCCTCAGTTCCTGCTCCACTTATTTCACTGTCCTTAACTTTCTTAAGTTCTTTGTTGTAAGTTGAGCGTAGGCTACTTATTTTAGATTTACCACCGTATTCTTTATATTTCTTTAATAGAAGAGTGTAGGTAGGTTCCCTAATATTTATATTGTAGTAACGTACATCTGTCTTATTCCATGAAAACGGTAAGGTTTTATAAATTTTAATAAATTAGGCAACAAAATCTTGATCCTTGTTGGACATAGCGACAGTTTCTTATATAAAATGTGCACTTTGTCAGATTTTGCACTTTGTCAGATGCGCTTGTTTATACATACGATTTCTAAGAACTGAAACGAAACAAATAGGTCTATCCATCCTGTCAGTTCTTAGTCTCCGTTTCAGTTCTCCTTTCTGATTTTGATTTTCACTCGTAGGAAAAACTGACAGTTCGACTGAAACTGAAACTGAACTGAGAACTGATATGACCTTCTAAAAGGCCCTTTAAAACATTTCTCTAGCTGTTAGTTGAAGCTTAGGTAAAGTTTACAATATTTATTTAAATATCCTTTTTTAGGTGATACAATAATTAGGTGAAATACAATATTTAGGTGATTTTTTTTACTCTTTGTCATGGTGTAAAAAAAAATTTTACAAAAATTTTAATTTTCAGTAAATTAATTTTGGCAAAAAGCTTTTTTTGTGAAATTCTGGGCATTGAACGCATCTGAAGGATGAACTCCTCCACAGGTTTCGGATTTTCAACGTTTGTATCAAATTTCGTAAAAATACCATGTCAGTGAATGTTATTTCTAGGAACTTCAAAACCAATTTCTATCATAGTCTCGGGTTTAAGTCTTACCATGAAAGTAGCTATGATAGCTGAATTTTCCATTCGATAATTCTCTATAAGAGGCCAAAGATTCATATTTATTTATATGCTTACAAAAGCATGTCTATCTTATAGCGAAAAACTTTATTCTGGTTATAACGTGTTAACGATTAGGTAATACTTAAAAAATTAAGTGTCTATATCTATAACAATATAAGAAAATACTGAAAAGTAAGTGTAAGTAAAAATACATGTAAATGAAATATATCTGTGGAGTATCGCAACAATTTTAGGGAGGCGGTACATTTTGAAACATATTCGGTTAAACTATAAATATATTCCGTATTATAAAATTATAATCTGACATCAGGGTGAACAAAACTGTTTTATCTATCTTTGTTAACTTCTTTTCCTGAAAATTGAAGTGTCATAGTACATATCTCCCATTTCAAAAAATAAATATTTTCACAAATTTACAAATTTTTTTTCTTACTTCTTGTATTATGGTATTTGATTTATATTTAGTTATTTGTGTTGCTATGTTTAGTAATGTAATCTTGAACAAAATCCTTGTATATATGCTACTGAATTATTAGTAAAACACTTCTGTTATATCATTATTTACTTGTATTTAAATGTTATATAGCCACTTTATTTTAAAATAAAATAAATCTACTTAAGTAAGGTAAATCAGATATATTTACAAGCTTCATGAAATATATATACTGCTCCTAGAGAAGTTTGAAGCCACTAATAATTACAAATATACACAGTAAAAATATCTGAAAACCACGACTTAAATACGAGGAATATAATACAGTGTCAACTTCAAAATTGTATACAGCAAAAAAAGCATTTCTATGAAAATATAGTTAAAAGTTTCACAAACGAATTGGAAAAAAGTTGAAAATTACATTACATTTGCACTACGACTATCATGAAATTGTTTGATTGCTGTACAAAATACTATTTATATTATTTATAAAATAATATACACCTGTGCGCAATTTTATACTTTACACACGACCGTGTATTAAGAATCACAGCTTACTATACTTTTATTTTATTAATCTTTGTACTGTATATTGTATTAAAAAAGGCTTTTTATCTAACAACTGAAATTTATCATTTCTTTTTAATACATTTCAAATTTGACACAATTTTAATGTATTCATACCAAAGCATTATCATTTATTGTGAAATTCATATTAACCGTAGACACAGTATCTGTATAGCAACGCACCTCGGTTGTAAGGTATACTAAATATTCGCGCTAAACGAATTCTTTTAAACTAAACTTTAAATCCACTCGGTTAAATAAACTCTTTTTTTTGTTTTGAAAATTCAGAATGATATCTCGGGAACAATAAAGTGACAGTCAAAGTAGAAGAATATTTTTTAACAAAATTTTGCTTATAATTAACAGAAAGCCAAAATAGAAAATGCCTTGAGTTATTAATTAATTAATCTTAAAAACCTCTTATTCACGAACAAACTTTTAAAATGGGTTAACATATAACTATTTTCGAAAAAATTCTGTGCCATACAACTACAGTGTAAACTCTATATAACGAACTTCTATTTAACGAAAAACTCCTTAAAACGTAGAAATTACAAAGGTTTGTTTGGTTTACATTATCATTCGTATATAGAAACACTCTTTATAACGTAATAGCCACTCTCAACAGCGAAAAATGCGTCATTTTTTAAGACAAAAAAAATTTTATTTCACTGACTTTCAAACAAAATAGTGATACAGAGTCGTAAATATTTCGTACGCACAAAGGGATTCTTAGAAATCCGTTTATTTGTTTGTTGTAATTGCCTAGCACATGTTTTTGCCTACTGTACTTTCGTACTACTGTCTTATTGCTGTCTTTACGTTATCATATTCTTAGTTGCTTTCAAACTTTTTAACTGTAAACATGGCGAGTAAAAGAAAGAGTTTGTGTATTAACGAAAAAGTGTCATTTAATTCAGTCAAAATTAAAACCACGTAAAAATTCGTAAGTTTTATTCGTAAAATTATATTGTTTTCTTTTACTCTCCATATAACGAAAACTCTTTATAACGTAATAAAATACCCGGTCCCTTCAATTTCGTTATATGGAGTTTACACTGTATTACTTTTTATATTTCTTAATAAAAATCCGATTACAGATAATTAAATTTTTGTTTACAAAATCCAACTGGTTGTCGAATAATTTTGATAAAGGACTGTAATTCCACTAAATTATACATAAAATTGTAAGTAAGTATACCCACAAGTGTAAGTATAGTCAATTCAATCATCTTATTATCATAAAGTGTTTTTCTTTAACTCCTACGTTACATAATCGTTTAACATATTAATCATTATTTCACGTATTTGAAAAGAAAACATTCAAAATGGTGTTTGCAAAAAAAAAAACGTCAGAAACAATTGTCATAAAATTGCTATTTCAATTTACAAATAAATTTCGTAATTTTTTGCGTTGAAAGTGAAACAAATATAAGGAAACGTTTTTTGGACGTGTTTAATTTAATTTTTTTGGAGGCAATGTTAATATTCAGTGATAATGTTTATATTACGTAGGTACAATATCAGCTGATGAGTTGGGTGCTTGTCATGGAGATGTCATTAAGCTTATTGATTTCTGTAATAAATGATTTATTGTATTTTTTCAATTACACCTATTACTGGATGTTGAAATGGATAAGTGAATAGTGTTTCATAAGGTAGGTATATGTATATTATTATAGGGTAGGTATAGGTATAGGTATATGTATATGCGGGGAAACGTGGGGCAGTTACCCGGTGACCGGAATACAAAAAGAGACCCGGGCAAAGAAAAAGAGTGGTTTTTTTGCTCGTCAACTGTATTTTTGGAGAAAATTTGTTTTAAATCTTTTGCTGTACCCGGGAGCACGTCATTTTTCTCGCCGGCCCTGGGGTCACCAAGTTCATGATGGAATTTTTTTGTTAATTAATTTCTAGATTTTTTTAGACCGAGAGTTAGTATTATGAAAGTGTTTACCCATCGATGTAAAGAAAATTTCATTTTTTTTTTTTTTTTGTAAGAGTTTACCATTAGAAGTTACGAAAGTGCTTTTTGCTCGGCCAATCCTTATCTTGCTCGGTCGGACGTGAGCCGACCTCAAAAAGTGGTTAATTTTTCGAGACCTCGTTACCTATCGATTTACAGGCTAAAATTTCGCCAGATTAAAGACTTGAGACCTTCAATTTTATTATTTCATTGGGCAGCCAAGTCTTATCTTGTCCAATTTGTCTGATCGACCAAATTTATGTGTGGAAATAAGATTACGCGGTACTCATTAATATGTTATTTTATGTACCTATATGCAGCTACTTCTTTTAATAGACAATGATACCGTTCGAAGTTTTCGGAATCGGTCGGAAATATTTACTCGATTATCTCTGTAACCGCGAGTCTGACAAAAATTTTATAAGGAGCTTTTTTATAGGTTATATAATTACCTATAATATTTATTTGAAACATTTTGACGAAAAATTAATATTTTAAAAATTATAGTAAAAAAAGTTAATCAGTTAAAGCGTCAAAAACTTTAAGACCATATAACTTTTCTAATTTCAATCCAAACAGAAACGTGCATCATAGCTTTTTTGTAGAGTATTTTTTATTAAATAATTTTTGCCTATAGTTAGTTTTTTAATACGGTATACATTTGTTGATTTTAGACGCACAGAAGATATTGCAAAATATCGTTGAATTTTTATTCTGGAAACATTATGTTCTGATAGTATGTTAGCGTATACTTTTACATTACTATCAGAAATAATATACGAAAACTTCATATCAAAACGTAGTTGATTAAAATAGTTACTCGAGATTGAACACCCTGAATATGGTTTTTTTTAATAGTATCTTATTTTCTATTGGTCTTTCAACAGTTAATGTTTTGTAGGTACATGTTTCAATTTAAATTAAATCACGAATTAAATGCCAAACCTAGGTTCAATTTTGTTAAGGGGGACCACTAGTGTTTTCCAATTTTTAAAAAATTGGAATATTTTTTTTTGCATGTTTCGATAATCTATACCTTTAAAAATAACATACTAAAATTTCAAGTACATATCTCAAATAGTTTTTGAGTTACAGCCATCCGAAGAGCGGATTCTGATTTTGATTATTAACTTTGATGTATTGAGAAATGTATGAAGGTTGATAGTTCGGGAGTTTCTGGACGTGGCTGCCAGTCACATGTTGTGGAGAAGCTAGACCCCGGCACATTTAAACGACTCATCTAGTTCTATTATGATCGTTATAGTGAGTACATCGTAAATAATTTTAGTAAAAATTCTCAGTGATTAAAACTAAAAGGTAGAGAAAAACTACATTTTCCAAATTTGCTGCAGTTATAACACGAAGACAAATCATCCGATTGATTTGATTTTTATTGCAGCTTCTTTTATATATGTTTCTTCGTGCCATGAACCTCCAGTTTTCCGATCGAATAAAAAATGTAATTTTTGCAGGCCAAAAATCATCAAATTTTCGCGCAAAATTTGAAACTTTTTTTTTTAAAAACTTGAAATTTTGTTAAATTTCAACTTTTTTTCGATTGAGGTTCATGGCACGGGCAATATCTTCTAGTTTAATAGGTTTTTTGATTTTTTTGATTTCAGGCACTGTGAATGTCGCTATCACTGCAGCAGTGGGAAGACTTTTTTTGGAGCCTTGGGAGATCGCGAATGACTCACTTAATTTTCAATATTTTGGTCCAAGAATTTTATCATGAATTTATTATATATCAACAAATATATTCCTAAAATATTAAAACATATTCCATACAGTAATTTTCTTTAAAAAATTCCCAAAAATCACCTTTTTTCAGGCGGTCACACTTGTGGTCCCCCTTAAATTATTAAAAACACAAACAAAAAGATTATTAAAATTAACTTTGAAGGTAATCCTTAACCTTCTGTTTAATGAAATTTTCAATTTATAATTTTTCAGATTGTTAACCTTCTACTAGACATAATAATTAGAAAATACAATTATTATTGTTTACTTGAACAGAATTAGACTCTTGTGCCTGCATACACATATCTGATGACATTTAAATCTCATTGTAGAAAAACCATTATTTTTAATGACATTTTATTGTCTATATTTTCATAATTTATTAAACATCTATTGATTACTTTATTACTTTATCGTATGTTACTGTAAAATATTTAATCCATAAAATGATTTGTACTGCACCCACAGTAATGTAATAATTTATAAATTTAGTTTTTCATTTTCTATGTTTATTATTTTCTTATCAGTCTAAATTGCAGTTTAAATTTTTTATAGTGAACAAAAGGTCAGTTCTAACCACATATTGTTCTAACACATTAACTATTTATTGTCGAATGTTAAATTGATAGATTTTGGGTTAGTTGCATCCTAGAATATATTAATTTCATTAGTTTCATTTGAACTTATATAATCAAGGTGATTGGTACGCTAGAGCATTTCAAAGATTAACGATTAATTAATAATCTTTGGATATGTCATTTTCTTAGCGTCTCGTACATAAAATATCTAAAACCAATTTTAACGTATGGTTTGTGTGATAAAATTTTTAAGAATTATTTTTTTAACATGCAACTACACACGATCATTTTGAACTGAAATTTTTCATTGAGCAGTTTAAACTGACAGACAAAACTGAGCGTGTATAGAATGGAAACTGAGAGCTTTTTTACTAAACTCCCAAAACGATTTCATTGTTCAAAGTTTAAAAATTTTTTTGAAATTTTTTCTTTGAATCAAATAAAATATTTTTAGAGAAATTAAGATAGGAAACTTATTGAAACGATTTACAAAACGAACTTAAGGGGGTGTTCTGGTATAGATGGTCAAATTTTAGGTGTTTTTCCAAGTGTAATAAATAAAAAACCTTAAACATTTTTACTACCGTTTTTTTTATCAGTTTTTTTATTAACATTTGAAAAGTACAAAAAAGTAAAAAAAAAGAAATAAGTCAAAATTGAAAATAGTACACGCCGGCAAAGTAGGCCGGCATGATTCCGACCACCTCGGTGATCTGAAACACAAAATTTTAGTAAATTCTTAAAGAGTACCTAAGGATGTCATTTTCGTTTGACGGGAGCGATCGGTCAAAACGAATTTTGAATATATTAAGAAGCTCTGTATACAATTTCAAAGCAATCGGTCCACTAGAACTTGAGATTTCATGTGAACCGTTTCAAAAAACATACTTACGAGAAAAACGAGTTTAAAATTTGAAGTCTCGTTTCGGGCAGTCTGAGTCATTTATGGTGTGTTATACTTACATTTTTTTTAATGAGGGATCCCTGCCTCGTACAATGTTTCTTCCTATAAATTTTGAAAATATAAAAAAAAAAAAAAAAAAAAAAAAAAAAAAAAAAAAACAAAAAAAAAACAAAAAACAAAAAATGGATTTCTAGACCAGAATACCCCTTTAAACAAATCAACTGTTGATTTAGATTTTGGAAAGTTTATAAAGTATACTTACTATTTATTCTCAGAATTTTTTTAATTATTTGGAACTTAATCGTTATACAAAATCGTTAAAACATGAAAACAATATTTCAAGAAGTTCGTATATTATATCATGTAACTACAATGTATGCACATGTATATTTCACAGTATGATTTCATCTAAACTTATGTAAATCACCGGTATATTGGTAATATAATACATACACTTCTACGCGTATATAAATAATAAGTATTATAACAAAAGATAGTATCCGTATTCCTTTATTCTTGCTTACTGTCAACTTAATAAAACTATCCACCTAACCTATACAGGCAACATAGCATTAGTTTACATCTTAGAGTACCCGCACATTTGGCAATTTTAGTTGAACGATAGTTTAGGTGAACTTGGATAAAGCCAGGGTCGGCGAGAAAAATGATGGGCCCCCCGGTACAGCAAAAAATTTTCAAACATTTTTTTCCAGAAAAATACAATTGACGAGCAAAAAAAAGAAACGTCGTCTTACTTTTTCCGATCCCCTAATCGATGCCTAATCGAGGCTGCGGCCCCCGTTTTAAACCCGGGACCCACGATAATTGCCCCACCTGTCCCACCCTCTTACCGGCGCTGGGTAAAGTCAGCGATTATTGACCAACTAAATTTTTTCTCGCGCCTCAATTTTCTCTTATGAATATTATCCGAACGATTACACAGTTGCACAGTCAAAAGTTGCTAGTGTGTGTCGAGGTTTAACTCCTTGTTTATTACTCTATACAAATTTAATGGTGGCAACTTCAATGTGATTACAAAACAGTAATTTAAGTAGTTGTTTTATAGTAGTAGATCATTGGACGGAAGGTAAGAGAATTATATTAGTTAACAATTAAGATTTTATGATAAACAATACTAACCAAAACATATCAGTTACATACATGCACACATAAATATGTACTACACGTATTAAATTATTTTCTTCTGTAATGTGGATTCGATCCAGTAAACTACGGTTATATTAATCCGTAAGAAAAATTAGGTATTGAAATTATTTTATTTTTCACCATACTTTTCCAACTAAATTTTTGTGATGCTTTTTTCTAACTCCTGTTTTGTCAGATTATGTTATATAGACTTTGAACAACGAAATGCAAGTAGGTACCCTATAATTGCTTTATTTTTTTTTTTCTGTTTGTAATCACATTTATATTAACTTTTATGAATAAATAATCGTTTATATACTTCACTTGTATATTTCATATATATATATATATATATATATATATATATATATATATATATATATATATATATATATATATATATATATATATATATATATATATATATATATATATATATTTGTATATATTTGTTATAATTTGTAAAAGTAAATATTCTATAGTAGCTAAAATTTTGACCATAATTTTTTTTCCTTGACTATGGTGTATTTAAGGTGTTACGGGTAGTCAGCAATCTGATAAAGTTGAGTATTTTAAATAATTTTTCTATTAATATAATATATAATTCTCTATTATTTATTTTGTAAAATAAATTAAACTAGGTAGCAACTGTCAAAAAAAAAAAAAAAAAAATTATTTAAAATACTCAATTTTTTACATTGCTGACTACCCCTAATCCCCTAGATAAGAATTTTTAATACTAATTAAAATGATAATGTATATAATATTATATTATGTTTGAAAAGTTTTTTAAAGTTCTATCTTAAGAAAATTAATAAAATTACAGATTTTTGGTGCGATATTGACTTCACTATATTAACTATGAAAAATTTTCACTTCTATTTTAAACCGATCCTCTCCAAACTCCTTACTTTAGACTTCAAATGTTTAAAATTTCTTCAAACTCTTCTTTTAGTAATAAAATAATAAGTAGGTATAGTTTTGAGAACGGTGGTATCCGGGAGCCACTTCCGTTCCATTTTTTAATTTGCAGAAACTACGTGTTATGTTGGGAATGAGCTTGGAGCGAAAAATTAGATTGTGATGTTATTAAGGAAGACAACTAAGAGTGAAATAGTTAAATAAATAATTCTTCTTTTTAAATTCGTCTTACTAAATTTACACAATTTAATTTCCAATCTGTCGTGTATGTTTTTGATTCAACTTTACCTACTTGAAGTTGACAACCTTTCTGAAAACGAAAATAATTTTTGCTCATAGGTAGTGAGGACACATTTGATAGATGTTGCAAACCCAATAGTCCTTATAGCATCACGCTTACGATCTCTGATTTGTACATTATTGCAAAAGTTCCTGACGTTCCCACTATAGATCCTATAAAACTAAAAATATTACCTAAAAGTTTAATAAACAAACAATCACTATATCCCTAACGCAAATTATATAATAAATTTCATTTCTGTGGTCAGACAAAATAATTTTTATATAATTTTTTATATACCTATAAATAATATTTTATAATTTTGTGCCACAATAATTGTATTTTTTATTATATATATTTCATTAGTTGGGCGCTAATAATAGAATTTATAATTTAATCAAGCACAAACAATCTTAAATTTCAAACCAAAAATGATGTAATATATTTTAATGGACATTTTGTCTGCAAGGTGCCTACTTTCCCTTTTTACCTAATATGGAACATTGATATAAAAATTGTTAAAGTAAGATAGGCTTCTTTTGGTTATAAATTTAAAAATATTAAACAATTTATAATATTTTAAATTTATTTTCATTGTCCACCATTCAAAAATAAAGTTTTTGGGTGTTAAATTACAGTAGCATATCGCGCGTTGGCTGTCTCTACCTCGTGTATCAAAAGCTACATGTTTTAGGACACACAAAAAACATATTAAATACTGTATTTACATATATACTTATCTATATATATTTATATATATGGGTAGCCAACATCAAAGGGTGTAATTAGCATAATTCTTAAGCTCATAGTGATGAAAACACGGATTTAAAATATGTTTTTTTTTGTGTCCAAAAATTGGGAGTTTTCAAATACGAGGTTGAGACAGAGTATGCGCGATATGTGGTTTACTCCTTCACTAATTGTAAGAATCGCGGACTTATATTTAAGTAATATGTAGACTTAAAATTTTTGTTTTACTACCAGTTAACTTAGCAGTACTTACCGGGCTCTATTTTAGTAAAGCAAATTGTTCTAATTTTACAATTTCATGTTGATGGTAGTAGTGAAGCAGGTTTTGCTTCGTTATCTAATATTATGGTGGAAGTAAGGGGAAATCCATTCGGGATACTATTACAAATCTGTATTACAGCGAAATTTTTCAAGAAATGAAATGTTTTTCAAAAAATTTTCAAACGTTATTACTAGACTGAACTAAAGTTTTATATGTGACGGAAGCTTAGACTGACAAGGAAAGGTATCCAACTGTATCTCTCAAAAATTTTTGAAACTTTGGTGGATTGTAGATCTTACTAAAAGTATTACGAGATTTTTTGACCATATTTTTGCTAATTATTAAATCAAAAAGTTTAAATTTTTCCCAAGTTAATATTAGCAAAGGGCGTGTTTATGAAAAAGAAATAAACTGGTGTGATGTAAAATATATTAATTAAAAATTCTTTTATTTACACATAACAGCCTCCTCTTTTACCAAAATATACCTGATAAAATTAGGGGTTGGGGGTGGGGGATGAAACCCCAATGATTTTATAACTTTAATTTTGGTATCATAATAAAGAACTCAAAGTGCCATTTACAAATATATATAGTTTCCCTACCAAAGCTCTTACCATTTCCAAGATATTTAAGAAAATTGAAAAAAACTCAAATTTTCAGGGGTGAATTTCACCCTCTTAAACCGCTTATGGGCACGAACGAAATATGGCTCGTGATTACTTTTAGTAAGATCTACAATCCACCAAAGTTTCAAAAATTTTTGAGAGATACAGTTGGATACCTTTCCTTGTGAGTAACGTAAAAAGCGATCGTATCGTGAAGAAGCTTTATTTTTACAATTAGAAAGATATTAAAATTGAAATTTCATTGAAAAAGTTGTACCTCATTGATATTTGTTAAAAGTTAGTTTTTAGACCAATCGCTGTATCTTAACCCTTTAATGCATACCTATAATGTTTTCAAAAATAACGAATATTTATGTCTCAGTCATTATAAATTCACAATTACCAAAACTTCTAAAAATCAAGTGTAGATGTGGTAAGCATATATTTGTTATTGTAAACAATCAAACAAAATAATGAAAATTTAGATATGAAGGAACCTACATTGCATCACTCTAAATTTAATTAAAGTCAAGTATATAATTATGTATTAAAGTACCTATGTATTAAAAATTTACTCTTTTCGTTACAAAATGAATAAAAAAAAAACTCAAGAAACACGATTCGATGTTATCGTTAATTTTGTTAACAATATATTGTGTAGAACTCATTTGAATTTAATTAATGATTTACTTTTTTGTTCTCTTTTAAATCCAGAATGACATTTTTTCGTTGTTCTATTCAAAGTGAATGTAATAGATAAACTGGATTACAATACCAGCTTACCCATGTTTAAATCAACTAATGCAGCCAGCGTTTTTTTTTGTGTTTAGGAGTTATCTATGTACGTTTAATTTGTTTTAGGTACATATTATATTGTTAAGTAAGCTGTTGAGCACATAATCTACAAATAATATAGTTAACTGGGACAAATTTTGTGTAACAGTTTTTGTAGGTACTGTAAAGATTGGAATCATACTTATTTTTTTTTCCATTTATCCTGATCTTTGGGTTAAAACTCTAAAACTCATCTGCATATGTAGGTACTCAGGTGTATTAATTTCAAGGTACGATGCACAAAGTTATCTAATCTAAGAATTATTACCTTCAGGACTAAGTACTTAAATTTCCTAGAAATATTTCTATAAATATGTTTTATAAAATTATCTGAAATCATCTTGACTCCTCAAATTCAATAAAAATTCAAATTTTGGAAAATTCTAAACAATTCTATTTAAAATCCAGATCCAATCTAAAAAATAATAAAAGTATTTTTTTTTGAAAGAATAACACGAAATGGTTTACTTTTTTTATTCATAGTAGCAAAAGTTCCCGGCTTTTCTCGGACTCTACACATACAGAAAGGGGGAGAGAGTTTTTTCGAAATATTAAATAAACAATAACTTCTGTTTTATTTTGGTTTGAAGCTCCGACTGAAAAAAGGAATGGAGTTAACTTTTTTTCTGAAATCAAATACTGTCATACCTTGTTTATTTTGTTTAGAATATGAACACCATATTTCTTTCTCTGTTTTGCACGTTTTTACTATTCTGTAAAACAGAGAAGGAAATATAGTGTTTATATTCTAAACAAAATAAACAAGGTATAGTAATTTTTCTCTTAATTTAGACAACAGGTATTTAAAATTTTTTCAAACTTGTAATAAAACCGTCGATTTATAAACCCACAGGTAAACTGCTCTGCATAATAGGTAATATATTGTCATATATTTTTTTTTCTAAATAATAAAAATTTTGATAGGGAAATCTGTGACATCAAAAATAACAAGCGACTTAATTCCAATGGAATACTTTTTAGAAAATATATAAAGTCTAATATTTATGCTGGTAATCTACCAACGATTGATGTTTTGGAAGCCAACATAACTCGTATCATTGCCGAAATAATATCTCAATTACTTGATAATATGGTAAAAAATGGGACTGAGAGAATGTGGTTTATTGGAGGTAGCGCCACCTGGTGAATATCAACTGAAAATGACTTTTAAATTATAAATGTCATAAAATCATTTTGCATAGGTTTTGTTTTTTAATTTTATTCACGAATTTTACATTTTAAAATTTTTTATATAAACAGCGTATTTTGGGGGAGACCTTTCCTAACTCTCTAACCGTGTTAGGGGCCGTTCATAAAACGCGGGATACTATGTATTAGGGAGGGGGTCTGTCAAAAATATCACGAATTGTCACGACAGGGGGAGACGGGGTGAAAGTTGGCGTCACATGACATTGACTTGTAAAAATAATTCTTGAAAATATACACCATATACACGGTGCATTAATGCCATTAATGCTACTGAACCGAAAATGTTGTTTTAATTTAATTCATCTGTAAAAAAGAAATCTTAAAAAAATAGGGGGGGGGGGGGGTAATAAATAACCATATGATATTTAGGGGAGTACAATCAAGTGTCACGAAATATCACAACAGGGGGGAGAGCATTAATATAACTTATATTTTGCGTCACGCGTTTTATGAGCGGCCCCGTAGAGCGAATTTGTACTGCATCATTTATCATCCGCTTGTGCCCATATTTGTTATATAACTAATTTTGATCACACACGTTGTCCCCCTTTTCTCATTTCCACGTACTAAGTTAGGTACCAACAAATAAATAAACAAACAATAAACAAATTTACAATAAAAATATTATGTGTCATTAAACTTTTTTAAACACACATTCATTGTTCAATTTCAGACAAAAATAATAAATAAATATTTATAATATTATATTCTTACAAATTTTCATGTTTTTCATCAACTCACAGACAATTTCACATTCGAATACCGTAGACATACATAACTTTGCAATAATTTTCGACTAAAGTTTGGGTAAAATGAAAATGAAATTAATATAGAATTATATAGGTACCTACATTTAATTGGTTTAATGAAATCAGCTGATGAAATTCTTTGATTAATAGTCAAAAAACTTGACCAATAGTGAACTTAAATTAATAGTCCAAAATTTAAAAAAAAATACAGTAATAGGTTAAGATATCAACGGATTCCTAACTTTACCACCCCATGCTTTTCAGTGAAATATGAATAAGGCTGCCAACTGTTCCGGAAAAGAAGCTGCTGTCCCGCATTGAAATTTTTGCCAAAATAGTCCCGAAATGAGTCTAATGCCTCCTGGAAGTGCCGCATTCAGTAGATTGGAAATAATAAAAAAAATTAATTGACAAGTAAAGGTCCCGAGGTCGGACCTATCGATTTTAAAGTGAATTAAATTTATATTTAATACCTATGAATTGTCATTTTTCTACCACTTCGTCTACCATGCAATTCAGATACATACCGACACTTTCCTAAATATTAGAGAAATATTTAAAAGCCGTTTAATTTTAAATAGTATTATTGTATACTGAAACCAAATTTACCATTAGTTAGAATAACATTTGGTCGTGTAATATGAAATGTCGATTTGCGACCACTTCGTCTACCATGTAATTCAGATACATATCGACAGTTTCTTAAGCGCCAAAAAAAAACATTTAAAAGCTATTTTATATAGTATTATTGTATCCTGGAATCATTTCCGCCATTCGTTAGAATAACATTTTTGTCTTGTAATATAAAAAGTCGTTTTTGGACCACTTCGTCTACCATGTAATTCATAAGCGTCAGAGAAATAAATAAAAGCTATTCTTTAATTCTCAGACTGAATTTGTCTATCATTTTCGCCATTAGTTGGTATAACATTAGGTTGTGTTGTATGATTTTTTTCGTCATTTTCCGACCATTTGGTTGAACCTATGACCCCGCCAAATTAGTCCCGCTGTTTTTTTCTTTTTTTCAGACTAAGAAAGTTGTGTCGTATTGTGTCCGATCTCGAGACCTTTATTTGACATTTTTTTTTTTTTTTTTTTTTTTTTTTTTTGGTTTATTAATTGTATTTTTGAAAAGAAATCTTTTGGAAATTTTCAAAATATCACACGAAGGTCCAAATGTCCAAATGATATTGTACTGCATTGACTAGTGAAAAAATTCCAGTATTCAACTATTGTTGACACTTTATTCGTTTAATTAAACCTAACAGATTTTATATTTTAGACAGGTGCTTCAATTTACTATAATATATTAATATTAAAATGTAAATCATTGACCTTGATATCACGAATTTACTATAATATATTAATATTAAAATGCGAATCATTGACCTTGAGATCACGATCCAGGTCATATTCGATGCAGAATTTTCCGCGGTCAAAAGTGGGGGTTTCCATATAAAAAAAACGGACTTAATCTTGATATGATCTTGAACCTTGACTTTGAGGTCAAGGTGAAGGTCATCATCGGATGCGCCGTAACAAATGGCGAAACTTTTGTCCTCATCATCTATCCCGAAAATGCTTTCCCGCTGGGATTTTTGACTTTTTTATTGTACTAAAAATACTTGAATTTTAACGTTGCCTTTTATTTCCATTTTTTTACACGAAAACCATTAGGTATATCAAAAAGTTGCATATAACATAAATTTTAGTTCATTTCATAGCAAACAAATTAAAAAAAAAAAAAACATCACTCTACATTCTACGATCAATAATAAGCAAGATATAAGCGATCTCCCGATCATCTTTTTCTGCAAGTTTCCCCCCTGCCCTCCAATTTATCGACCACCGTAGAGTTCAACGACATGGGTTTTAATACTCACCTAAGACCCCCTAACAATAATCAAAAGTCAAATTCTATACCTCCTTTCAGTGCATAGTCAATGTCACCTAGCACCTGAGCTATATAAGCCCGTGTCATTATTATGTGAAGTTAGGTGTATTGACGGTATGTGCGTATACCTACATATATTGTGTGTGAATGTATTCCAAAAAAACGAGTCATTAATTAATAATAATAGTCATAATAATTATTATATAAAAAATAATAATATTTTAAGCAAACATACTTTTCTGTTGAGATTGATTGTTTAGTAAATGATTAATTGCTTTACATATCATATATGATGTCTGTGTGGATTGTGAGTGATGTCAGTATATAATGTTGACGTATGAATGTCGTCCATAATAGAATACGTTAAGTTTTCGTTGGACAACTTGCTGATGACTAATGATTGAAATGAGGTGGGCGGCGTTTTTTATTCCGCCAGCTCTATAGTTACAAACACAGATTAAATGCACCCAGATACAGGTACATACCTACATACCTTTAGTCTTAATCTATTTAATAAAGTTCACGATTTATGTCAATTTACAATTATAAAATAATGTAGATAACAAGCACTTACTAATTTGCTGAAGAAAGAATTTCGATCCTGTTAGTTGAAGATAAAAACTGGAAATTTTAGGTAGATAACTAAATTAATTGTAAATCATGATACAAACTGTGCATTAATTTGTTGGTAATACTGTTCCAGTGTATCCAGGGCCGGATTAACCCTGAGTCCGCCCCTAGGCATCTTAAAAAATGCCGCCCCTACCTTTTATTTGAAAAAAAGGAAATCTTAAAAAAAAACGTCAATCACAAATTTTTCTGCCCTGTTTTAAAAATTTGCCGCCCCTTTTCCTATCTTTTTTACAAACTTTCTCTTAAAAAAAAAAATAAGTGACGAGCACAAAAAAAAAAGTTAATTACTCATTTTTCCGCCCTATTTTAAAAATTTACCCCCCCCCCCAAAAAAAAAAAATCTCCCGCCCTTAGGCCATGGCCTAGGGTGGCCTATTGGCTAAGCTGGCCCTGAGCGTATCAACAAAAAACATAAGTGTAAGAAATTTTTTTTTATTTATTAATTTTACACTATACAGATACGCAGGGTCGGATTTACCCTAATTGCTACTCGGGGAATTGTGAAAAATGCCGTCCCTGCTTTCTCGTAAAACAAAATTCTTGAAAAAATTTCTTCATAGCTTTCCCACTTTTTCCCACCTTTCCTATCAAAAAATAAGTGACGACCAAAAAAAAGCAAAATTGTCACATGTGTAGCAAATTTTGCCGCCCCTAAAATTGGCCGCCCGGTGCCCCGCGTGCCCATAGTGCCATAGTGCCCATGGTGTAAATCCAGCACTGCAGATACGTATCTGCAGCTAGGTTTAATTAGGGGTTTCATTTTCTTTATCCAAAAACGAACAAGTAATAATTAATAGATAGTAAAACAGGTGGTTGATCTTTTAAAATACAGATGTCATCCATCAACTTTAATCGGTTGACCGGCATAACCTAAAATGACAAAATGCCCAACTGATAAACTATTTTAACAGCTAATACACTTTATATGGACTTGTTAACGTCGCACGGCGTGCTGTAAATCAGTCCGGTTTTGTTTGATATTTTACGACGTCAATAATGGTCAACCGGTTAAATGGTTTTAATTTTTTTTCTTTTTGTAAAAAAGTAAATAAATTTAAAAGGTTCGCCTTTAAATTAATTGCTAATTTAATAATTTTATCTTTTTTTTTTTTGAAAATTATTAATTTTTTGAAAATTATTTACGTTTTTGGTTTTTTTACTTAAATAAATGTTAAACATATAACCTTCATTATATAGTTAAATGAAAGCTATAATTTTACCAACACTATACCACCGTCAGCCAGAAACTATCGTCTGAGCACAGCCGCAACGTGTACTTTAAAAAATTTATATTTGAAACGCAATTACTCAAAAACGTGAGTTAAAATAATCGAAATTTTAGTTTTGCTGGTATAGTTTTGAACCATAAATTAACTTTTAGAAAATTTTTAACCATAGATTTCCATTTAAAAAATATAAATATGTATCATATCTCCAAAACTAAGGGGGAGCTATTAAGCACCTGGGTATAACAATCGATTGCACCCCGCGGTAGCTAATAGCTATTAGTTTTATCCAAACCACAAATGGCAACTCTCAAAAAATTCATTCTGTATAATGTTTCAACATTTTTTTACAATATTAGTAGTGTTTTTATTTACTAATAAATATCAAATATGGAATATCATAAAGTAACGCTCAAATCGATTAAATTTAATTTTTTTACAAGATCACTGTTACACCGTCCTTCAAATCGGATGCATATACTTATTTTAATATAACGTATTTAGAGTCCAATATACGGTAAGAAGTTAAATGATTTTATAAGGAATTTCTGATTTACAAATTACATATTTTCTTCGCCAATCATAAAAAAAAGTTTGTACGTTAATAAAGTAAAAATCTTTTCTTCGCAAAAATACCACTTTTATTTTGAAACAATATTGTCACAGTTTCAAAATAAAAGTGGTATTTTTGCGAAGTAAAATATTTGTTTATTATTTACAAATATGGAATACCATAAAGTAACGCTCAAATCTATTAATAATAAAGTAAAAACCTATTGAAATGTCAGTATTCTGCATCTGCACTAAAATTACTCATACTATTATGATAATAATTTAGCTTTTTCTGTCCATTGTAACTAACTTAAAAGTACAATTACCTATAATTTATTACACCTGTGAACCATATGAATGCGTAATACACTTTATTAAATATTCTAATGATAGGTACATAAAATTTTTTATTTTATTTTTTTTGTTATGAATAAAATGGTAATAAAGGCACGCACATATTAACATACATACAACACTTACACACTTGTACAATTTGTTTATGTTTCCTGACACGTGGGCTGTAACCTGTACCTATAAGTAATGCACATGAATACATTTCATATAACGTTGTTATGTGAAATTGACAACGGTAAATAGCACATATTTAAATATCTATTTCGTCTATCCGCTCCATCTTTTTCTCTTTATAATAAATAGGTAGCTAACGGGTATAAATAATAAGAATAAACAAACCTACTACAAGTATAGTAATCTATTTTACATTTCATAAAGCCTGTTTTACATTAACATTATGTAGAAACTCTTAGGGTATGTGAATGATATGCACCGAGTTCTGTACTATAGGTAACTTCATTAGTTTGTTCTATACTGTAATTTTTCAATTTTAATGAATTTTATGTACGACTACCATGAAATTGCTACTTAGGTAAGCTATGTTTTACGTACAGTAGACATGCAGATTATTCTGTTTAGGCAACGACTCAGTCATTTTCCGTTGGTTAATTCGGCTAAACTTTCAATGGACAACCGGCACGAAACTTCCGATTCGCCTTTCAAACACGGTACTTTCAAACAAGTACTGGCAAAATCGTTAAATTAAATAATTGTTACTCATATTTATTCTTCGAAACAAATTTATTTTTTGACGGCTCTCTGGAGTACAAAAAAACTTTCTTTTAACTAAAAATTGAATATAAAGACAAATCGGTGTAATACTACAAACTTTTCCTTTTGTAACTGTCACTCTCTCTAATGTCCGTGTTCAGATGAGTTATCCTTGTCTCTCATCTTTTTAGTCTTTAGTCAGAAGCTTACTCTAGAATGCAATTTTGTAAGTTCAATTTTGTACAGCCCTAGCCTTGGTGAATGACATCAATCATTTCAATTTAAAATGACAATTGTTTGAAACCTTACAAAGGGGTGATGATTGTAATTGACCACAGGTCCCATTCAACGATGCTATAGCCAGAGTTACGACAGGGAAACTTACTTTAGTGGACGTGGGGTATGCTTTTAAAGGCAATGAGGTCAATATGGGCCTAAAATGCTAAGGGCTTGAGAGGTTTGGTAGACGTGTGAAGTAATCCACCTCTAGACCACTAGAAGAATGCTGAATATAATTACAATATGTAATTATATTCAGCATTTGGATGTTGAACTTACCCGAAGGACAAATGTCCCCTTTGAGTAATCAGTGACCAATGGGACTATTTGTAACCCAGAAAAGTACCTATACGTGGTAAGGTCTGGAATAATTTTAAAAATTTCAGCGAATAATTATAGTAATTTTATAATATTTCTATACAATATAAAGACTATTTAAAGCATGCAAAAGTATTTGTTTATTCCATTTAAAGACTAGAATTGACTAACAGTTTTTAGTAAATTGTAGTCTTTAATTGTAGTCTTATTTTTAGTACCTACCAAAATTTTCATTTTTATTTTTATTTAATTTCAGTATCTATATCACCCATCATTACCCTACTACAAGAAAATAATAGTAAAACTTCTCAAATTGTTCTTTTTATACAGCTATACGTCAAAATCATAATGATAAGTAATAATTAAATATTTAGAGAGTTTATAAATTCTATCTAATTATCCGTGCATCGATCCACCTATATTTAAGTACCTGTGAAATTAATTATGCGAGTGAGAAATAATAAAGTTCAAATTGGAAACTTAATTTGACATTTCTAATTTAATTAAACGTACAACGAAAAATGATAACGTAAAATTTACAGTTTACATTTATTGAAATGGTTATCTAACAACTTTATCGTGTTCGTCAAATGTTTTCTACAGACATTTTTGATTGTAAACTGTAGTCTGACACAGAGGTTACAAAAAACTTAGTTAAATGATTTTTAGACACAAAAAGATACTGTTTCCTTTCTTAATCATTGCAGATTTAAATAGAAAGTTGTTTGGTAAAAAAAAGAAAATTTCAATTTTATTTGAAAAACACTCATTATATGCAACAAATTGATAGGTATTAATCTTTCTGTCAAAAGCTATTTATTTTAGCATGCTGGTTATTGGAAGATTTTTCATGTCATACGCATATATGTATATAGGTAGGGTAGGGCGGGGCTAGTTGTGCAACTTTTCACTTAATCGATCATAGCTCCTCAACCATAAGTCCAAATTTATTGTTATGCATACTTATGTGTAGGTAATTTCTTTTTTTTTTAAAGTCCCCATACTAACATTTTTCTAACAATTCGCATTTAAGAGATACAGCTGTGTAAGTGAAGGAAGTCCGACATGCTCAACGGACCCCATAGGTGAGGTAAGTTGAGCAAGGGTACGGGGTAAATTGAGCAGTTAGAAAATGTAGCCAAACCAGGCCTTATATGTTTATCAGACATAATTATAATAAAATAATTATTTGACAGTCAATTTTTCATTTATAATGCTTTAGTGACATAATAGTGAAACAAAAAGTAATTTTCTTTGAATATTAAATATAGAAAATAAAATTAACAAAAAATGAACTTCAACTTAATATCTAAACAACAATCTTAAACTTAATATTTTCAAAAGTATTAAAGTTAAATAATTAATCAAAAAGAATTTAAATTAAAAGAAAAACATTAAGTCGATTATAAGAACTTCAACATCATTGTCACTGTTACAATTAATGCAAACGAAAGTTCTGTTGCGCAACTTACTCCACTCAGATAATTTGAAACAAAAGCGAGGTTATGAAAAAACTGTTTGAATTAGAACCAAATCCTTTGTAGATACCAAAAATATACTAAATTTATAAAAGTTTAACACTATTTCATTTACCATATAGATAATAATTGCCTCGTATAGAAGAAATATTCACAAACAAAAGTTTTTTACTTTTTATACGCAAAATAAATAAAGCGTGCGCATACGTCACTCGATCGACAGGTTGCAACTGGCAGTCGCATAATGAGTTCCCCTCTCCTGACCGCTTCTATCCGCCATTTAATGTATTAGCGTGCGATGTATAGTTTCTGAAATATTTCGATTGCTCAACTTACACCTATGCTCAACTAGCCTCGCTCTACCCTATATATATTTAGTACAATAAATTTTCAGTTTTTTATCAAAATTTTATTAATTTCAATGTTTTGGAGTTCATCTCGATACTACTACTAATTTAATTCCTCCTGTTGACAAAATATCCAAAGAGGTATTGTGACAAATACATGTATAAATATACTTAGACATCATACGCTTATGTACCAAGTACTTTATCGCATTTTCTTTTTGAATATTTTGCTGACAGGAAGCTTGATAATTAATTACTGTTTCTTCTTCTGTAACTACAAAAATTCTGCCAGATTTTGAGCTTCCGTTTCTGATTCCACTTTTTCAGTTTTGAAACTGAAGTTTAGTGGAACTAATTAATTAAAATTACGTGAGTTAACTGAGATGAAGTAACTTTCACACGACGCAACGCGACACTTGTGTGTAAGGCACAACAAAAAGATTATGTACGTCTGGTAAAATTTAGAAAGACGGAGAAAGACCAGACTTTTACTCTTCTTTATCCACATTACTCAATGTAAAAAAAAATGAATTTTATAAGATTCATCATCTCAAAAATATAAGGTTGTGTCTAATTTGACCGCTGAAATCAAGGTTGGAACTAGGGTGACAGCGAAGGCATTTTTTTTTTGCTCATCACTTGCTTTTTGTTAAGGAAATAGTTAAAATATTTGTGCGCCAATGTTTTGAATTTGTCATTCTTCTCGGGGAGGGGGGGGGGGCGCCAGTAGCAAAGTTTACCCATCTCATAATAATTGTAGATTCGGCCCGGGCCGAAATAATCCCTTTTATTTCCTATTCAGTTTCCACTTCTGATTCTAGCAAAAAATGAATAAAATATTCGTGCCTTTCTTGGTTCTTTTTCATATTTGACAGTTTCATTACATCGCGATAGCATTTTTCACGTATACTCAAATGATAAAATGTTAGTTATTAAATAAACCTTGAGCAGTTATTAAAATATTATTAATCTGAATACCATTTTAAGGTTTCATAGTCAAGCAAAACCTTTACAAATTCCGCCAATACGTCCGTCACACCTTCGTGATGCCTTTTACTTAAAAACCGCGTTTGTGAAATTCAAAACGGTGTCCAAATTGTTCCATCTTGCATTCAAGACATGCAGATGTTATGCGTACCTAGCCAATCAGAATTTTCGGCAGTTGATACATTTGCTTATCTTTTTCTCAATGATGTAGGTACTATCATGAAAATAGACTTAAATTCCTAATTTTTTTCTCGGGAGTTGCCAACACGCGCACACAATCCGATTATCGTTTACAACCTCTTATATAAATATCATTTTCAAAATTTACACCCTTTTAAGCATTATCTTTTTATGTGCAAATTTTAAATCTGCACATTCTTCTATGACTATTAATCTTTCTGTTTAATATATATTATTATATAACAATTCCAAAAATTGCCCTAAACAGTTATCTCCTAAAAAGTTTATTAAATTAGAAATACTCAATAAATGTCTAGTTGAACACGTTTGATAATATTTAATAAACTTCAAAGTATAAAAATGAAATATTGCAAAACTTTATTGAAAATATCATTAGTTAATTTATCACATAAGACCCGTAAGTAATATGATCACCTGAAGGTAACAATCAATTTTTTTCAATCGTATCACCTCAGTTTTATTCAATAATTTATTATATTATACATACATTGAACCCTTGAGTTCAATAACTGAATAACTTACAAGAAAAATGTTAGTTTTAAATCATTAGCAAAATCTTTGTAAATTATTTGTAAGAAATTATATAACACAATTTCAATAGATAGTTTTTTTTTTTACACTTGAAAACAATAAATTTATAACTGTTAGATTCGATGAACTCAAGGTAAGTTAGGGTAATACAAAATTTAGATATCAGAGTCATTTTTTAAATACAGTTAACTAAACAGATAGGTTTTGTTAACAGTTTTTTCTCTACAAGTACCATTTATCAAAAGTATCATTCGGTTAATGAAGTTTTTTTTTGTGTTGTGAGAATTTGTTGACACTATTTGTTTGCAAAAAGATTAACCGTATTGCAAAAATAGATATATAAAAAATAATAAATGAGGTATTCTTATTTTGCTAACGTAAAAAATCTATAGAGATATTTCAATATTAATCTTGATTGTGTTGAATCAGAGGTTTAATATAAACGGAAAGAAATATCTACATTTGAGCAAGTATATTAGGGGGAAATTCGCCAAAATAAAAAGAAGAATTTTTTCTCTTTTCAAAATTATGTCCTCTAAGGTGTTAGAAATATTCTTCTAAAACTATATTTAAAAAAAAAATGAAAATAAAAATTTTATGGGGATTTTAGTGCCCTTACTTTACTATAATTCGTTAACGTTTTAAAACTTTAAATGCTTTTTTCTGGAAACGACGTTTTTCGATATGGTTCCTCGTGTATCTCAAAAAGTGTTTGGGGTATCGACATAAATCAAAGTGCATATTATTCCTCGATACCGTCATTTTGGCAGGAACAAGGATCTTTTGGTTCCGTAATATATTTTCAAAATGGCGGCCGTTTATAGTCGAGAAAAACTGGTAATTTTATTGACGATTTATTTTTAAAATGCCATTTCTCGCTGTTTTTTTTTTTTTAGATGCTAGTGAGTGCCATAACTGTATATGTATATTTGCAGAAAATTCTTAATTTTTGGATTTTAGTTCACTAGGGGTTTCAGAACGCGCGGAACCATCAAGGCGGAAAAATTTCGCAGTGTAGACTTCAACGTCATTTATAGTCAGTACATTTTTTGAATCATTAAAAAAAATTTTTTTTGTTGTCTTAAACATGTAGAAATAATGCTGTATATATTTAGTTTTTTTAACAAAATATATATTTGTATAAAAAAATGCCGATTTTTGAAGTTTTTTTGGCGAATCTCCCCTTAAGGAACGTAACATTTTTTTCTTAAATGCCTTCTTGAATGTTGGTTGCCTTCAATGTACAGACAATGGAAATAAAGGGTATGAAGGAACCATTACGAAAGAAAATAAAATCTTATTTAAATTTATGAGAGAAAATTGTAGCATCAGCTGTAAAGCTTTTTAAGAGAAAAAGTTTGAAAATTGACAGTGAGATAAATGATGCAAAATGAAAACCAATACTATGAATAATCTAGCAAGACCAAGACTAATAACTTACTAATGAGTATACTTAGAATATTAGAGCTAAAATTCAAGTGAACCAAATTAAGAAAAAAGCAAAACTTGCAATACCCCTCTTGTTATAAGAAACCCTGGCGGTACCAGATATGATTATGCTTTTGCCCTGTTTTTTTAACAAAACCAGATGAAGACCTAGGTTGAATTTTACAAGAATAAGATTAAGCTTAAGATTATGTATATGCCAGTAAGGTGAAGACCAAGATTTCCAGTGCAAAAACTAGACCAAAACCAAGATTACTAGGGTTTGCCCATCATTAGTTAGAATTAACTGAAACACATGTTATAGGAGACAGTTATTCGAAAATCGATTCTATTTGTTGATCAAAATAAGTTTTAACAAATAAAAAATGTCGCTTAATAAGACTTCCACCCCTGCCGTATCTATTCAAGATCAGCGAACTATCTTCTTACTGGCTTATTGATAATACAAACTTATTGTTAGTATTTTACTTAGGATTTTTTTCAAGTTTTGTATATATATATATACAGGCGAAATTCAAGCACCAGGGCCGATAAAAGGCGGAGAGCCGGGACTGTAACTCAGGGGCTCGTATTTGAAAAGGAGACCCGGAGCTATTATTCAGGGGCATTTTCAATTTTTTTTTCTTGCTCGCCATTGGTATTTTTGGGAAATTTGTTTTTAAAAATGTTATTTATCCGCAGGGCCGGTCATTTTTTCCTCGGCCTTGCAAAGCACGAAAGGATATCCCAGCCACGGTGAGTATATAGGTATATAACGCTTAATCTTAAAATATTTGTTTAAAAGTCACTTGAAAATGCGAATAAAGATAAACATACACTAAAATTTTAGAATCAACTAAAAGTGTGAAACTGTTAGAATTTCCTATGATTACCTTATTAAATTTTACTGTATATTAAATATTATGCAGAATAATATTGAGTTACATAAAAAATATGAAAATTGTATACACTGTCAGAATAATAATTTTGAAGACAAAAAATTGTTATGTAAATAAACGTACAAACGAATAAATAATATTAATGATTTAAGAATTCAATAGGCGATTTGAACTCGAAAAAAATTGAATTATCAATTCAAAATGCTTCCTTTTTAACAAAAATAACAGACACGTGAATGGGTACCTAATAGAAATATCAAGAGTTATTTAAACATATGAATATACATATACATATGTGTATTCATACCCTATCATATACACCGTCTAAGTTGCCAAAAATAAAAAATTGCAAATACATATTTTTCAATGAAGAACACAAATAAAGAAATGCTGATACAATCGACGTGTTCATCTTTTGAAGAAAAAAAAAATGGATTGAATATTTATTTAAGAGTTCCTTGAATTTTTTCGATTACCTCTACTTCAATTTATTTAATGTCGATTTGAGGCCATTTTAAACTATGGGTATGAAATAACTTTTTAGTGTTAATGTTGGGATTTTATTAAAATATTATCATAATATCATAAAATTAAAAAAAATACAGTTTGGGTTAAGATAGTTAAGTCATATATATGTATTTGACAATAGACAATAAAAATGTGTATTTTTTCAGTTTTGAAAAAAGTTAAGAAAATAGAAAATGGAAATCCAATTATTATCTTTTAAAAGTTGGGCGAATACTATTACAACAAGCGCATTCAACATTTATTAAGCTTTAAACTGTAAAGTTAACAATTTAAGTGACAAGAATTTGATGTTTACTTTTGAACATTTGGCTACATATCTTTCGTGTCTTTCCTAAAATGACGTATTCCAAATATGTACTGCTACATTTTTTATTCTTTATAAAACTATTAGCTATAGATCTGGCCATAATATGTAAAAAGTTCGATATTTTAATGACAAGGAAAAAAAGAGTAAGGAAGAGAAAAGAGAGAGGAAAAAGAATTGTCTCTCATCCAAAACGAAGCGTATAGTTAGCCGACACAGACTCAAATAGAATCTCTAATTTTCAATTAGGTACTTTTAAAAGTTCGTTAATTTTGAAAATTTTTGAAAAACTATATTTTTAAGTTTTATAACAATTTATTTAGGTGATAGGCTTAATATAAAAATTTTATAAATTCCCAAAAAATGCTTAAAAAACAGGCCGTCACACGGGAGAACCTCTTTAAGACATTCCGATAATTTTTCTGCGACCTTGGAGTAGGTCCATATTGTAATTTTATCTAAAAAAAAATTCAATCAATATATGACATCCATATTTTATTCTATGCATATACATATAAAGAGATTAAATTAAAGTTTAAAAAATGTCATTCTTGATTATGTGAAATATTTCTAAAAAGAAAACATACAAATAAAAGATCACTTTGTGTATAATCGTTGTAGTAAATAGTGCACAAAACATAAAATTCTATTGCTCAAAATGGTAAATAATAATTGTCTTAATATAATGTTCAAAATGTAAAATATTATTGCACAAATAGTGATTTTATTGCTTGAAATATAGAGTAAATATAATGCACAAAAATATAAAATTCTATTGCACACAGTGTAAATTCTATTGCTCAAAGTGTATAAAATAATGCGCGCTTAAATGATAGCCAGAATTTAAGATGTAAAATCAACTTTAAAATAGATGAAGTATTTCGATCAATGAATCTTGCTTTGAACAATGTCTAGTTATTTTACAACTTTATAAATACAAATATGTATATGAATTTAATTATCATATTTAAAAATGATAAAATTTATAAGTTACAAATCTACAATATCAGATAAATAATATTATTATAATATCTACACGGTAACAGATTATAGATACAGAGATCTCTAGACACATTATTGTGTAGCGATAGATATCATTTGTACATTTAAACATTGTACATTAAAATTTGATGTTAAAGATAGGTGATAATTATTTAAATATCATTTATTAGTTTTATTACTGTTCTATTAATAGAGATCTTGATACCTATCTAATAAATAATATTACTTGGATACGCATAAATGAGATAATAAAAAAAAAAAATTGTTGAAAAACTTATAAATTGTTAAAGTATATTGTCATTGTGATTGTCACTTTTTACAAATGGAAAGTAATTTTACTTTGTTTGTGATGTTACACATCCTGTAACATTTACAGGACGTTTTAAATATTATTACGCCATTGATATGTCTTTTGTCGGGTTGTTATAGTAATAAACAACAGTAACTGGTCTTGAAAGTGTATTACAGGACAAGCTGCGTACTTTTAAAATTAGACTGCTGTGCCGCCTATCGGAAAAGTTAAAATTGGCATTCACTATTACATTAAACGCGTAATTATCTAAATTTATAAAAAAAATTATTAAATATGAAAAAATAAAACAGTTATTATCTATTGTGGTTTTGAGTTCATTAAAATCGATTTTCTTTTTACTCTAAATCAATGTCCAAATGTCAAATTTACAACTTATTTTTAAATAATTTAATTAGATGGAACCCTTTTGACAGACACACTTATAATAATATCAATCTACTAATTATTTTAATTCTAAAAGATAAAACAAATTTCTTTATTATTGACAAAAATTAAATATTTGAAAATTTAATGTAATATTTTAGTACCTAATTCTAATAAATAGGATTGAAGTTCTCTGAATAGATATAGGATATCTATGATAATTTAACTCATGTGTATTAAGTCCCAGAGTAATATTGTAGTTTTTTTTCATTTTTACGATAGAAAAAAAGTTAAGACAAATTTTTACAGCGAGAAAAATTGTACAAAACATTTAACTGGTCATTTCACCGTAGGTAAACACGATAAAAATGAAACAAAATTTCCTATTGGTAAATTTAACTGAATTCAGAACCATAGTAACAATGTATTAAATAATAATATGCATTATACTAATTTATTTTATTCGTTAAATTATCCTACCGTATTACACTTGAGTTTTATATTTTTCTGAATAAATTTGCGTTTTCTACAACTCAAATTTCTTGCCCAAAAATAATCTAACTCGAAGAACTGTTCACTTCAGCTTCGCTGTCGCGTTTTTGTTAGTTGATAGTTCTTCTCGTTAAATTGCTAGGCAACAAATTTTCGTTAGATAAACCCAAATTTATTCGAAAAAATACAAACTTCTCGTGTAATAATAAGTGAATAATCTTAATAATCCCACTTATTTTGTTACAAGTGAGGTAAATTAATAGTTACTGTAGAAAAAATGCTTAAAAAAAAATAGGTATCTAATTGAAGAAATACATCACCATCTGTAGATAAAAATAATATACGTAAACTGAAGAAAGATTGTTTTCAATAAAATAAAAATCGTGAAATTATTCATTATATTTATCACTGAATATTTTTTATTATTGATTTCATTTTGATTAACTTTTTACCTTAGTATGTCTATGAATGTCAAACGCCAGTTTTGATAAACAATGCCACTAGAGCGCACTAGTGGCAGTAAATTGTTGATCGGATTCATTTTGTTTTTATTTTCGGAAATATCTGTTATTTGACACACCCTATACACTTGACTCAAATTCGGTTCAACTCATTCATATTAGCAATATTTATTTGGTCATGTAAACTAAATATGAACAAATATTTTTTCTTACTTAACGTTTTAACTAAAAAGAACGAAGATAAATATTGCAATATTTAAATTTGCCAATATAATTAATTACCGTTGAGTAAAGAACAAGGTTAAAAATAAATAAAATTTTGGTCAAACATTTTTCTTATAGTTCTATATAAAATGGAGGTATACAGTAGTAATATATATAAGTGTTTAAGAAGTTCTTAAACAATCTGCGACATCTAATGGCATCCCCTTCAATCCCTTCACTTCAATTTTTTCGAGGTCTACCCCTTTGTGCCTTTCCTTGGGTGCCCCTTTAGATATTAAATTAGATAAACGATGCAAGCGCGTATAGAGGGGGGGGGGTCAACGAGTCATGACCTCCCCCCCAAGAATTAAAAATATACACTAGATATTATTTCATTTGAAACACCATATCGATAAATTTTTGTTGACGTGTTCCTTTCTTTTGGTTAACAGTATACAAGAAGTTCAATTTATTTTTTTTTTTTTGTTAATTTTTTCTCAGAAATTGTTTTAGTCCTATTATTTCCCGCGTGAAACCTCCCCCTCTCCCCCCAACAAGCTCGGCTATATACGCCCCTGGTTCCTCCATTCTTTGTACATGTCCCTACTAAATCAATTGTATATTGTTTCTACAGCCTCTGTTATACTTTTCTCATTCGCTGCTACCAATAGTTTCTCTTATTCTTTCATTTACAATTATGCCGCGTCTGAACACTTTTGCCACCCGCTAGATTTCATTAATGGACGAACTTTAATAGTAAATTAAAGTTGCAATACAATTCAGCACAAAATTGAATGAAAAATTTTGGTTTTCTTTTAATAAACATATCTTCAGAACGTAGGGGAAGGTCGCCCAAAGCGGGTAAGCTAAGATTAAACGCCCAAAAAAGTGACTTTTGACCTCGATAAGCAGATCTTTTTTATATTATCATATAGAATAGTTATCGAACTTTAAAATAAAACTTCGCTTAAGAACTGTTTATACGATATTTATTTTTAATAAAGAAAATACAAAACCTCTGCAAAAACCCGCTTTGCGCGTATAGATATCCTAAAGCGAGTAACCCCCTTTGGGCTAAGCGGGTAAGTACATTATGTATTTAAATACTGTTATTATTTTTTAATATAAACTTTCTTAATCATATAGAACTTAACAATAATAATAATTAAGTAAAAATAATTGAAAAAAGACAAAAATAATAAATTTATAACAATTAATTGTAACTTTCTTTACAACCTCCATATTGGAATATATTTCCAGGTGATTCCACATCAAAATCACCACAAACAAGGCCGAAATATTTTTTTTAAGCTTTTTCCCTTATTCCGTCGTAAAAAGAAGATTATTTATTCTTTTTTCCCCTTTCAACAGTTTTTTTCATTAAGATGCTTCTATTTTGTCTACCCGCTTTGCCCAAAAAGACTTAATTTTGTTAACTTAGAATAATTTCAAAATGAAAGCCGATACATGTCTACCTTTTTCTACATTAAAAGTCAAATGATGATAACATAATAATTATGGTAATACCAAAAAGATTACAAATAAAAAGGTACGTGACTAGTCACAGAATATTTATCGTCAAAATTTTTAACAAAACCAACAAAAAAATTTGATGAAGCTTAACTAGGACATTAAACGACACAGGCGTTCAAGTGCAACTGATTGACATTGGTTGATATTCGCTTAATCTCGGTATACACACGACCTGACAAAAACATTCGATACAACGATACAAGCGCTTACCCGCTTTAAGAGGAGTACGCGCTTTGGGCGACCTTCCCCTAACATGTATTTTTACATTTTTTTTCAAATATGAAAGCTATCTGTATTATTATACTTAACTGTATTGAATAACAAGTTTTTAAATGCACACAGCAGGAAGAACCATACAGTGTAATATAATACCAAAAACCAATAATAATCAATAAGAAATATTATAATACCTATCGTGTATTTGTACCGCTGAAAACGTTCAAACTTTATGAAGACGAGAGTCAAAGTAAAGCTGAAGCAACTCTATTAAATCTGTGTTCATCCAAATGAAATGTACCTATAGGTATATTGACTCGTAAGTGACCAGCCAAATTTGATGAATTTTTATTTTGAAACTTGACAACACAACAGCTCTCATCAGTTACATTTTAGCGAATTTCCAAAACTGGAAATTCAGCTTTTACGCCAGGTGTCATGGTGCGACCTAAGCCCGAGACCATATCAGAAATATGTTTTGAGGTCCCTAGAATACGAAAATGATATTCACTAAAATTTATATATATATATATATATATATATATATGTATCCGCGCGATAACTCTCGAACGAAACATTTAATGCTTATGAAATTTTGTGTGCGAATTCGATTTTCCAAATCGTTGGATGAGTTCGTTAGCCAGACACGTCGGATGCCCAGAAGTAGGTTTTCCGGGCGTTTTTTGTCAACAAAATGAGTTTTTTGCCAGAATTAAGCAATTTTTCAAATTTTTTTTTACACTAAGCCATTGTAAAAGGTAAAATGCATAAAAAATGTTTTTATACCGTTGCTCTAAATTACTTACTTTTCGAGAAAAACTAGGAAATATGTCGTTCTCCATTTCACTCGCACTCGCATTCTTTTTTTTTCTGTCTCATTTTTTGCGAGCTAAATTCGAAAAAAACCGCTTTATAAGTAGCGTGTCATGATTTTTTTAATCCAATTTAACGATTCGGCTATATTCTATTTCTCTGTCAGTTAAATGTTTTTATAATGTATCTCTGTTCCATTTTTTTTTACAAAAAAAATCCCGACGATATCTGTTATGTGATATGATCAGAATTTAGATTATATTTACACCTTCCTAAAATTAATAAGAGTTTGCTTCAATCGTATAAAAATTACGTTAAATCATATTCAAACAATAATATTTTTACGTAATTTTCTATCCAATTGACAATACAGTTATGATTAGAATTGTATAATCAGAGCATTCTAATATTAAATAATTTTGCACATTCAATTTTTTTTTTTAACAAAGAAAAATTTTTTTAAATTTTGACACATTCTTTTATGAAATTTCGATTAAGAAATATTAAAAAATTTTAAAGTGAATCATTTAAAAAGAGTTAAAAATAAATTAAAAAGGAAACATTTCTCTATTTTAACATATTTGTAAAGAAAATTTTACAGTTTACTTACAGTTTTTTGAAAAAATGTAATAACATTTTTACATACAATAAAGATTATATTTGAACGGTAGGAAATCCACAAATTTTTTTTTATTTCTTTAATTAATTATTAAATTTGGTTTTAGAAGAAAATCTTCGTCTAATTCGCTCCAAGCCGAAAGTATAGCCACTAATAAGGACATTCCACTGTTAAAATAAATGGAAAATATATTGAAATTTATTTAATGAAAGCCATTCATACACATTTTTAAAATATCCTTTTGAATTATATAACAAATAAAATCTGTGTAAAAAAATCTAATTGACGTGTTTTTTCTCAATTTGCTAATATTAAGTAAGGCTTGTTAATTAGGGAGTGATTGTGTCAAAATTTTAATATAAAATATGGTAATTTTAACCCTCTTTAAAAGAACATTTCGATTTTAACAATAAAAAAATTTTAAAAAGTGTTTTCGTTTTTCCCGGATTACCAAAAACTGTTCATAGGCATATCTGTGACTAAAGTTGCCTCCCTTTCTTAAGAAAATAAAGTATTTTTAAAATTTTGTGCAAAAGAATAAAACACAATTAACGAAAAAAAAGTACGCGTTTCCATATTTTTAAGATTTTGTAGTACAAGAAAATCCTTATAAATTCATCATATCTGTTATTGCATTTACTAGCTTTTACGCAATTTAATAAACAGTATCGTTTTGATTTTTTAAACTCATTTAAGACATTTATTGTTAGTGAGACATATTTGAATTATTTTCCTAACTAATAAATTAAATTCTGTAGACTGATGTTTTTGTAGGTAAAAAAAATTCTAGGTAACGTCTGTATGAGACAAAAGTCTGAAAATGGACGTAGAATCTCACTGTTATTAATTATTATGTCTTAGTCTTTTGAAAAATTATTTTTTGAACTAAAATAAGAATAGGAGGAATATAAACTTAGGGGTAAACGACAGGAGTATATAAACTTTATTTTAGATTCTACGTTTATTTTTACAGAAAATCATCAAGTACCTATTATTTCTTTTTTGAATGTATAAATACAAAAGTTCGAAATTATTTTATATTAGAATTTCAATTTTGGTCGACCCTACGGGTTGTCCCCATTTACTCTTTTCTCGTCTCTTTTGACCCCAATTTTTCATAGAGAAGAAATTATACGATTTTTGTTAATTTTTCAAAAACCACCGATATTTTTAAATTTTTTTGGATACTGCTGATAAAGTGACCATCTTCGCGTAAATTTTTAATATATTAAAGATTAGGTACTCATAAAATAAATACAAAAAAATACGGTGTGAAGTCTGAATGCGTACCTATTCATCCTTGTCTACGGTAGCACATTTTTTATTGACATAAATATTAGAAACGCAGGAAAAGAGACCAGGAATCAACATAGAAGTGGATTATGGTACGATATATTTTCTGAAAAAAGTGCTTAGGACCAAAGTTATAGAGTTCAAAGTGATGCTTTTGATGATGACTTTGAAGTTGACCTTGAGGTCAATTTCCAAAGTCATTTGAAAATCATTTAATATTTTTCAAAAGGAGTAGTTTACTTTTCATCCCTAAATGGTTCAAAGTATATTCGAACGAATTTCACATGCAAGATAGAAAATAAGTGATCAAGAAGTAATTTTGAAAAATACTTGCTCAATCGCAATCGGAAAAATAATAGTTAATCATATGTTGAATTGAATTCCTAATATGATAACTATAGAGTAGCAATAAAAATTTTAAAAAATTTTGAAAATTTCTAATATAACATAAAGTTAATGTTTAACTTACAATTGGAGTGATATTAAATCTTTTCTTAACTTTACTTCTAAAATTACTTACAAAAATGTTTTCTTCTAATTTTTTCTATAAATTTGCGCCTATTTTTTCATTTCGTCAGGTTTTTATTTTTTTTATTTTAGAAAAATAACGCAACAAATCAATTTTGAAGATAGATTGAGTCAATACATGAAATTACTGCTTATAGGTACAGGATATGGTCAAAGTTCGGCAATGGCTAATCATTTTCAACTGACCTTGAAAATCGATTTCAGGGTCACTATCAAGTGCATCGCTTTAAATTCTACAAATCTGGTACTCAGCCCTTTTTTCAGAAAATATGTCGTTTCAAAAATATTTAGCTATAACTGTTTTCATCTACAGAGGTTGAATGGTGTTTTCTACCCCTAAAAAGCGTATTTAGCCGAAATAAAAAAACACGTATTTAATATTTTTCGCTGTTTAATAAGTATGTTAAGTTTCATTCAAATTGGCAAGTATTAGTTGGGTAGTGTTATTTGTCAGAATGTTTTGCCGATCTAGTTTTTTCAATATTTCTTTGCTCGTTTTCAGAATTTGTATTTTAATTTCTACGGACAAATAACTCATTCTTTTCTTCGATTTTAGTAACTTTTATTTGCTGATGTTGACCATTACTTGATCGAAACATATCAAATATTTTTCAATGATTTTTTTAGCGAATGTCGAAAATTTTGAAAATTTTTTCACCGTTAGTAAGTTAAAGTATTTGAATTCATTAAGTAATTAAATGATGTCCACAAGAACCTTACGAACTACCATAAGTTATATGAGATCCCTAGGACCCGTTTTTTACTGTTAGGATAAACTCTTTACTAAAATTATTTTAGATGAATAAAGGTTATGTTGTATGATTTCCGCCAGGGTTTACTGTTCCCATTATTGTAAAAAATAAACTAACCGACCGATTTTGAAAATTTTTTCACTGTTAGAGAACTAAATTATTTTAGATGGATACAACTATGCTGCACAAAGTCCGTTCGGGTTCTTGGGTTCCAAAAATATCAAAACTAATTACCCAGCCGATTTTAAAAAATCTTTTACTCTTAGAAAGCTAAACTATTTTAAATAGGTACAGTTCTTAGATGAGATCCGCCAGTCCCCAAAATTTGGAAATTCGCTATGTTATGCAGATGCTGCGACAGGGGTATTAATTAATTTTAATGTATGTATATAGGTGTACTAAATAGTAGAGTCATATACAAAAATTTTCGAATATTTTGTAATACGTCTATGGAAGACTATATAGTACTTATATGTATAGCACAACCTCGTTTTATGTGGTCTTTTTGGTGCGAATTTCTTTTATGCGTTTTTTTTTTTAAAGAAATGCCCATTAATATATGCTTATGTGAATAAAAAGTAAGAGAAAGTACAAAATTTGAGCATTCTTTTGCGGTAAATTTGCCTTCTGACAATTTTTAACGCATTTTATCATCACATTACATAAGTATATAAATTATTGCATCATTCAATTTCTTTACATATGTATATATTGCAATTTTTGCAATAATATAAAAATTCAGCAAAATATTACAAATGTTGCCATTTGTAAATTATTCCTTTATCGTGTTATCGTGTTTAGGAAAGCAATTTCTAAAGAAATTGTGAGGTTTTGAATTTAGGTATTTTTCATGAAATTTTTTATGCGGTCCCAAACAAGATTTTTCTAAAATATGTTGCAGACTATACGTTTTATTGCTATTTATGAGTATTTGAAATCAGGACTTCTTAAATTATTATTTATAGTATCTATGATAATCAATCTTCCAAATTAAACAAAAAACGCCGTGAGCAGCGGGGCCCCATCACGGTAGTCGAATTTTCCCCTTCATCTTCGGTATTGAATGTTTACAAGCGAAATGTGATTGAAAGTCTACAACCGAATTGTAATTTTGTTGGTTTCAAAACTGGTGATGAGTGTTCGGCTGATCGAGGCTTTAAAAAAAGGTTTTAAGTATTTAAGGGCTGTATCTCAGTAAATTTCAATTTTGTGCCGAAAACAGGTAGCAGAACAAAAACCAACACAATTCGTACGAGGGAATTCCTGCCCATGTTTATCCGCTAATTGCCTTTATGTTTTAGTTTTAAATATTAAAAAAGGACCTTAAATAGTAAACTGGAAGGCCTTTATAAAGATATTTTTTCTTTCAAAAAAAATTAAAAATAAAAAAAATAAAAAATTATTTCTTCGGTATTGAGTGTCTACAAGCGAAATATAATTGAAAGTCCACAAGCGATTTGTAATTTTGGTGGTTTCAAAACTGATAATGAGTGTCCGGTTGATCGGGGCTTTATAAAAAGATTTTAAGTTTTTAAGGGCTGAATCTCAGTAAATTTCAATTTTGTGCCGATAGAAGTTTACAGGGAAAAAGCCAACACAATTCGTACGAGGGCATTTCTATCCATGCTTATCCGCCAATTGCCTTTGTGTTTTACTTTTAAATATTAAAAAAGGAACTTAAATAGTAAACTGGAAGGCTTTTATGAAGATATTTTTTCTTTCCAAAAAAATCCAAAATTTCTATTTTATAAATAATAAAAATCCAAAATTCCTAAATAATAATTAAATAAATAAATAAACAGTGACTTTAATAACATTTGCAAATTACTTAATATGTATGTATTTCATTTGTTAAAAAATTGTATTCACTTTTTTTAAAATTTTTTAAAATTACTATTCGCCTACTTGTATTTACAATAAAAGTAATGCATTTAAAACACATTTAACAATAGCATTCAATTCCGATGTAAAAATGGGAGAAGTGGGGGGAAAAGTGATGCGGACTCCCTACAAGGTACTAGCTGGATACTAACTGAATACACGTACAAAATTTCAGCCCTCTAGGTTTCCTTATGGAGTCTCTAGACGTGTTAGAAAACAAGCAAAAAAATTAAGGAAATATTGGCGTAAAAATCGTGGGGGTAAGGGTTAAAAGTTGAAACCTCCAAAAAACAGTGTCTGGCTATTAGCTTAACCTGTACACCAAATTTCAGCCCTCTAGGTTTATTTGGGGAGATTTTGACCCGAACGAAACTGTTAAAAAACAAGAAAAATCATGTTCTTTTGGGTATAAAAATGGTGGGGGTAGGGGTTAAAAGTCGAGACCCCCAAAAGGCACCCCCTTGATACTAACTCAATCCGAATACAAAATTTCAGCCCTCTAGGTTTATTCGGGTGACCTGTGCGAGTGGTACAAACTTCGAAAACGTCGAAAATGCATGAAATTGTAGCTTAAAAATGAGGGGGGTGGGGGTAAAATATTAAAACCTCCAAAAAGCACAACCTAGGTACGAACTTTATCAACACACCAAATTTCAACCCTCTACGTTAATTCTGGGGGGCTGGGGGCCTGTTAGATCCAGCGAAAATCGTTTTTCCCCCCTCTACTCCCACCATATCATCCTAGGAAGCTGAATTTTGGATATGTTGTAGATAATTGACCGAAACATTATTTAAAACCGGTTTGAAAAAGTTTTATTGCTTTTCCGCCCCCCACCACCCCCTTAAAGGTCGGGTCAGAAAAAAAATTTGCCCAAAATTTGACCCCACTTTGATAGTATGAGGTGCCTCGAAAATGAGCCCCATTTACCAAGTTTCATCTCTTAACTTCCATAGGGGGGCCCTACACAAATTAAAAGGTGGCGGGAAAATATATATATATATATATATATATATATATATATATATATATATCAGACATTTTTTTTTTCTACATATTCGTGTTCTACGGGTCCGAAAACGGATAGCGCCCCTACTCTCGCCTCTCGCAGCTCTTATCGTATAGACTGTATAAGTCTAATTTTTCGGAGAAAATTCGACTAAAAAAAATAACAATAATTGTTTAACATTTTTATATGTAAATACAGAAAATTACATTTCTTCTCGTCTTACTCCATCTATAAGGCAAAACACGGTATCCAAAAGAACAAGGCGTTACATATATAATTTCTAACCATTCTGCACAAAAGACACATCTCTCTATTAAAACATTATAAGTAAATAAATTATTAAATACCCCTGTCGCAGCATCCTGTATAACATAGCGTATTTCCGTTTATAAAAATTAGTTTTTCTCGGAAACTAGTTGACATAGAAAAAAAGTTTAAAGATCTTTTTTTATGTAATTTTTTCTTGTCTTTTAAATGATGTAAAAAAATTTTTTGAATAAGTGGAAAATTTGGCAAAAAACTAATTTTTTGCAAGAACAAAAACCACTGGCATTCGACGTGTCCGGCTGACGAACTCATCCAAGTGTTTGGGACTTCCAATGTTTTCACCAAATTTCGTAAAATTGGATACTTCGTTCGAGAGTTATCGATATATATATATATATATATATATATATATATATATATATATATATATATATATATATATATATATATATATATATAGTGAATAATATTGTCGGCTTCTAGGGACCTTAAAACAAATTTCTGCCATAATCCCGGGCTCAGGTCGCGTCATGACCGTGGCTGTAATAGCTGAATTCCATTCTGGAAATTCGCTAAGAATTACTTGCTTCCACCATTTGCCTATAACTAGCTCAAATTGAGACAACAGACCGAACGTGTATACTTACTTTCGATTATGACTCATTCAGGTGATTGTATAATGGGAGCACTCCAAAGTTATCATAAAAAGTAGGTATGATAGTTTACCATAGGTATAATAGGTACGAAAAGTAGGTATGGTAGATTTTGATTCGCGTCTGGATAACAGATACTGAAAATCAAGTCTGAATCAAATTAAGTGAAATCTTCATTGAATTTGTTTAGTTTGTTGTGGTGGTGGCGCTGAGAAATTTAATTTTTGGATAATAAATTCTAAATAGTACGGTATGATGAAATAGTCATTTTCAATTATTTATAGTCTAATTGAAATTATAATCAACTGCGTTGGCTACTAATCATAGAAAGAGAGCTGCAACAATCTTCTCGGATCAGTACTAACCTAACCTAACCTAATTTAAAAAGCTTATTTGATTTTAGGGACTACTATATTCTTCGGTAACTATTATTTTAATATCTTACTGTAACGGACCATTCATTACTGGTTTCTTTCTTCAGCAAAAATATTGGCACTGATGATTACCTTATAATGAATAGAGTAATAAACACATCAAACATTGTTACAGGTACAGACAGTTCTACGGATGGATCATCCGAGGTCCATATACATAATTAATACAGTTATTTAATGACGGCATATCATTTTTTTTTTATTATTGATACATTAAAAATCACCGTCAAACATTTCATTTTATTTCATTATCCTCTCCCCTGTTCTTACTGTATATACCTACTCTTATCGAAATTGTTAATTGATTTTCTAAAAGAAACAGAATAAACAGATTTGCATACATATATTGGCCGTTGACAGGTAGGCAACTGAAAGTAAAACATTTAGATTTTGTGAATAGCTATTTAAGTATTGATTAATAAAAAATCATTTAAATATAAATGTAGATAATATTTATCATATCAATAATGGCTTAATAATTTATTTTAAATACGGCTCCTGGTCGTTGTTTTTGTGAAAAAATTTTATAATGCATAAACATTTTTTTAGTATAGATTTAGAATTTATTAACAGTTAATTTACAAATATGTAATTTTTATCTGTGAATTAAAATCATTTGATATGCTTATATTCATTAATATTTTCTTTAATGTAATCACGGATTCGTAAGAAAAATATTTTTGCGAATTTGTAAATAACAAGTCTTTTCAATGTCAGTGTTTATTTATATTTTTTAAAGAATTTGATAGTATATTACTTACCAAGAATCGTATGTGTTGTTTTTATGATCTCAGATGCAGTTTGAGGCTGAACGCCAAGGATTCTTAAGCATTTATAGCTACAACGACAAACCTACAAGCCGAGTACAACTAAGTTATTTTTTTAATCGAAAAAATGGTGAATAATAAAGATTACTAGCAACTAGCAAAGACACAATAGCGAAACTGGACTGTTTTGAATTTTTCAAGTTACGTTTGGGCAACTGTGGGAAACACAAACTTATTCAGAAAAAATATTAAAAAAAAACGATTCTAACAAATAAAATAAATTAGTATAGGTAGGTACTTATAATTTATATATTTATTTAATATTAATTCGTTACTATAGTTTTAAAATCAGTTATCTAAAGATTCGATTCCCAAATTTAATAAATCTGGTGTCTACAAATATGTCTGTCCCGTTTTTAAATTTCTTACACAGGGCAAACCGGGAGAAAATTCATGACAAGGTTTAACGAACATTTGGTAGCCATAAAATTAGCGAACACCAGAAATTATTCTGCCATAGTACAACATATCATAGATACAGATCACGTTTTTATTGTTCAATCTAATTTCGAGGCCTTGCACATTTGTACAAAAAGTAACTTCACGAATTATCTAGAAACTCTTAGAATAGCACAAGAAGTAAGCTTGGACAACCCTAGTTTGAATGAAACTAATCAGCTATTCGACTTCAATACATCACTGGATATAGTACGGCTCATGCGCGATCGATTTTAATGTTCCATCGATTTTCTTAGTTTAATCACAAACTGGCTTTTGTTCATTTGCAGTACATTTAATTTACGTTGTGTAACATATACTCTCGTAATGCTAAAAAAATTTTATCACAGTCTTTTTGTTTCTGAATTATATATTTTAGTAATCAGTGATATTTGAGTTTAAAATGTGTTTTATCAGTGTTTTTTCTTCTAAATTATCTTTCTTTCATCGTACTAACGGTTTTTTTCATTTTATTTAAAATGTAATTCATGGAAAAATTTTTAATATAATATATAGTGTCTTTTAGATACTTTCTTTGTTTTTCTTTGGGCGTGGTATTTTCGCATTTCTTTGTGTCCACATCCCACTAAGATGTACAAAAATTTTTAAAAATTTTTTTAAAATCTAAAGTTTAATTCAATTAATTGTAAGCTGGTTTTTTATCCAGACAGTGTCATTATTATATATCAAAATTTGTTGTTTTTTCACACTAGATACAAAAATTAATTTTTTATTTTTGACAATTTCTAAACGTTTTCTGAAATGTGGAGTTTGATGACTGCGATTTTTAGGTCTGCTGTTTTTGAGAATGACTATTAAAATATGTCGAAACTAGTTAAACGTGACCTTTTATTTCTTTTTAATTTCAATTTTTCATTTTCTTTTTGATTTTTTTGATAATGTTGATGTAGTGATTGTTATCACTTTATTTGCGGGTTTGTCGTCTTTTGTATTATTGATTGTAATTTTCCCGCAGTTGATTTTGATTGTGTAAGTAAAATCAGTTAAATTTAGCAATAAAAAATTTTGTTTCTTTTTCATCGTATGTACCTACAGTGAAATTATCAGTGAAATGTTTTATACCACTTTTTCCCTTGTAAAAATTGGTCATCTAACCTTTTTTTTTCCTGGCAATGTGAAAAAAAGACTACAATACTACGGTATGGAATTTAATACACAAATTAAATTGTCGCCAGTGTATAACTATTAACCATTATTTCACATATGGACCAAAAAGTATTTAATTTAGATAACTAAATGAAAAAATTGATCTATCTCATTGGGGAATAACAAAAGCAAAAACCTGCAGATGGATGACTATTGGGGGATAACGACCGATAAACTGAATCTCAAAGTTTAAAAAATCATAAAAATAGGGAAATAATATGATGTTAATATTCAAAGTAAGCTTTGAATATTAACAGCTTTAAGCTGTTAATATTCAATTTTTATTCAATTTCAATTCATATTAAAGCTTTCAGTAAATAAAAATACTGAACCAAAGAATAATAAACTTTTATATAACTGTGGCCTAGGCAGTAGTTAATTGCATTTAAGCATTTATAGAAATACATCACTCTTCCTCTGACTCAATAAATTCGCAATTTTTCAATAGATTAGGAGTACTGAAAATATTAGTTTTTTGGTGTATAATATTAAGCTTTATAGCTTTTACCATATGATAAAAAAAACCACACAGACTTCTAAAATCCATAACTAAAAATAATAAATATTCAGATATTCACTATTCTTTTGTTTCATACAGTAACATTTGACATTGAATGTAGCCGGAAAATACCGGAAACCAGGTCCCACAAAACCGGAAACTTGCTGTTTTGTTTGAACTACTTTGTTAGAATTATTATTAAAAGCAAAACGAATTGCTAGCGAAATTTAACGAAATTGAAACTCATAAAAGTGTTAATTTTATCTAACGGCAATCTAACCACTTTTTTCGACCTTGTTTTGTCATTTGTCGTACAAATTGAAAGAAGATGACAAATACAGAAATATTTTTTGCAGGTGTATCACAAAAAAAAAAAAATTAATGTAAATTAAATGTATGTATGTAAATACAGTCAGTAATAAAAGTCAATTAATTTATGCATACTTTATATAAATTAATTCATTTGATAAATTGTTAACAATATATATATATATATATATATATATATATATATATATATATATATATATATATATATATATATATATATATATATAAAGCTATTCTTCATTGCAGACAATGCTATTGTATTACTAAGGTTTTAATTTTCTTTTTTATGAAAAACCGCAATTTCCAATTTCCATCAAAGTGCCGAAATTCGTTCCGGAAATATGATCAACAATCCAAAAAATCATTTTTCATTTAATTCTGCAACTTTATTTTCCTTAAAATTAAAAATAACTCAAAACACGACACATTACCTAATTCTAAATTGTTTGATGTGCCTTAATAACGATTAAATTTTGTTGTAAAAAATTATAAGAATTTCTTTCTGTAAATTTGATAATATAACATAGTTTACCTTGAAGGTAAATTTTGAATTTATGGTCCCTATTAAAAAAAATTAGTTACTCATAAAAGCCTATAGGAAAATCGATAGCAAAAAATGTGATATTTTGTGAAGCAAAATATATTTTTTTTTTATTTTTAAAGTGGTAGAGTAGTTAAACTATTTTAACTACTATTAAAAACTTGATTAGAAAATTTCTACAACTTCCAAAACTCTAATATCGATTTACCATAAAGCCTTCATTATAATCAAAGTTTTGCAATCAAAATATCTTCGTACCTACCAAATAAAAATTAAGTTTTGTTATTTAAATTATGCACCATTTACACATACAATGATTCTGTGGCACCACTTTTAAGCTCCTACGTCTGTAAAGTTTATGCTATTTACACATCTCCTTACACATCAACTGCATGGTATTATATATAATCAGTAAGTACTCAGGCCGGTCGAGAGGGTGGGGTAGTAGGAGTTACACCCCCGTAGCAGTCGATAGAGGGCCCGCGAAAAAAGTTAAGTTTTTTTTTTTTTCACCACTTAGTTTTTGAGAGTAAATTTTTAGAAAATGCGGTTTATTCCCGGTACCCGCCATGTCTTTCCACGGCCCTGTAAGTACTGCACAGGTCACAAAAGGTTGAAATGGATAAATAAGCATTATATATGTATACTCGAGTAACTGACAAAATTGTCATTTATATCTAAATGTAAAGCAAACATTGAATTAGAACAAGAAAAAAAAATTAATACATAGAAATGGCACTGAAACTGGAATAAACGCTTAAAAATGTCATTTAAAAATTTTTTTAATCATACTAGCACCAAAAAAAGTGTATACTTGCAAATTTTTTTAATTTTAGTGGCGCAAGATTTACTACTGGTGCCAGAAAAATTAGAAGGTTAGAAGGAACTTTTTCATCCGCGCATGTATTGTTCCAACTTCCACGCCGGATAGATGCTCACTGATACAATTTTCTTTTACTAGCGCGTCACTTCGTACTGGCGCCCAGCGAATCATTGCGTGTATAAACCCACTATTAGGAACTTCATGTCTGAAAACGGTTAGATTATAAAAATAAATTTTTATTTTTCAAAAATGAACGTTTCCTTAATAAAATTTTAATGATTCCCATTTATGCCCGAAGAAAATATGAACAATTGCATAACTAAGTACGTTTTAATACTGTACCAATTTCTTTACTAAAAATATCTTTACTGAAATTTATCCGCGACAATATTTAAAATTATATTCATATGTAATAATTTATTGTACAACAAGGGCGGGAAATTAGTGATTGCCCACGAGAGCGAAGTTGAACGCACGATCGTAGTGAGTGCGCTCATTCACTCGAGGGGGCAATCGACAATTCCGCCCAAGTTGCACATCCTATTTTTTATTACGAATTTCACATATTTTTTTCTATTATTATTACTATTTTTTACATTTTTATTACTTTTTAAAATAATATTTTTGAGTGTTCGTCTTCTTTTTGGCAATTAAATATTGTTTAAATTATTTTGTTGGTGGATTCTATAGAAATAATTAGGAAGTATATATTAAATGGAAAATCAAAAGGCGGCTTTGCGTGTTTTATTGTCAATTTGCGTACGGAAAGTTTACTTTCCGCACGCAAACAGTATGTGGGAATAGTAGAGTAGGTAAACAGCTATTTTGCGTACAAAAATGTGTGCGCCAAGTTAGTACTTCTCTCGCATGAGTAATAAAAAATTTTTTGTCACACTGTACATTTATATACATATTGATATCTCAATTAAAACATGATCCAAGTAGGTACATATCATGTTATCAAAAATTAAATAGAAATAAATATGTACCGGCATCTAACGGCTTCTAACTGGTTGCTTTCATATAATATGTATTATACCTGCGAATGAGAGCTATTGTAATCAATACGGCAAGGAATTAAAATTATTTAAAAAAAAAAATAGTATGAATTTCTACCCAGTAGCTATCTTATCCATAAATGGCCAGTGTAGCAAAACCACTTTTCAAATGGATTTAAAAAAAAAAATTTTTCAAACAACTCTTCCAAAATATTGACGTGAACGACAGTGTTTTGTGTTTTATCTTTAGTGGATAATAGGTAACGGGGTGTCTTATCGTGGCAGTATTTACTATATTATTGTATAATAATTACTAATAGATACTATTTGAGTGCCGTATACTTTAGAGTGCCGTACTAAAGCTTACAAAACAGAACACTTATCAATCACTTTGGTGTCTGTTCGTCTATCGCAGGCAGTGCCGTAGCTGAGGTGACCGGCGCCCCTGGCCAGACTTGAAAGTGGCGCCCCCTCTATGATAAAAAGAGGGGAGGGAGGGTTCAGTAACTTAAAAAATTCGCCCCCTACACATAGTCCCATCATACGTTTCCTCTCTTCTTTTGCACAAACTACAGCCACCAAGTCCTCAGCGTATATGTAAAAAATTGTAACTAGCAGTGTGTCCTGAGTGTGTCAGATATCGTTGAACTGCTCTCCCAAGACACACATCATATTGTTAGTGTTGTTGATGAACCACTTGCAATAATGTAATACATATATAGCACATATACGTACGCGTACGTATACCACTTAATACCCCCACCCGCCTCAGATAGAGTGTGACGTACTTAGCACACACATCATACTAATATATTCGCATATTCGTGTCCATACATCATGTGTTTTGGTTGTATGTGTGCTGTGCTACGTCACTCGCTGGCGATAGTGGAAACTAGGTTTCTGGGCACGATTTGTCAAACTTCACGAAGTTATGCGATAACGACACCCAATTCCTTTGTTTCCCAGACTTGTAGAAATCTAGAAGTCGTTTCAGTTTCAACATGTATCCTAGTTTAAAACTAGCCAATATATATATATATATATATATATATATATATATATATATATATATATATATATATATATATATATATATTAATCGTTATTTTATCTCAGTCTATGTTTTTGAGTAATTGTTTCAATGTTCTTAGTATGAAAATTAGATGGTATCTATACCTGGACGATTAAGTCGCGACGACGCCCCCTGCTCTGACACCCCTGGCGATTTTCTCTGAAATTATTCAACGTGAAAATTTGAAATTTAGCACACAGATAGAGTGTGGCGGTCCGATTATCAATATGCAGTTAATTCCCATTTTGGAATTCCGAGAATAACTTAAAAAGTGGAAATCTTTTTTTTTTTTTTTAAATTCAATTTAACTTATTTAATAGTTGAATAATTGGATCAAACCCCTGCAAACTATGACTTGTGTTTGGTTTAAAAAAAAGAAATAATAATCATATGGGCGACACGCAGCGAAAATAACGAATGAAAGATCGGTATTGTACTTTATCAAATGTTTGTCACACAAAAATGAATAAGTTTGATATTCAAAAACATTCCAGTCAATAAAACCAAAAGATCCAAATTGATTCCGATCATTATTTTATATAGCTATCTACATATTCGCTACCCAAAAAGGAAATTTTAAAAATATCCAAACATCATTGACAGTTCAAAATGATAGGACCATCGACATTTATGGCACACGATGTCATTGTAAATAATTACCATGTTTTGAACTCCTGTGTACTGTCCCCGTTTTCGATACGCTAATAAAAATATTTAATTAAAACTATACATTTTACCTGTGTCTCCATTACAGTAGGTAGTATGCTAGTCATGTAACAACATAAGTAATGTTTGAGTTACGTAAATATTTTATTTATCAAATAATCACATCAATTTTATATTTCCAGCTTTAAAATGAAAAAAAAAATCGATTTCCATATAACGCCAATCAACATTTAGATCGACATAATCAGATATAGAAACATTGTAAAATAATAATTAAAGAATACTAACACGGAATTCACTTTTAGTCACCTTTAAAATGTTTTGATATTTGAAACGTACGTAGGTACATATAATAAAGTTTAATTTAGTTATTTTAAGACTGAAATAACCTCACCGATTTCTATACTAATTTATTTTACTAAATTATTCTATGAGTAATATTGGTTTAATTTCAATTAAAAGTTTTCTTAACAAGAATTTGAGACAAAATTATAAAGTTCCAAACTAGTCTATAACAGTGAATGACAAAGGAAGAGGTGTGGGTCCCAGGATTTATTTGGTATAGAAGGTTGCGAATGGGCATAACCGGGTAAGATAGGGAAAACGGCCCTTGACGTAAAATTGATTGTTTTTATAGGAAATAATACTTCTTAGCCCCAGATACATTCCTGCCAAATTTCATCCCTCCAAGGCTAATAGTTTATGAATACACAAAAAGACAAAAATTTTTAAAAAACTTTTTTTGACGAAATTTATTTGAGTTTCATATATATTGTGTACCCACTTTAGGCAAAGCAATAAAAAAAAATTAACGTTATATCGTTTTATTATAATAAACATTTTAAATTTTTTAATTTAAATAAATTTTCTTGGCACTTACGCGTTAGCGACACTCACCATTTTTTGTTCAATAATATGTCTCTTAGTACTCTATAACATATATTTTTATGGAAAAATTTTAGTTGGTAGAACATAATAATATTTAAATACAAATGCAAGCCATGTTCGCTACTACATATATTACTTATGTCTAAAAAGGACCATAAAGTATTTGGCTTATTTCTATATATATGTATACTTCTATAGTATTATTTGCTATAAAAACAATCAATTCTTTGCGTCAAGGGCCGTTTTCCCTATCTTACCCGACTATGCCCTTAACACCCTGGACTTGCCAATCCGCAAGTATCAGTGGCTAAGCACTTTTGGTCACTCCGATGATTATTATCAGTAAGATAATGAGAAGACAAGATACTACGTACACAAATTCTATTTTACACAAAAAACACATTTCTTTAATTAGCAATACTTACCTATACATAAATAAAAAAATTATTTTTAAAAAATCAGTCACGTTGATAGGTAAGGGACAAGATGAGGTTAGTAAGAAACGTACATCCCATCTTGTTCCTCACTTAACAATCTGAAATTGGATTAAAATTCACTATAACTTTGGGCAGCTTTATAACAGTTAGTAGATTCAAATATAAGTCGTTGCAATAACGTTTAATCAAATTTAACATAATTAAAGTATACTTAAATAATAATAACCAAAAGGTAAGTACAGAGATAACGTAGGTACAATATGAACAAATCAAATTGTTAATAAAGTAAAATCTATTTGATGTGATTGCCAGTTAAATTCAATTACAAAGCGATTATGAGTTTCTTAATTGTTATTTTAATATTATTTCCTTGTTTTTAATTTAAATTTAGATAACGATATTTGAAACGATATAAACATTATCCGACTTACAACTAATAACAATGTTTATCAGAAATTGATAAATTAGATAATGGTAGCCTCATTGTCTATCGGAAATGTTTTGAAAAATTAATTGAGGTGTGTGAATGTTCCATTAACCCTAGAATCATACGTACTCGTCAAATAGACGAACGTACTTCTCTGTCTGCTCCAGTACTACAACTTGTCGTTGCTTGTCTGTTCTAAAACTTCTGGTATCTAATTTATTTGTTAAGATATCACAGCTGACGTATGAATTTTGTTTATAGTTGCTGTCGTTTTGTTTTTATTAAAATAGTGTGTATGTTAAAACGTATTTTTTTTTTTATGATTTTGTACTTCACATATAAAAGACTGCCTAATTTTTCTAAAATTTATTAAAGATATGGATGTTATAATTAATTTATTCAGTGATAATGATAATGTGAAAGATAAATACACCTGTTTGACTTATAGAGATGACATAATACTGAAGTTTTAATATATTGAATCGAAAACTAAAGAATGCATTTCAAGTGACTTAATAAAAGATTAACACTTTATTTTGTGGAAAATATTTTAATTTTATTATTTTTTAAGATCTTATTCGAAAAAATACTAACAAATTTTAAAAAATTTACAAATATGCCTAATGAGAAAATAACTACATATCTATAAGAATATTTGTGACCGATAAATTTCACATTCTGTAATGTCACACATGTCCATCGACTCATAATAGTTCATAACTTAATTATATATTTGAAAGACATGTTTTATGATACAATTGATGTATTTATCTATTTTTTAATTTTTATAATGAAAATATGCTTTGATAAAAAGATTAAAAAAAATTGATAAATATTTATATTAAAAAATTTTCCCAAATGCAATTTCTTTAAACATTTTGTTCCCTTTTGTAGTATTGTTATGTAAAAAAAAAATATTTTTTGCAAATAAATTCTAAAACTCTCCGTAAAAAGTCCATTCGTGAAACTGACGCCGATGTATGATTAACGTTTTTCTTAGACCTACGTATGATTCTAGGGTTAATATGGAAAGATATAAAGCATAACGTAGGATTGTCTTGCTATTTTCGAATTGATTTAAAATTTCAGTACAATAGCGATACTGTTTTCAGTGCACAAAAGTTATAAGCAATGAGTAGAATGCGTAGGACAGGAAAGTAAAGTAGAGTGGTAGGTATAGGTATACCTAATAGTATATTACGTGATTGAGGTTGTAAGTTGCATATTACACACGAGCGGAAAAATTGCGCGAGTGCGTAATATGCTTCACAACCGAGTTACGTATTATACTTTATCTACGACTAACATGAAATTCACAATAAACGATACAAATTTGGTACAAATCTACAAATACCATTACACTAAAATTATGTAGTATTTGAAATTTATTAAAAACAAACGTAAACATTCAGTTGCTAGGTAAAATTTTTGTACAGATTCTAATATGTATAATATGTGTATTACTGTATTATATACAATATTTATAATATAAGAATTAATAAAGGTGTAGTAGGCGTTGATATTTTTCATGTACATGTGTGTAAAAGGCTATTTTTGATACAGCTGGATATATGGCTGTACGTAAAAGGTAGCTTACTTCGATAGTATTTTGTACAATAAACAAGCAATTTCATGGTAGTCGTAGATAAAATAATTTACTTATGCGTTTTTACCAGAACCAGATTTACATAAGGGTACTTGGAGTACGGGCCCTAGGGCCTCCACAAAACAGAATCAACTCAGAATCTCGTTAACGTTATTTTTCGGGAAAGTTTGAAAATTTCGGAAACTCTACAAGAGGGCCTCCACATCTGAAGTATTCAGGGGCTATCAAATCAGAAGTACCCTGGAGCCTCCATAGAGGTAAATCCGGTCCTGGTTTTTACAATTTACTACTTATCACTTTGGTGTGAATGAAGTATTTCGGTGAATTTTACTTTACTACCTACTAAATAGATTCTTAAATATATTATAGTGGCTCTTATACTATTCTATTTCTATTTATTTGATATGCAGGCAAAATACATTAATCTGACACTATTTGCTAGACAGATACCTAGATCAGATATATGTTATCGTCTTACTGGGATCTGTCGAATGAGGGTATGATATCTGGTGTTTAAAAATCAGGCTATTCTTAAAGTGCATTTGCTGAAATGTCATTAATGATTTGAACTTCATAGATCTATATTTATATACAATTGATTTGTTTCTTCCATTCGTTGACGGTTTTCTAGTTATTTCATGACATGTTACCATTCAAATTTGACGTTTGTATACTGTAAATTGTAATATTCATTAACTCATTCACTCATTTTAGCGAATTTCCAGAATGGAAATTTAGCTATTACAGCCACTGTCATGACGCGATTTGAACCCGGGACTGTGGCAGAAATTTGTTTTGAGGTCCCTAGGAACCGAAAATAATCCTAGGTTTACGAAATTTGGTGAGAACGTTGGAAGTCCAAAAATCTTGGATGAGTTCTTCAGCCAGACACGTCGGATGCCAGGAACATGGCTTTTGTTCTTGCAAAAAATTAGTTTTTTGCCAAAATTTGCTATAATTTAAAAATTTTTGCCACATTTTTTTACACCATTGCAAAGACGGAAAAAAATCACATAAAAAAGGTTTTTGAACTATTATTCTAGGTTAGCTAGCATTTGAGAAAATAAGAAAAAAATGTCAGTAGCGGATTGGACAGTTCTGAACCCACCACCCGATTTTTTTGACCGACCCAAGGAGGAGGTAGAGCTACCGGGGCGGTTCTAGAAACCTCCGGCGGTGGGTGGAGTGAACGAAAATTTTTCAAACCTAACTGAACCTAACGGAACTTGGCCTAACCTAACCGAAGCTAAGGAAATTTTTTTCTAACAATAAATACTATAAATACTAACAATAAATTATTAATATTCATCATCTGATCCCATATATATATATATATATATATATATATATATATATATATATATATATATATATATATATATATATATATATATATATATATAAACTTTAGTGAATGTCAATTTTAGTTTCTTCACCTACGGTTTTTGGACATTTTTCGTGAAAAAATTTAGCGGAATGAGGCGGAAAAGTCACATAAATAAGGTTTTTTCTAAAAAGGTACTTTTGTAAATGGAAATTCGCTATGTTATGCAGGATGCTGCGACAGGAGTATTTTGATATTCTTATGACATTTTAACTATTTTTCAGATACAAAATTCTCTCTCCTTCAACAAAATTTATTTGCTTTGAACTTGTCAACTCATGTACAAATAGTTTTAATGTTTATAATTTTTTCTTCGCACCGCACTTACTATTGCATATAAAACTAATGTCAGTGCACTTTTTCGTTAGCCATTTTTATTAAGCCACGCCTGTTTGACAGTTTCCAATATCCGAATTTTTCTTACGACAGCTTACGATATGCAAGTCAATTCCATAGTTATACAAGAGTAAATAAATCAATAAATGACCATAGCAAATACACAAAAATACTGTAATTTTCATATATTTTGTCAGTAACGTTCAACTAGCTAAAAAGTATATCTAGTTTAAAAATGAAAAGAATGTTGTATTTAAAAGTATGTAAATATTTGCCAACCCTTCTTCATCAGGATGAAGTTAGTTATTTGATTTTTAAAATTTTAAATGATTTTACGAAACATCTTTGACTCATTTTTTCCTTCTTACCTTCGTATGAATTACGCTTTCACTTTTATTTTTATTTTTATATCCTAGATGACCTTTTTCGAAGCCAAAAGCAATTTATTCACTTACTTCCTGTACAAATTAAACCGAATTATATTTGCTTATCATATCATTTGCTTAAAAGACCATACAGTAGCTAAAACTCTAAAGATTTTACAGTAATAAATCATTTCAAATATCTTTATGCCGTCAGTCTGTTTGCCTTTCAGTCCGTTCAACTGTTTGTTAGCATGATAATGAATGAACATTGTCATAGCATAGCTACCTATCGATATCTTTGTTTTGTTTTTTACATACTTTTTTGTTTATAATTATCGAACAACTATACTCTATTTCAAATACAATTGATCATGAGTCAAAGTTAAATAATTCGTATATTCAAAACAAATCAATCTTCTATTCTTTTTTAAAAACAAACTACAATTTTAAAATTTACGTAAGTGCAATAATCAAAGAGATAGCTAAAGCCAAGAAAACGGAAATTATTTAAATTCATAAGTGACGAAGCATGGTTAAATTTAACTGAAATGAACCATACATATATAGCTAAATATTGCAACTAAAAGAAAGTATTTTGATGGAAATTTCAAGGTAAAGGGATCACAGGTATAATATTACACGATTTTCTTATTCTGTCGAATAGCTTGGATTCAATAATATTAAAGAAAGATGGATCAAATTATGGACAACTTATGGATCTTTCTTTTAATTGAAATCAATCTATACGTTTCGCATGTAAACTTTCACTGTTTTGCGATAACAATTTAATTTAGTTCAGTTTTTTTAAGTGCATACAAATAAATATATGGATAAAATGGAACGTTATTGCTAATGTATTTCATTTTAATGGTCCTTTGTTTTTGTCAGACTTATATTGAAGTTATGTTATATATTGTTACTATATAGTGTATTCGGAAATAATTGGACCAAAAAGTTTTAAAGTAAAAGGGTCTGAAAAAAGTTAAAAAAAAAAACAACGGGTTTAATGTCAGTTCTTATTTTTTGTTCTTATTAATACACAGAGAAAAAATTCCAGTAAAAATTACTTAGCTGCCTCCGGTAAACGAGTCTTAAGTGACCAGTCCGTAGGAAATTATTAAGCAAAAATATAAAAAATGCGTTTCAAACATTATTTTTTACGATTCATTTGAAAATTTTTCCTGTACACCTTAAGAATTTTTCCTATACAGCTGCGTAATTTTTCCTATACAGCTGCGTAAAATTCGATGGGGTAGTAAAATTTCAAGTGGACACCGGGAAAATTTACTTAATTTTTTGTAAAATTATACTGGACATAGAATAATTTTTACTGAGTCGGTGTGTATTTCAGCACCACTGCATACCAAATATTACATAGAACAGAATAAACAAAACAAGCACGCAACCACCACGCAACCTTGAGGCCCAGAGAGCATGCGTGTTAGACAATACACAACTTACAGACGCAGCAACCGTGGCAACCGTTGGTTCGTCAGTTGGCCAATAGCAATGATAGTGATTGGATGTTTATAAAATGTTTTTTTTTTTTTTTTTTTTTTTTTTTTTTTTATAATAAATTATTATTTAAGTATTGAACTTTCCATTTAAAACAAAAAATTGTTGTGTTTCATGAATTTTTGGTTAGTTTTTATTTTAATTCTTGTATGTTTTTTTTATATGTATTGATATGTTAATTGAAATATGTTTTTATACAAATTATTATAATGTGCTTATTGTTAAAAATTTTTATCATGTAATATTTCAAATAAAGAATTTATATATTTTTTTCCACAAATAATAAAAAACCACAAAAAATTTTTTCTATATTAATAATTTGATTTTAATGTTTACCCTTCTATCAATATCCTTTTAAACTATTTTAATTCAATTATTTATTAATAAATAAAAAAAAAACCTTATTTATAAATAATACGGTAATTTTTACTGAGCTGTAGCGTAATTTAAAATTTTACTATAAATTATCGTAGTTTTTACTTAGCCTGTCACTTATGTCCGCATTACCAGAGAGCTCAGTAATTTTTTACCAGAAATTTCAGTAAAAATTACTGTATTTTTTTCTCAGTGTATTACCATATAAAAGTGATATAAGTAGTCGTATGCTTACCTGTTTTTAGGTTAATTAATTTTGTAAGTAAAATTTATCAAAATGGAATTTTCCTACTTACAGAGAGGGCTGATAATTTATATATATATATATATATATATATATATATATATATATATATATATATATATATATATATATATATATAGGGGAAACCTGTACAAAATCGTATACCGGGCTAAACAGTATAGTGGGTCTATTTTTGTAAGTAATAAAAAATTTCCGGAATGCAAGCCGCTCAACAGCGTCCACCAATGACAGTTATTTGTCAACAAAAACTTATAGCGGCATGCACGAACATTTTCAAAATATTTCATTTCATTGTTTTTCCGGTAAACTTGATCTTATTTTTGTGAAAATTCAAGTAAAAATAGTTACGTTTATGTGTATTAAAAGTTAGTCTCCAAACAGTTATGTTAAAGTGTGTATATTTACTCGTAATTTACAATATTTGTACCGGTGAGATCGATTTGCATATGTAGCAGTGAGTTATATTTTTTTACATAGGTCTCCGGGTCAAAACCGTACGGGGTAAAACCGGTCTATATACAATTTTGACTTGAATATATATAAATATGAACCAAATTGATTTTTTATTATTAGTTGCAAAAAGCATGCTACGTAATCATAAAGGAGCTACTACTAGTAAAAAAAATGGGATTGGAATAATATGGGAAAACCTGTTGAAGCGGTATTTGACGGAACCATGGGATGGTTCAAAACTTCTCGAACATGTTAGTTATCAAATTCGACATTATACAAGATTGAAGAAAGTCAAACAAAAAATGATTTGAGTTCTTTAACATACAAAGGTTTAAGACAATTAAACCGATTTTTTCGGTGTCGAGTATAGTATACGGTTTTGTCCATGTGTCGGGGTAAAACCGTAATAAATAGTGGTTTGGATTTTTTGTGTTATTTTTGTTTAGTATTGTAATTTCCGAAATATGTTGATGTGATTATGTTCCTTATGAAACTGACCAATTATAAACGTTGGTTTCATACATTTATGTTTTAAAATGAATGATCTACAACCCTAAATCCTTAGTTCTCGTTTTTTTACCCGATCTCCCCTATATATATATATATATATATATATATATATATATATATATATATATATATATATATATATATATATATATATATATATAATAGGTAGAAAGTAAAGAAAGGTAAAAATTATAACAAAACGTATTCGATTTAGAAAATATATCTACTTACAGCTCTACTTCGCTTATGAAAATGGATTAAGAACCAATAAGAACCAGTGTAATGTAGTTTTATTTGGACTATTCAGTTTCAACTCATATAGAGTCAAACTTGGATAATCGAGAACTTAAGGAGTTGTCGGTTTTAGAAATTTCTTACTTATAAAGGTATAAAAGCGGACTCTTATTTAAAGAGGTATCTTCTAAAAACCTATTAAAGACTTCTATATGAAAGAAAACGGGCGTTAATTATTTCACGAAATTTAAAAAGCGAAATAAGGCAGTGACTCGAAAACAAAGACACTGAATTGGCTTATGCCACCGATTCAAATTTGACTTCATAACATTCTCGCTTATAAAAATGTAGGATGAAACGGTCTTACTTCCCGTAAAAAAATCACGGCCTCTGAAAATTGCTCTTATTATTGTAGTATTTATGACTACTGTGTAGAATTGATCAAAAACCTTCAACAAATGTTATTACAGCTGAAAGTTCAGTAAATATACGGAGCACCTAATCTCCTTAGTTATCATTAGTAATAGCTTGACATCTTTTGGGGCAGCTATTAACCAGTTTTCGGAATAATCTGTTGCAAATTGTACGCACCCTAGACACACTAGGCATGTTTTCCAAGCAAATTTAATATCAGTTGTCACTTAAGTACTTCTTAATCTTCCAAAACGTTCTTATTAAACAGAAATCGTAAATACTCGCATGAACGAAGTATAACTGATACCTTTTATTTTAAAAATTAGCATTTATCAAATAAAATTTCAAATTAGTAAGCATGTTTTGACTTATTATTGCATACATACTTATACAAATGTTCATAAACGTGCACTTCTTATCATCAATAAGTTTCTTGTTCGTTTCTTAGGTACTTACTACTGTGTTTACAAACATCCACCCACAAAAATGAGATTAATCCATTTTTTTAATGCATGATTCCATTTACTTGAACTGACATGGCGCTGAATTGGAATCATTTGCTATTATCATGTTTGTTTGAATGTATGTAATTTCATTAATACATTGCAGTACCTATAACTTTCATTTAGCATCACTTTTTATTTAGCTACATATATAGTTCATATAATATCATGATCAAAATTTAAGAAAAAGTTATTTTTATCTGTTTTTGTTTTTAGTCATTTTTGCATGGTGTTCTTATTTCGTTACATTACCGTATTTAACTTGATGATTTCATGAACTACGCAGGTCAGGTCGTAGATAAATATTAGTACTATTATAAATTTGAAATCTATTTTTGATAATACTATTTTTTGAGAATACATACTCCTTGCAAACTTCACTTTTGAATATTAGGGAAGCATTAGGAAAATACTAAGAAAAAGAAATTTGGAGAGACAGGTCTATCCACACTGTCAACTTCCCATTGGATTCCTTTGAAAACTATTGCACATGAATAATTTTTTTTTAATTCAGGGGACTCCTCTCAATAGGGACTTGGCCCCTTGCACCACACCGTGCAAATGGTTTAAATAGTTATAAATTATAGCTATCTAATCACAAACAAATCAATTAAATAGCTATAATTTATAACTATTTAAACCATTTGCACGGTAAAATCTAATTAATCGTCTACCATTACGTTGAGCCTTACTGTACCAAATTTAAAAAATTTGAAAATCTTATTAAGAGTAACTTTTGACAGACAACTCATTATAATTACGTCTTCTTCTGGAGTGTGATTGAAAATAGGTAACGACGTAAGCCGCTTCTTAGTAAATAATTTATATAATTATCATTCATATTTCAATTGTTTTTGTTTAATTAGGTTGGATTAAATTATTATATTATCTTTTTCTAACTCGTAATGTTGAATCAAGAAGGAATTTTTTAAGGAATATTAAAAATTTTGAATTCAATTATTGGTTTAAAATTCATACGACGTCATTTTGAAGAGTTGAACTAATTAATGACGCGATCGTCTAGAAATAATACTTCGGGTATATGTCAACTCATGATAGTTTTAAAAGGAAACGAAAGAGTAAATCGTTTATAATTTATAAATAATATAATATCTCTTACTTTACAAACCAAAATGATGAAGATAAAGATAGATTTTAACTAAGGTTGCATCGAATGCCTTCAACTCCCGAACAGGCAATTAAATTGAATTTTTTTAAAGTAGCATTTCTGGATATACTGATATTAGAAATATTGTTAAAACTATTAACCAAAGATGAATGAAACTCTTTCAATTTAATTTTAATTTTAAAACATTTTTATTTTTTCTAACAAAGCAATATTGATTTTAATACTTTTAAAATTAAATGGCTTCAAATTTCTTGTTTACAAATGCTTAAACTTCAAAGTCAACATTTCCAAATGTTGAGGCTTGAATGCTTGAGTGATATGATTTTTAAGAAAAGAATAAATTATTTAAAACTAATCAACAATATGAAGCATCATAAAAATAAAGAACTGACCATATTTCGCTCTACTGTTTTTACAAAGTTTTATTAAATTCATTAAAATATAAATAATAAAGAAGATTCCTTTTTAAAGAAAGGGAAATTTTTTAGACAAATAATAAAAAATATTAACAATAAGTAAAATTAATTTCATTTTTTAAAAATTCAATTATAATTGTAATTAGTTACAGTACATTTTATTGTTAATGAAAGTGTATATACCTATGATCTATTTACAAAAAAGTAAAAATGCCATAAGAGGAAATTTAAATAAAAAAAACTAAACAAAAAAGTTCATTGTTAAAATTTTTTGTTTAAATAGGTATTATGTTAAAATAATAAAATAATTATATTGAAGATTATTTTCTAATAAAGTATTACATGATTAAATTTAATTTTATTTTATTATATTACAAAGTATTACAAATTACCTCATAACTTTATTATCAAACATTAAATACATATTATATGAATTAATTTATTAAACAAATATACATTATACTAATTGTAAACTATTATAAAAATGTTATTTAACAAGAAATCAGTAAATTTTTTTATTAGTATTATTTCAGTAATAGATACAGCTCTGTATACAGAATTGTCTTATATTGAAAGTGTTTACAAACATAGTTTTTATGCAAAAGTGCCTAGGGACTACAACGATCCTGAAACGGCTCTTACTGTATATATTTCCGTTATTATATTTTGAATTTGGAGTTTGGAGAGCAATGCAAAAATGCTGTATTTCACGCACATAAAAATCTTCACTTAAAATCATTTGAAACCAAATTTTAAAATAAAAAATTCCGTTGAAATGTCATGTTGATTAGGAAACTCCGTCATGGAAAAAAATGCATTATAATATATGGTAAAATCAGGCCCGACGAGCGGATGGGGTAACCGAGGTTACAACCCCAGAATCCGATCTTTAGGAGGGGACCCGTAGCTGTTGGTACTGAGCCTAGTAAAAAAAGTTAAGAGTTATTTTTGCTCATCTACTTATTTTTTGAGAGAAAATTTAACAAAAATGAGGTAATCTCCGGGGGCTTCCATTTTTTTTCACGGCCCTGGGTAAAATACATGTACTATTATGGAAAATAGAGTATTTTTGGCGTGTTAAAAATTTTGCATAGTAAAATATTAAATCTGCTTAAGTATGTTTACGAAATTTCAATATTTCAATATTGAACTTACAATCTGACATCTGGCAACGTCGCCTTAAATGAAATATGGTAGGAGATTCAAAAATAAAATAAAGTCCTGTATAGCTTACAAAACCGTAGTGTAGCACAAAAAAACATGGCAGATTTTTTTTTTTTACTGACTGTACGAACTTAACGTCATTACTAATAAATAATAAACAAATATTTTACTTCGCAAAAATACCACTTTTATTTTGAAAATGTGACAATATTGTTTCGAACCGTCAGTTCATTTTCAAACAGAATAAAAATTACATTCGATACATGCCTTATATATTAATTTTATCTACCTATGCTTATGAGGGGAGAGTGGTATGTAATGTGGAAGTGGAAGGGAAGAGAGTAGTAGAGTGGGAGTGGAAGAGGCAAGCAAACACGTGACAAAAGATTCAACTTGAAAGTGACAAAAAGACAATAATACAGTGAATACAGTTTAAACAGAAATTAAAATTTAAATAAGTTATAATATTGAAAATAAAGTTGAACTGTAAATATCGGTGTAATCATTTAAAAGGTTATATTTGTAATCATTTGTGGTGTAATCATTTAAAAGGTGGTAAAATATTTGTTTATTATTTACAAATAAGTATATGGAATACCATAAAGTAACGCTAAAATCTATTAATGTCATTACTAATATCAATGAATCTTAAGAACCTACTGATCGAAAAATGCAAACCGCATAGTAACCTATATTTTACTTTTTATGAAACTTATATTTCCGATTATGTAATTTGTAATTTTGTTTACAGTTAATTAATTGGTTTCTTTTAATTTTATGTTTCTATTTCTGTATGTTTATGGGACGGTCAATCTTATGGATACGACGATCAAAATTCTACATATTATATCTAGGCGGTTTTTATTTAAAAATAAATATGTATAATTTAATTTCCGTTAATATATTAATTTAAATTAATTTTTTTTCTGAGTTTAATTTGAAAAATGAAGACAAGTTCAAAAGTGTACGCCGTCCGATCGGTAATGGATAGTTATAAATTATCTGTGACCATATAAACTTTATTTAGTGATAATAACAAACAGTTATATTGCTATATCAAATTACTGATAGTACTGGTAGTACTGATATATTACAAGCATTTTTACATTTTGCCAATTCCACTTTTTTTGTTCCTATATTTCGCATCTTAAATAAATATTTGTATTTTCTCTACTGTTAGAGTTCATATATTGAAGTACATCAATCTAGCTAGTTTTGTAAAAACTTAAAAAAGGCTTCCATTTTATAAAAAATAAGGAAATTTAGAAAGAAAATATTGAAGTTCTATGGTTGACAGCCGATGATATTAGCCGAGATTAAATTCAGTGTAAGTACTTAGTCAAAATACATAAATATTTAACCAAATTGTTCAAGAGTGTGCGTATACGGATTAATTTCCGTGATTAGATTTCCACGCAACCGAGTAAAATAAAGGAAATTGAAGTATACTTGCTGCAATTCATCATAATGCGGCCCATACACGGTTCAACTTGTTGTACAACTTGGTTGAGTTGTACAACATGTTGAATCATGTGTGGGGCAGTTGGTCAACTACTTTGATGGTTGCATAAACGGTTGAAGTAAAATCAAAATATTTTGACTTTACGTGGGCAGGGTAAATGGTCTATGAACATGTTGTACTGTGTGTGGGGTAATTGAACAACAAAACCAGTACATATATGGTGTAAAGGGTGTAAATGAACAAAATATTTACAGCGGTAATAATTGAAAAGTTTAAATATTTGATTTTGTTTGTTATTTCCAATAACTTGCGGTGATACCGCACTTGAAAATTTTAAATCTTTAAAAGAATTTCCCGTTGCAAGAAACCTTAATGTAATTCCCAAGCGTGTTTTTGCAGAAATTGCACCACGCATAAACGTATCTTCTTTGTTTATCAAAGGTGTTATTTTTACTAAAATATCATTAATAATTTCTCCGTTCATTCGCATATAATTTTTATAATCGGTTCACATTCACTAATTTTTTTAATAGTTTTTCATTATAAAATTTTTTTTCCAACCACTCTTTGCTCCATTTTCTTTACTACTTTCTGCAATTACTGCTAAGGCAAGAATTTTATCCTTAATTTTAACGAAGTTCTCTTTTTCAAAAATTGTGAATAACTGAAGTTGGACAACAAGTTGAATGAATAGTTTAATAGTGCATGGCAAACAGTTCAACTTGTAGTACAACTAGGTATAGTACTAAAAGTTGAACCGTGTATGAGCCGCATAAAAGTAGATAATCCCTTGTATTTTCCTTGTAAGGGTATCGGCACGTTAACAATTTCTAGTTGTACAACTGTTTAGACGTTCAGATAATATGCATAGGAATAAATTGTCGCGAGCTTGATAGATATACAATGATTTATATAAAAAGTCAATGAGCTTGTAGTTGGTCGATAAAACGATTTTTTCAAAGGATTTTAATGAAACTTCTCTAGATATTTATTTAATCCAATACCAATAATACGAGCTCTTACCGACAAAAAATTGACCACCCCAATTTTGAGAGAAACAATTTCAAAATTTTGTAATTTTAACACGGGCTCTTATGGGAAAACTCTATTTTTTTTTTAATGAAATGAAAACGTGTCAAAGGAATTTGATAAGAATTTAATATGTTATGTAATACAAAGTTACAAACCATATTTAATAAGAAATAAAAATTATTGACCACACCGTTTCTGAAATATAATTTAAAAACATCATTTTACAACGTTTTTACAATGCTTTTTCAACAATTCTTTTAAACAACATAACCGCGCGGAAATTCAAAAAAACAAGTGGTATATAAATATAATAACTGAAGAATATTAATACATTATTTAATTTTTGATAAAATAAAATTTTTTCTAGTCTAGAAATTCAAGAAAGTCGATTTTTTCATATTTTCAAAGTCCACACCTTTAAGAATAAACCTCTAAAAGATTTATGGAAATTCGGATTATTTTCGGAGTTATGGTGATTTTTGCCCTGTGTACTGTGTATCTTTTCACTGTTAAATTCAAATTTTTAATATAAATTACTCGAAACTACTTTTTTCGATACGGTTAATCTCAAGTTATAATGCACCGATTTACTTGAAATTTGGTACAGACCTTCTTAATACTATTAAAATTGGCCCGACGTAGGGGCTTTTGGTTTGTTTTTTTTACTATTTTTAAAAAATTTCCAAAGTTGAAAAAAGGAGACGAAAAAATGATTTTTTTTTTTTTTTGAACGCCATTTTGTGAAAAAATTTATTTTTTCAAATCGGCTACATCCGGCTAATTCTATATCCTTCTTTATTAAGAATTAACTAAAATTTTATGTTTCAGATCACCAGGAGGGTTGGAATTACGTCAACCAGGAAACACCTTTCTTTTTGAGTCCCCACTTTGCCGGTCTGTACCGACTTCAATTTTGAATTTATTTAAATTTTCATACATTTTTATACTTTTCAAATATCAATAAAAAATTGGTAAAAAAAATAGATACTAAAAATTTTTTTTTTATTACGCCCGTAAATTCACCTCAAAATCGAGCCTCGAGACTAGAATACCCCCTTAAAGATTATTGAAGCAATTTTTGTAGAAAGTTCTTGAAATACTGTTATTTATAATTATTTTAGATTTTTTGGATCCGCGGATGGGTGGAATTTGGTTTAGAGCTGAGTGTTATTGACCTAGGGTCGCATAAAATAAAACAAACATTAAAAAACGCCGTGAGCAGCGGGGCCCCATCACGGTAGTCGAATTTTCCCCTTCATCTTCGGTATTGAATGTCTACAAGCGAAATGTGATTGAAAGTCTACAACCGAATTGTCATTTTGTTGGTTTCAAAACTGGTGATGAGTGTTCGGCTGATCGAGGCTTTAAAAAAAGGTTTTAAGTATTTAAGGGCTGTATCTCAGTAAATTTCAATTTTGTGCCGAAAACAGGTAGCAGAAAAAAAGCCAACACAATTCGTACGAGGACATTCCTGCCCATGTTTATCCGCTAATTGCCTTTATGTTTTAGTTTTAAAAATTAAAAAAGGACCTTAAATAGTAAACTGGAAGGCCTTTATAAAGATATTTTTTCTTTCCAAAAAAATCCAAAATTTCTATTTTATAAATACTAAAAATCCAAAATTCCTAATTTATAAATAAACAGTGACTTTAATAACATTTTTAAATTACTTAATATGTATGTATTTCATTTGTCATAAAAGTAAGTTCACTTTTTTTTAAATTTTTTAAAATTACTATTCGCCTACTTGTATTTAGAATAAACATAATGCTTTTAAAACACATTTAACAATAGCATTCAATTCCGTTGTAAAAATGGGAGAAGTGGGGGGAAAAGTAATGTGGACTCCCTAAAAGGTACTAGCTGGATACTAACTGAATACACGTACAAAATTTCAGCCCTCTAGGTTTCCTTAGAGAGTCTCTAGACGTGTTAGAAAACAAGCAAAAAAATTAAGCAAATATTGGCGTAAAAATCGTGGGGGTAAGGGTTAAAAGTTGAAACCTCCAAAAAACAGTGTCTGGCTATTAGCTTAACCTGTACACCAAATTTCAGCCCTCTAGGTTTATTTGGGGAGATTTTGACCCGAACGAAACTGTTAAAAAACAAGAAAAATCATGTTCTTTTGGGTATAAAAATGGTGGGGGTAGGGGTTAAAAGTCGAGACCCCCAAAAGGCACCCCCTTGAAACTAACTCAATCCGAATACAAAATTTCAGCCCTCTAGGTTTATTCGGGTGACCTGTGCGAGTGGTACAAACTTCGAAAACGTCGAAAATGCATGAAATTGTAGCTTAAAAATGAGGGGGGTGGGGGTAAAATATTAAAACCTCCAAAAAGCACAACCTAGGTACGAACTTTATCAACACACCAAATTTCAACCCTCTACGTTAATTCTGGGGGGCTGGGGGCCTGTTAGATCCAGCGAAAATCGTTTTTCCCCCCTCTACTCCCACCATATCATCCTAGGAAGCTGAATTTTGGATATGTTGTAGATAATTGACCGAAACATTATTTAAAACCGGTTTGGAAAAGTTTTATTGCTTTTCCGCCCCCCACCACCCCCTTAAAGGTCGGGTCAGAAAAAAAATTTGCCCAAAATTTGACCCCACTTTGATAGTATAAGGTGCCTCGAAAATGAGCCCCATTTACCAAATTTCATCTCTTAACTTCCATAGGGGGGCCCTACACAAATTAAAAGGTGGCGGGAAAATATATATATATATATATATATATATATATATATATATATATATATATATATATATATATATATATCAGACATTTTTTTTTCTACATATTCGTGTTCTACGGGTCCGAAAACGGATAGCGCCCCTACTCTCGCCTCTCGCAGCTCTTATCGTATAGACTGTATAAGTCTAATTTTTCGGAGAAAATTCGACTAAAAAAGTTTTCATTTTTTTTTTATTTTAGAAATTTTTGTGCAAAAACTAATGATAATATAATTGGTGAGCAATTTATCTTTCATAAATAAAAATATTTTTCTTGGCTTCAATACAACTTCATGAACATAACTTTAATACAATCTTAATATAAAAAAGGATGAGACTAGCCCTGTGTTCAGGAGGTGGTTGGAGTTAAACAATCCCCTGCATATCATATATATCTATATGAATCCGCAGCTGAAAAGCAAGAGGGAAGCAACAACATTACACTTTGTAGCTAAATATTTCGCAAACGAGCTTAAAGAAATGAAAAATTGTAAAAGTAACTCAATTTAATAAAGGCTTGAATCCAAAGGTCGAAATTATAAGATTTCCGAAATTTTAACTACAGAACTCGAAAAATTATCAGCCTGCAAGTATGGTGAATTTTAAAGCTTCAAAGAGAAGTTATACCAATCTAAATTTACACGTACCTATATAAGCATCACAAATTGTTTGTTACACATTATTTATATTTATGGCGTTCAGATACATATATAGCAATAAACTATAAAATTTGCCAATTATTGCTTCCCGTTATAATTCTCTCTTCAATATCATTTTAATTATTCTTCAATATTTCATTTAATGTGTGTATATAAGTAGTTGTTCGTAGCTATAAAAAAAATCGAAGTGAATAATTTAATTAACTTCCAAAATAACGGGCAACGCAAGCAACAATAATGGCTCATTTTCCTGTCCGTACGTGTTGCATACATACATATAAATTAACAAATTTTTACATGCAGATGTGTAAGTATGTTGTATAATTTTAAAATTACCAGATATAGAGCAAAATGTATCAGGGGAGAGTTGCCTTTAATGGATCAGCGTTTTCGATGGATCCCCACCTTATATCGAAAAAGAAAAAAATTTTCATTTACTTACCATTTGTATATTACAAGTACTCTTATAAGGAAAGGTCTTGAAATTATAATTCCCGATTTTGATGAAACTTAGTAGTTGCTAAATTACCAATTAAGTAAGTATACTGAAAAATACGTGAATCATTATCGGAAAGTAAAAAATTAAATTTTTATGATGAAATAAACATAAAAATAGAAAAATATAGAAGGTAGGTATTTGTAATCAATAATAATGCAATACAATCTATCCTATTTTTTCCTCCTTATATATGTTTTGGATACCACATATATTCCGAAAAACACGCAAAAATTCGTATCTCTGAATTTTTGGTGCTATTTCTATTTAGGGTAAGTGCGGGAGAGATGCCGCAGTAGTCATAGCTTGTCCGCTGATTGATAGATAGCGCTATTAGTGGATTATATGTTTAAAATAAGTTACTTATTTAAGCTGCATATGATAACATTTATGATTAGTCCATCAGTTTAGTAATTATCCAACTTTTTATTATTGAAAAGTAAATTTTTTAACATAATATTTTATGATGCATTCATTAGAATTTAAGAATGTATATTTCATTGTTTTAATGAAAATGAGTTTTGTTATTAATTTAGGTAAATTTTAAAAGTATTGTATGGAATTTTAGGTTGGAATTCCGCACTATGCTTCCTATATCTATCCCAACAAAAAGGAGAGATGCCGTACTTAAGTTGGTATAGATGCCGCATCATATTACATGTTAAAAACATAGACTTATATACCTTAATTATGCAATTTTTTTTGGACTGTAAATTATGCCACGTAAATATAAAAGAAGGAAAGAAAAGGAAGAACCCTCATATTAGTGAAGATAACGAAAATAATGATGATTGCCTGTGTATTAAATGTTTCGAAAGGTACTCAGAAACAAAAAAAAAAAAAAATTAACTGGTTAAGATGTATAAATTACCAAAAATGGTTACATATGGCAAGCATCATGTATGGAGATGTGTGTAAAATGCAAAATTTTTAATATGAACTATGCGGCGTCTCACTTTCTTTGATGCGGCATCTCTCCCATAGGTGCGGGAGAGGCGCCGCTTTGCAGGCTCTACAAAAATGTTAATTATGAATCCTTTATGACTCAAAATTTAAAATTATTTATAAATAATTTTAAAGAACGAATGTTTACATTTATTGTGTACCAAATTTCAAATAAATTAAATGCATACTTTAAGAATTATAAGTGTTTTTAAAATGTACGGCATCTCTCCCGCGTTCACCCTATGATAGCAAAAATTTGATACATTAAACCACTCAGACCGTACAAGAAAATTTACCCCCAATTTCACCCCCACCAGTCCGTCTTATGAAACCGGACCCTGGTTTATCTAATAAAGGTAAATAGGTCTTTCAAAGAGTATCATCTCGTCAATTTAAGATTTTCCTCTGTCAGTTCCTCTTATAGTTTTCGAAATATCTTAAGAAATACGATTCAAAACCTCAACTTTAGGGGCTTGTTTCACCCTGTAAAAGCGAAAGATGAGCGATAAAAAAATACGGGTCCCTTATTTTTGCCTATTCTACATACCTACCAAATTTCATCAAAATCGGGAATTATCACTTCAAAACCTTTCCTTGTTAGATTCTTGTTCTTTTTCCGTGAATCTCTTTTTGGAGATTCATCTTGGTAGTTCCATTTTTAAAGTCCTTTTTAGTAAAGATGCTGAATAACCGACTTTTTAAATAATAAGGCAGCTTGACGACCATATTTAATTATTTTATATTTTTTCTTAAAACTATTTGTTATACCTTATCTTAAAAAAAATTACCGTAAATTTTTCCGGCATTAGAATATCCCCTATCACATTCCTTATATGTGAAAAATTCACAACTATTTAAAAGGACAAACTTGAAGAAATAATTACTCTCATTTTCATTCTGATTCGTTATAAGTACATTTATTAAAACCCTAGCTTCTTCTACAGCAGAATAACAATTCATAACTTGTAAGCCTAATAATTTGTAGGATAAAAATATTATATATTCTCGATAACACAATTTAAAGACGAAATAATATTAATCAAAAAATATCAGAAATCGTATACACTGGTCTTAAGAGAAAATTTCCAGTGTGTTTTCCCTATATTCGATAAATCTGTTTCTACCCTGTATACCCCCGGTTATCTACGCAGCATTATTATATAGTATTTTTGAAAAATTATAGTACCCGTTATAATAAGAATAAGAATCATAAAAAGATAATTGTTTTCATGTACTTTGTTCCTTTTATTTCGTTTAATTTAAATGACTAACATAAACAGATAAAATATTGTTACGACTTGTGATGCACATGTATTACCTTCCCTACCTTCTTAACATAAAACATATAAAAATACTAAAAAATAATAATGCATTTAATGTGCACCTCCCTAGGTACATATATATGAGTACATAAAAAAAATATTCCATGTTTGGACCAAATACAGACGAGTGCATATAAAATTACCCATAAATCAAATTTTACCGGAACCATTAATTATATGTATATTTATTATTGTTTGGTTTATTTAACCGTTTGATGAAGAAAATTACGTAACAATATCAACATACAGGTGGAAACAGCATGATAATCTACTTAATAAATCTCTAACGCTGACTGACTGACAGACAACGTACAGTCCAAACTAGTGATGAGCAAATGCAAGACCAAGACAAAAACTGCCTAGTCTTGTTCTTGCATGGTCTTGGTCTTGCTAGAGCAGTTTGAGCCTTGGTCTTGCAAAATGAAGTCTTGGTCTTGGTCTTACTAAAAAATCTTGCACTTTCTTGTACTCTTTTTATTAACGAATTTTTTCCTTCTAAAATCAGAATTTCACTTTTGACGGTTCCTAAAAATTTTTTTGTTTTGTAACTGTCTCTCTGTCCACCTGAGTATTCGTAAAACTTTCCAACGCGCAACTTCGGAACTGTTCGACTAATTTCGATGAAATTGTCAGGGCTTCAACTAGTCACACATGAATTTTTATGAAACGTGGTAAAATCTATATAATTATTAAAGCGATTAAATCTATTAAATGCCGACATTTTACTTACTATCCGACCAGCATTATTGAAAGCACTATACCCACTGATTTACGACAGCATCACACACTTTTATTTGCAAGTATTTAACTTCGAATTTAAAAAAAAAAAAACTTTTTTTTAATAGGGTAAGAGACCCGATGACCGATCACTATTTTTAGCTGTATCATTAAATTAGCTTAAAAAAATTAAAAAATAAACAAAACACCCATTTTTTTTTCTTAATAAGTATGAAACCAAGTTTTTTTAATCAAATAGATATGTTTTTAAGAAAATATAACCCAAAAATTTTGATTTATTAATGATTTTGTTTTATAATTTGTTGACGTCTATTAAAAAGCATACAGAAAATATTAACCTCCTTTGAAAGATCAATACACTTACCCCTATCAAGAATCACCCATTACTAGTGTACATCAGTACAGTAGTAAATCTTATACTATCAAATATTTGAACCATTCTCTTTCAGTCACTTTGACACTCTATCCACTACAAGAGGTCAGTCTGTGTCATAGAGTATCACAGAATGACACCTTGTGAAACATAGCAGCAATGACAGAAGGGTTTAAATATTCGATAAAATAAACCACTAAAATACTGTATTTTCTTTCGCCATCTAATTTTGCTTTAAAAAACATTGTGTACATTGTGACATGATTCTAACTTATCTATACGCCATTGTGAATTTTTAAACAGTTAAATTGACGATAGATGACGTATATATTTACATATCGTTTCAAATCTAAATGACGTTTTTATTTCAATTTCGAAGTTTTAATTCAATATTAATTATTTTTCAATTGATTTTACGTTCTGAAATAAATAAAATATTAAAGTGAAATTATAAAAACGGTTAGTTAAGTGTTTTAAACCCAAAAATTAATTAAAAATGTTTATAAAATAGATATGGAATATCTGTATAATTCTCAAAATACCCAACTCGAAAACTTGGATCCCAACAAGGATCAGTCATACAAATAATATTTAACACATATAAAATTTAATTTAGTTATCCTAATCTCTTAAGTGGACTAATAACAATTATTTGTATACTTTTATTATGCTAATAACTTTAAAAATTCGGTGAAAAATGTTACAATTTATAACCCATGTGTTTTGAATAATGATCATCCACCATATTAAAAATTCATGAATTCAATAAAAATTGTTATATATATATATATATATATATATATATATATATATATATATATATATATGTATTTCTTAAATTAAGTGAGGAGACATTAAATGTGATGTGAATTTAAATTGAAAAATAATCATTCTATTAACAATAATTTTTTTTATCAAAGGTTTCTTTCAGAAATAACTTCATTAAAATATAAATGTCAAAACTGATCGGACTTATAACCCCGATCGACAATGGGGTCTTTTACCCTATTGCTTTAAAAAAATTTCAGTATTAATTATACTTTCAATTATTTAACTAGTTTAGCAAGAGTCTTGCTTTTCTCTTGCTTTAATCTTGGTCTTGCTTGCTTAAGTCTTGGTATTGGTCTTGTAGCCATACTTATAGTCTTGATATTGGTCTTGCAACAAGTGCAAGACCAAGACAAGACTGCAAAACCAAAACTTATTGTTAAATGTTTATCAAAAAATATTATTTGTGCTAATAAGGGTAATTTCCATCGCCATTTACTCATCACTAGCCGAAAGCGTTGGGTTTAGAAGGATGAAATTTTACACATAATGTAGGTGAACACTAAGAAATGATTTTTGAAAATTCATTCCCTAAGTGGGTTAAATAGGGCATGAAAATTTGTATGGAAAATTGGCATTTTTAGAAAGTTATAGAGATATATAAAAATATGTTACATACTATGGCTATTAAAATAAATAATACCCATACAGACTAGTGATGGAGAACTATCGATAGTCCCGACTATCGATAGTTACCGATAGTCAGTCGTGAAACTATCGATAGTTTTTGATAGTCAATTTTTTTGGCGGCATTTGGATAGCTGGCGAGCAAAAAAAAAAAAAGAAATAGATCGCCGGTGTAAAATTATTTTTTTTTTATAACAAGTTACGTCAAAATATATTTTCTTTGGACCGTCACAGGAACTCCAAAAAGTGCAATTTAGGAGGAGAAAAAACCATTTTGTTGCACTGTAATTACCATTTAAAGTAATACGTATTCTTGTACAGTAATATCCGATTTATTATGTACAAATGTACGAACAATTGTAAATAAAACGTTTGCATTGAACTGCGAAGTTCTTGCACAAGTTCAAAATCAGTGATCGTAAAGTCCGTTATCTCAGGTTAGACAGTGTCCAAAGGTTTTTACTAGTGGTCCAAAGGTTTTTACAAGTTCTTTTTTTTTCTGGTGAATTAATTTTTAGTACATTTGACGATTTTGTATGTAGTCGTACATAGTCGTCCGAAGTCATAATAATGGTGGAAACACTGGAATGTGGGAAAGAAAAAAAAAATTCAAAAAGAATAAATAATATTCATAAGAACCACGTTGTCAGAAAATGACATGTAGGCTTTGAAACTAATAGTTCACAAGGGAATTAAAAAATCGAAAAACCAAGAGATGGCCTTTTTCTATACTTTTATAGTACTGCGCATTTTCCTTTACAATGAAGACAAAGTAAAATATTTTTGTTTACATTTATTGAAGTATAAAATGTTGTATATTTTATTGTTCCCTTCACGGCACGGTGAATCACCATGTTTTCCATTGATACTTCTTCAGCCCACATCTTACAAGAATACCTAAATCATATTAAACCAAAAAAAATTCAAAACTTCGGTCATTAGTCTAGAAGTTTTTTTGTGAAACTCTCCTTTAACATGAGTCTTATTTAATATTTTTTTCAACCACTTGAATTGTATGTTGGCGTTTACATAGCAGATAACTTGACACGTATCATTTAGGGGGGTTTAGACTCGCTTCATTTGTTAACGATGCCATAAAGACAACAACGACCCTTAGATAATTTCTAGTGATGAGCAAATGCAAGACCAAGACCAAGACTTGGCAGTCTTGGTCTTGGTCTTGTTCTTGCATTAAGAATCTTGGTCTTGGTCTTGCTAGAGCAGTTTGAGTCTTGGTCTTGGTCTTGGTCTTGCAAAATGCAGTTTTGGTATTGGTCTTGGTCTTTGTATTGCTAAAAATCTTGCACTTGCTTGCATTTTTTTATTAGCGAATTTTTTCCTTCTAAAATCAGAATTTTCTCTCTTTACGGTATTAATTTTACTTTTAAACTATTTAAATAATTTAGCAAGAGTCTTGCTTTTTTCTTGCTATAGGCTTGGTCTTGCTCACTTGAGTCTTGGTATTGGTCTTGCAGCCATACTTATAGTCTTGGTCTTGGTCTTGCAAAAAGTGCAAGACCAAGACAAGACTGCAAGACCAAGACTAATTTTGCTCATCACTAATAATTTCTAGTACAAATACATTTTCTCTATAGAAATAGCAACTTACAGGCGTCTCCTATTCATTTTTATTAAAATAGGCATATTTTCAATAAGTTTTCGGTTCGAAAACTTCTTTCTCTCGTATTCATCCCGTAGGTGTATTTTTGTGCTCATAGATACTTGTCGGTTTTCAGGATTTAATTCTCAAACTGGATTCGAAGCTACAAAAATATTAATATTTATAAGCCCGAATTTAAGAAAGTAAAACCCGTATAATATAACGGAGGCGTCACTGCCTGGTTGCTTGCTCGATTTCGCTGTTAGGTTCCAAGCGAACTGCTATAATGAACACTGTAATGGCTTTCAATCAACTTGAGTCTGTAGATGGTTTCCATGCGTTTATCACTATTTACCACCACTATAATTAACTGGAAGTAATGAGACATTGAGGACCACGTGACAAATGTTATTGTCTCATTGATTAACGGTCAAATATAGCAGAGAAACAAGCACGAAAAATAGAATAAATCCTATGTTTGAAATTTAGCAAGCGTTCTGACAATGGTGATAATTATTCTATCACTACAGCAAGTAGACTTCTCATCACGGATACCAGCAAAAGTTCCACCAATCTTAAATCTCTCTTATTTTTACATATTAAAAATATATATACAAAAATAAATTCTAATTAAAGCTTTCAGTTCTTGTATAACTAATAGTAGGTATACACGGGAGTACGGGACTACTCTATCTACTCTACTCAATAATATTAGTAGCCCTCCCTCGCCTTTATTACACTCAGCGTACAGCAAATCTTACTTAATTCCTACAACTATAGTAATATACTACTCAAATTCCTTTTCTTTTCACTTATTTTCTCAAAAAAAAAAAAGTTTGTGCAAATATTTGTTTAGAAATAAACATACTAAATATTTAAAGTAATAATTTACACAAATAAAAAATAAATAGTAGATACTTTATCGCTAAAATATTTAAATAAATTATGATAATTTTTTCAAAGCAGTAAGTAATCTTATTCGTTAGTATCTGTACTGTAGGTATGTATCTACTTAATAGATTTTCCATGTATAAATTGTCATCAACTAGAAAAATTATCATTTAAAATTATCATAATTGTAACTTTATCCGTACAATTACACTTTTATCAACGTCATAAAAAAATTGGTGAAAAATTTTTTCCAATAAATAAAATGGAAAATGATAAATATAATTAAATTATGGACATAACTTTGAAAATAATTAACATTCATTCGTTTATGAAAGTTACTTGCGCCATAAATAAAATACGTCGATATTCGTTAATTGAAAAACTACAATATTCAAATGGCACTGAGTTATTATATTTTATATATTTAACGATAGTTAAGAGGAGAATGGCTAAAAAAAATCATAAATCGATTTTTTGTTCTTCATAATTATGTTCCTTAAAATGTTAGCAACATTCTTCTAAAATTGTATTTTAAAAAAATGAAAAATCAAAAAGTTATGGGCATTTTAGTGCACGCACTTACTATAATTCAATTTAAATAAAAAACTTTAAATTCTTTTTTCTCGAAAGTACGTTTTATTACGAAAGTAGTACGCATGGTTATATTAAGTTGTCATAATTATGTTGAAAATGTGAAATTTATTCCAGTAGACGTTTAGTATGAGAGAAATCATTTACTGACTAATTTTCGAAATCAGGTCTGAACAGTGATATTCATAACAGTATTCGTAGGTTGGCATAATATATTGTTATATTATGTTTATCAAAAAATATTATTTGTACTAATAAGGATAATTTTCATCGCTATATTTGTAACCGTAACGATTTAGGCCACGGAGTATGTTCGGTTTCCTATGATGCTTGGTTATAGACTGAAAAGAGCCTTAAGTTTATCTATCTGCTTATTATATTTACTCACTTTATCTTTTATTTCTCGTAGATAATTTTCTTCATTTTAGATGTGACAGACAGTTTCAATAAATTTTAACTAAAAGTAAATAAAAAATTTGAATTAAGGGTTAACTGTCGGAGAAGATAAACAGTTAAAAATAACACCTTATTTCTCAAATTTGTGAAATAAGAATTTAGCAAAAAATATGTGGAGATACAATTTTGCATATTTAATTTCTAATATGAACCATATTGTTCCGCAACTGCACTTTTAGAGCATATTAATAAGAAATAGTTAAAGACTTGTTTACATCTGACAATGAATATTTAATTTTTGTTCTACCATTTCGTATTTTTTTTCTTCTAATTTACGATATTTTCTCCTTTATAAATATATACATTAACCATTTTTGTATATTTAAATTGTTTGATTATAATTTTTTTAATTCTAATTTATTGGCGATTTAAGAAAAAAAATTTAAAAACATGCATGTATCTAAAGAAAACTGATAATCAATTTCTAATTTTTATGGCAAAATGAAAATTATTTGTCATTATTAAACATAAATTGTGCATAAATGTTCAATAAATGCACTTTGAAAATAATCATGATTAGATTATCGAAATCAATTTTATTACTTTATGGAAATTTGTGATTTAAAAAAAAGAAATTAATGGGAGTCTTACTTCTTTTTATTAATGGGAGTCTTACGACTTCTTTTTATCGCAGTTATTGAATGTTATAAACCAATGTATTATATTGAATTGAAAATTAACAAAAATTTATCACGAAATCGTCGTAATTGATGCATAAAGGAGGCTAGGAAGAAAAAATACCTCTGTCGCAGCATCTGCATAACATAGCGAATTTCCGAAGACTGGACACTGGCGGAACTCATATAATGGCTTGTATAGCTATATAAAATAGTTTAGCTCTTGAACAATGAACAAATTTTCAAAATCAGTGATGATACTTCTTGAAAAGTTACATGAAACAGATATAAATCTATTGTTATTGTAATGACAAAAACAATGAAATATGTTATCGTAAAGAAATTCAACAAATTTCCTAATTTTTCTTAAAAACTAATTCACTTAGAACAAAGCTTACCGTATGTAATTTTTTACACTCTTCGATGGTGTAAAAAAATTCAAAAATTTTTGAATTCTGGCGAGTTTTTGCAAGAAACCACCACAATAATGATGGTTGACGATCTCATCCAAGCGTTTAAAACTTTTAATATGGGTCGGGGCAAATTAATGCAGGAAAATGCGTGTAACTACGATACTTTTATTTCTCTACTAAATTCTTTTAGAATCTATTTCTCTAGGTATAACCTTGATTGTTATCTATATTGATATTGATGGGAAAAAAAATATTCCTACCAAATGGAAATTATACATTTTAGGGAACATGGAATGTTTCATACACAATCAGTGAGGAGTTACCAGACTATCAGAATTAAACTGATTATTTTTGTTCCCTTCCTTCTACATTAGTTTGTAGTGCAGTTACTGTTTTATTATTGTTTATATCGCCATGTATCTTATAGACAGGACAAAAAGAGTATTTACATCGCTTACGATTGCCGCAGGAGAGATGATGTTACGCGACTCCACTGATGAGGGGGAACAAAAATATCTTGTTATTTATCGAGATGTCTTAATTTTTTTCACACTTTGGAAAGCGAAGTGACCATCTAAAAGTTCTAACACTTTTAAAATCTCAACCGTGATTGGACTGAAATTGGACTGGTGTTGATACACTTAGTTGTTTCTCATTTAAGAATATTTTACCGAACCGGGACTGAATCGAGAACGAACTGTAATTAGCAATATAGTGTAGAGCGACTTTCCCATTTGAAAAAGACTTAATGCCCTACCTGTAAAAGTTTTCTCATTTGACACAATCAGTGCTTGTCAATATTATTATTACACGTTAGAAACATCCAATTTTTAATTTTTTTTAAAAATAAAAATACCTAATACTTAATTATTAATAAAATATGGAAATAAAATTCCTTAAATATATAGTAATGAAATTATTTCATAATAGAAGCATTAAAAATTAATTAGTATAATTTTCTAAAACATTAAACGGCCAATTTTATGGTCGTTCGAACTTACTAAAACAGTTGGTGGCCAATAAATATGTTGCTTAATTACTCTTGTTATAAAAATTTATGAAGTTTATACACGAAATATCTATGTAACTAATGTGGTTAGAAGTACTAAAAATTGGTTATGTTAACAGCTTTTAACTCTAAATTGAAATGCAGACATTCTTTTAAAATTGAATTCTGTTTGTTTGGAGCATTAGCATTAATATTAAAACAATGGTTGAAATCGACTGTTATGTCATGTACAGATAGAATTATAACTAGCCTAAATACAGTTATTTAGTATTTTTAAAAAATAATTCTTTTAAAAAAATTTAAAAAAAAAAAACTATATTTTTAAGTACAAGTCATAAGTATCTACTAATAGACAAAATTTTATTCTTTGATTTCGGGAGTTACTCTCCCTATGGCGGAAAATCAGCGATATTTTCGAGCGAGGAAATCAGCCAGTAGCCTAATTTTCATCTTTTTTTCATGAAAATTTTTTTTAGTATCTCCACATAATATATACCTAATAATATTCCAAAAGTTGGAATAAATTATATTTATTCTACTCCTGTTGAAGAACACACTCATTACATACCCGTTAATTGTTGAGAATGTTAGGCATTATTTAAAGGTGCGGAGGAATGATCATAATTCAATACCTTTCGACCAATGAAATCACCGTATTTAACCATTATTCAATTGGTTTGCGATTGTTTTGTGAATAATAATATATCTATAAGTTTTAATTTCATATATGTTGCATAGTAAAAACAAAGTAGTTTGTATTTTGCTTTCATTGTTTGTACATATATAAGCATTTAATAAAAATCAGAGATAGATTAAAAATTGTATTCTTTTGATTTAAAATTTATATTCAATTTTATTTAAATCAAAAAGAAAAAAAAATCGTAGAAAAAATATATTCTACTCGCTTGCAATGGCTATTTTACTCATTCAAATGCATTACGACACTCGCCTCGTAAACTCGGCTCGTGTCGCAATTTCATCTTCGTGAGTAATAGCTATCATTACCAGCTTATTGAATAATATACTATTCTTATATTACAAAAAAAAGTTGAAAAAGTAATATTTTTTTTTTGCTAAAACAAAACCCATGTAACTCCTTAATAAAATTTCTATCGAGTGAGGCAGAGGAAACTCTACTGATGTGTAAAAAATTAATTAATTGGAAAATTCAACAACACGACTGTCGTGATAAAAAGTTAACTGAAAATTTACCGCAATCCAGGGATAATTTTATTCAAGGAGCATGTTTTTGTAGGTCCCTCAACTACGATAAGATTCAGTGATAGTTTTTTTTGAATTTTTTATTAACATTTTGTCTTTTTGAATTTTTGATGAAGTTATTATTTTTTTTATACGTAAAATTTTCTTTGTAAAATACCTATTACTCTTGTAAAATTATTGTAATATGTAGATGCATACTTATATAAGTAACCTTTTGCTATATATGTAATATCGACTAAAAGATATAAAAAAATACCCCTGTCACAGCATCTGCATAACATAGCGAATTTCCAAATATTGGGCACTGGCGGATCTCATCTAAGACCTGTATCCATTTAAAATAGTTTAGCTTTCTAACAATGAAACAATTTTCAAAATCAGTTGAGTAGTTGATTTTTGGGGCTTTTGGGTCCTCAGGACCCTAAGAAATCTCATATAGTGTAGCATATATCCATTTAACAACATTATTATTACATTACATAACTATAGTTTTCGATTTTTTTTTAGGTATGCAAATATATGAAATTATATTTTCTCTCTAAAGGAGGACATCATACAAAAATTTCCTTTCCATAACGTACTCTTAAAAAATCTGGCTAATTTTGATGAGATAGAGCTATTGTTATTATAACACATACATACATATTGAATAACTAACTAGCACTTATTTTATCTAGAAAAGAATTGCTTAAACGATAAAGCACTTGTTGTGAAAGAATTCAGCAAATTTCTTAGTTTTTCTCAAAAGCTAGTTCACTTAGAACAATGTTCTAAAAGCTTATCTTATGCAATTTTTTACGCTCTTTCCGATAGTGTAAAAAAAATTTTTAAAAATTTTCAATTCTGGATAAATTTTGCAAAAAACCACCAAAAATGGCAAAAAATGGCGAAAAATGGCGAAAAAACCTACTTCTGGGCATCCGACGTGTCTGGCTAACGACATTAGCCGAGCCAATTCGAATTCCAGCTCGCACACCAAATTTCATAAGCATTAAACGTTTCGTTCGAGAGTTATCGCGTACACACATAAATACATAGGTACATATATATATATATATATATATATATATATATATATATATATATATATATATATATATATATATATATATATACAAATTTTAGTGAAGTAGATTTTCGGGTTCTAGAGGCTCCAAAACAAATTTCTATCATAGTCCCGGACTTACGTTTTACCATAAGAGCTGCTGTAATAGTTGAATTTCCAGAATGGAAATTCGCTAAAAAATCAGTCGATATTTATCTCATGTCAAACGTTAATTTAATAACTTGATTACAAATATCACTTGCTGCCACCGCGTAAACCCATACCTATCATGCAGGTGTAATAAATGTATATTTTTGTAAAAAATATTACCTTAATTTATAAATTCAATGGAAAAGATAACAGGAAATCCTAGTTGGAGAAAGAAAAGATTAATTTTATGAAAAAAACAATAAATACATTTACGCCCACCAAGACACAAATTCAATAATCCACAATCGACCACCGATCGGCCCGGACCGGACTGACTGCGAACTTGTTTAACAAATATGGATATTTTTCTATAAAAACAAATTTATGTATTAATTCATCACAAATGCGAAGTGAATTGGAAAGTATACATTTAATGGATATCCACTTTTTTTTTCTCCAATAAAAAATCAATAAAAACACACAAAAAAAATCGATAGGTCATCAATTTTGTCATTTTTCAAATATTGTAAAGTAAATCTTCTTTTTCTCTGGTTTTCAGTTCATTTATAAAATATGACTGCATGTACAAAATGTAAAATTTGTTTTCAACTTTCAGTCTCTTCGCACACACACACACACAAACACCGAGAGAGAGAGATGGACAGAGAAAGAGAGAGAGAGAGAATGAGACTAATATGGAATTGCTAATCGAGTTAATTTAAATATTTTTGAATTTTTATTTAGACTTAGATACGGGAAAAGTTTTGGGTTACCAATGAGTGTCAGACGGATGTAACGTTTAAGTTTGTTTAATATTCAAGTAGAAGAGTAAGGTACAAAATTTAAGTAGGTGTACCCACTTATAACTTGGAGCTCATCAAACGAATTTAAATCTAATATTTAACTTCTTGATAAAGCAATTATTAAAATCATTCTGAAAGTTTTATCACACTCTTACATAGTTTTTAATGTTTGTGGATTATAAAATTGTTTTATTTTTTTATTTTATTAGAATCAAAAAATACTACAAAGTATAATAAAACAAAAAGAGAAAACAAGACATATATGTAAAGCAATCGAAGTAGTTCCTTTTGGTGGCGCAAAAGAGGAAAATATGTTTTGTTGCATTGCAACTCATCAACAAATCATGTAATCGACTTAATTTTGAGAAACCCTCTTGATAGATGGATCCCGCTATTGCTTAATTGCTAGTTAATAGCAAAGAAGTAATAATAAAGGAGTTTAACCAAGACTACTAGTCTATAAAAACTATTTCAAAACAATTTCCAAAAGTAATTTTCGTTTTAGAGTTACCAGTAAAATCATATTATTAAGAAATTTATGTTATCCGTCAACATATTTGGTAACCGTTGTAGTCTCGGTTTCGATAGTGACGCCTAATCGAAGTATTACTGTGCCTATTAAGAAAATTTCAATCAGAACATTTGTGCCGTGAATGTTGAGATTCCCTTCACTGTGAAAGACTTCTGTTAGTAGATTCAGAGTTTTGCAATATATAATATAAAATTGGAGAAAATCTGGAGAAAAAATTATACATTCTTCAAAAGCTAAAAACCTTTTTAATTAATATATAATTATGTGTATTTTTATAGAATACGTTCTTAGTTAAAAATATGCCAATTTGCAATGTAATGTTTTTAAAAATATTTCTATTATTGTGATGAATATAGTAGCCTTAATTTCAATGATATATTACTGATTGTTTCTTTTGGATGCTACTAGAAGTCAATTTATTCTTGGGTGGCTTCGTTCACTATTCTGGTTTTACATGAAATTTGCTATTTTTTGAAAATATTTTACGGTCAAAATATTAAAATTAATAAAAATATTTAAAAAATTTGAATTTATCATTCGTGCTGTCATTACTATCAAAGTAAATTTTATATTTTACTGAAATTATTTATTTATCTACTAAGGCTACGAAAGCTATTTTTGCTAACAAAATGTAGGTATTATAAATTATCATTAGTATTAAATAATCGTTTATCAAAATTTGTATAGATTACCAGGTGTTAGAATTTTGTATAAACTCGTGATAAAGTATAGAATAAAATATAAAATGTAAAAGAATGTTTGTAAATATCCAAAAATTGTATAGAAGTAACTAAAATACTGCCTTTCAAATAGTTTATTAGTTTTTAAGATTTTAGGATTAATATAGATTAGTAGCGGAACATTAGCTGACAAATCAATCGTCGGTTAACAACCAAATTTAGGTATCTTAATGTATTATTACAGTGCAAGAAAATATTTTATAAATTTTTTTTTTCCCAATTTTTTATTTTGAAGAGACTGACGATACCTTGAAATAATTTAATCCACAATATCATGTGGAACATATGCCTTATAATTTGTGATATTTTGTTTTATCAGTATCGGTCAATTTAATGCAATTAACTACTGCACATAGATTTTTTTACGTTTTTGAAACATCTCTAATGCCCAATTCTGTCAAAATGAACACGATTTTGGTGGAATACAAAAATAAAATAACACTAGAAATAATCTTTGTGAAATCAGGCATAAATGATCTTACTTTCCAAGATTGTTAAATTTGGTTCTTAGAACAATTTCATTTTTTGTCATTGAACTTATATTTTATGAGTTTCAACTGTCTTTTAACTGTCAGCTCTATAGGCAGTAAGTGAATTCTGACACAAGAAATGTAAAAATTTTAAAATTTTTTTAAAGTTCTGGCATTTTTGCCAGAACTTGTAAGATAAAGAGTTTTTTAATCCAAAATTATATTTGTAAAATCAGAAATAGAGTTAACTTAAACAGTAATTGTTTCACAAAAAAAAGTTATGTCTTTTCTGTAGAACTCTTGGAGTGCTATTTAAAACTTTCATTAAACCAATTGGAACTTAGAAAAGAAAATTTTTACGTAAAATTTCATTTCTAGATCATTGATTTTGAAAAAAAAATTATTTGGCTCTGTATTTGCTGCTTCTTATGATTTTCTGCATACCCTATTTTTGAATTATATTTTTTTGGCACTTAATTGTCGGAACATTTTTAAAATATGTATAGAGAATTCAAAAACTACTTAAAAGTGCGCCACAGCTCTAAAAAAAAAATTAATTTTTTAACTACGGGATACTAATTTCACAGAAACCAGTAAGACCGGATCCCCACTATAGTGCCGATATTGGTATACTCCCGCTCTGCTTCAAAACAAAATTCTTTTTATTCAACTGAATGCAAGCGGAGCGGAGTAGAATCAAAAAAGTGTTCATACTATCGATATAGGTCTGATATCGCTCTGATACCGCTCCGATAAAATATTATCTGAGTGGTATTGGGATTGGGCCGCGACTGATATTGGAGCGGTATCGGAGCGATGATGATGTGAATACACTCATTGTTTCTTGTGTAAGAACATTTTATCGATTCAGGGGCGTAGCGATATCGTACCGAGAGCGGAGCGATAGTGTGGATCGGGCCTTAATATGCTTTATTCGAGCTAGATTGCATAGTTATACATACTGAAAATGTATATTTGATTACTTAATACTTATAACACATTTACGATATAATTGTTGTAGTCAAAGGTTTCAATAAAACTGCGATAAGTGATAAGAAAATCCTAAACTATTTGTACCGTTTTACGAACAAATTATTTTTTTGTTTGATAGTAAACATGAAAAAAAAATTCAAATCTTTTAGACAATTCACTAATTTATTCTATAACAACTTCGTGTTATTTCAGAATACTAGTTTTGATCAATCGCGTATATTTACTATCACATAGAGTAGAGTTCATATTTGTATGTACATGTTTTATTCTTAAGAAGAAATGAACTGAGAATGAGATTTCATAATATTATTCGCTAAATGCGCTACGTTAGCAATGTCTGTGGATATTTCGCATTTGTGACTATATGGTATAAGTACATTGTCGTATGTCGCGTTCTCGTACAGGAAATGTGATTCAAAATGTTGATATTCTAATATTGTTCAACACGACCCGAGACAAAAACAAAATGTCCCGTTTCTAGATACAATAAATACACATACATGATTGTACAGTGATAGTGAAAAGTAACAGAATAGTAATCGAAAATATTAAAAACAAAAAGTGTACAACCATATAGTTGTGCAATCCTCTCTTTCCACTTTGTACCCCAGATTAGTCAAATGAGAAGGAGTTTCATCTACATTTTTGCTTTTTTGATGTTTGTTAAATTAGTGTTTTTCAACCTGGCAATTCAATAAATTTAAATACTAACACGAGTTCACAATTTAACGAATTCTAATGGATTACGCTCGGAAGTGTTAAACGGTGACGACCGTCACGTGTGCGCGTTTCACTTTTTACGTCACGCGCGCGTTCAGTAGTTACTATAAGTCGTCAACTTCGATGTCGACATAAAAATATGCCTGTTTCAAGTCCTTAATTGCGTATTTAATTGATACCTAACAATGGAAATAATCAAAAATGATGAACGGATTCGATATTTATAACAAAAAAATAAATAAATAAAAGTTAATAATAGCGGAGGGTAGGGGGTCGCGAAGTATTTTTCCATACTAAGGGGGTCACGCCATGAAAAAGTTTGAAAAACACTGTGTTAAATTATAGCACTGTTACTTTTTACTCCCGGCTTCGCCAGCGAGGTATTTAAAATTATGTTATCAACATTAAAAAATATGTTTAAACAATTTCATTTATTGTTATTTTTTTGGTGATTTACTGCTGATTAAAATAAAACTAATATAGAAATAACAAAATTGATAAAGATATTCTAAAGTGTTACCTGACGCCATTTTACGTTTCTTCGAACCACCCCTCTTGTTACATAACATCATGCTAAGGAGTTGCTCCCTCGTCCTCCTGTTTTGCATTCGTATTTTTTGGATGGCCCCTTTGATACATTATTCATATTTTCATCAGTGGCGGCCTAACACCTTCGGAAATCTGGGGCGACCTCCGGTAAATGCGCACAAAAATTTAGTTTACCCAAAAATTGCAGTTGATGAACAAAAAAAAAGCAATGATTCTGGGCCCCGCTGTCTGGTGTGTGACCTAGGGCTAATCACCTCTGCCGCCCCCTTACTAGTCTGTCACTAATTTTCATCTGAATGCGCATGAAGATTATTTGGATTTTGAATCCAGTTAATGGATTAAATCCTCAAATTTATTTAATAAGTATTCTTGCATATGAATTTTTTACTAATTAAATTAATTATTTGTTGCAGGTACGTACTCAGGAGAATTTTCAGTTAAAAACATGAAATTTTCATAACTGCGGTAAGTAGATGACTAGCGTATTTCACGAAAAATCCGTTCAGATGTCTAACAGGTAAAATTTGAATATAAAATAAACTGCAAGCACGATATAAGTTATAAAAGGTCTATTAATTTTGTAAATAAGTGTACCGCTACAATATTACATTCGATATAAAACTTTGTAAACTTTCAAATTTAATATGGCATTAAATAATACATATGTAAAACATCATTCCAATAAAATGTTTGACCAAATACAAAGATAACATGCAATTTATAAAATATTCATCTATGTTCCATAGTTCAGCAGACACAACCAGTCACATTAGAGATATTGTAACTATTTTACGTATTTATTGAAATAGCTTATAGAAATGTTTACAATAGGGCATTATTTATTGTGAACATACTGTATACATAATTTATAGTGTTCGCGGCAGTATTAACATGGCATTACCTAAAACAAAAGTCATTATTTCGTAAACATAGTTCTAGTCTTTAAATTTTAAAAATTATTCAAAATTTCTAGAAATAGAATCCTGTTGTCACAGGAACTATGTGTAGTATGTCGAAAATTTCAGCTTTGACGATATTTCAAAAATCATTAATAGCATGTATAAGCTTTCATTACATAATTGATATTTTTCAATGATTATGGAACATTGGAAAAATAGAAAGGCAAATTTTTCTCTAAATCAATGTAATTTCTGGTATTTTCTGATCAAGCGTATAATTTTCTTATGTTCCATAAATAGGTCAGAAAAGTGATTGAACCTTTTCCGAATAGAGGGAAAATTACCTACACTATATTTTCATACTTATTTTGCGCTATCGAAGATTAATTTCGCGCTGTACCAAAATTCATTAGAAAAGCGGAAAATCCAGAAAATCTATTTTACTAGCTTACAGGGAAAAAGTAAGCAAGACAGAATCTAAACCAACGGCGATAATAAAAAGAAACTTACCTAGGAGTTTCGCACTACTTTTGCACTCAATATAACTGCTTTTCAAATTTATCCAACGCCTCTAGTTTTCCGGAAAATTGGAGAAAATGGTTTTAGGTCAGAAAAGTGAGTTAGTCATTTCCGGATTTAGGGAAAATGACGTATACTATATATTCGCGTTATTTTAAATTACGAAAAACTAGCGAAAATTCTATCTAGTATATTGTTCAAGAGACATATTTACGGCACTTTAATCTAATTGGAGCGAAGTTCCCACGTCTCAGATGACACTTGTTATGTTCAGGCACAACTCTGTCATTCTTTCACTGATTTTAGATATTTTTCGTTGAAATGTTCAAAATGTTATGGTTAAGAATCTCTCAAAACCCCCAAAAAGAAAAATTAATACTAAAAAGATTAAGCTGTAACTACATACTAGGATCATTGATTCCGCTTCATTTATACATATAGTGTAGTGAAGCCCTGTGGCAAGCAACTGTACTCAGTAAATACCATAATTCCGATATCCCTTTCTTTAACTTTTTGTTATTAAATAAAAAAGAAAATGCAGATAAATAATAACATAAATTATCGGAAAAGTAATTGACAGTTTAAAAGGTCTATGGAACGATTCACTTGCACTTTTTCAGTGATAGTGTCAATATTCTAACATATACAAAAAAGACAATAGATTATTTAAGGCTGGAAGTGAATAATGGCAAAAGATATGATTACAAAAGAAACGTAAAATAAATTTCATCATACTTTTTAGTACATATTAAAAAAAAATTAATACTAATCACATTATTAAAATTTTTTCAACTAAAATGTTAAGAAATTCGTTTGTCATCACATAAGAAGAAACTATACAATGTACATAATATGTATTATTCATATAAGAATGATAATATGCCGGTTATAAATTTTAAGATTTTAACAAATCATCACATATTTTTCAATGTGAGTATGAACAAAAATTTATTTTATATTGTTTCTAAAATAGAGTGGCTAAAATCGTGTTTTATACAAATTATATTATTGTAAAATCAAAATAAATACTTTACGATATTAAAATTATTTGCGGGAACCGAAAAGTAACAAAATTTCACTCATACTAAGTACAATTTTTTTTTTTTCAAATTTTTTCCATCAGTTTTTCGGTTGCCTTGCAGTGAGTAGTCAACAAACCAAATCAAATATTTTTTTAAAATGATGTATATTTATATAAATCTTATTCAAACTTTGCTTGTGATAACTGAAAAATGTATGAATTGTCCTTTCTGCACGATGCTGGAAAATTAGTAAACACGTTGTCAATTATTGTGTAATATTTAAATTTTTTTTCAAGTACCATTAAACTGCCAAAAATGCTCGTACACGGAGAGAAAAAATATCGAATATTTACTGTGTAGCACACTAAAGGGATCACTGATCACAGACCAAATATTCTAAAATTATTGTTAATTTACATAGTAAAGATTGGAGTGCCAGCACTAATAAAATTAAATAAATTATTCTTTTTTTAGTGCTGGCACGCTAATCTTTACTGTGTAAGTCAACAATAATTTTAGAATATTTGGTCTGTGATCACTTTAATGTGCTACATACTAAATATTCGATATTTTTTCTCTCCGTATAGTTTTACAAAACCCTGTAAAGTTTTCATTTCAACTGCATGACTTTCACACATTTAGATGCCTTTTTTTAAAGAGGATCTAAATTGAGTTGCAATTACTAGAAGTTTATTATTGTACATTCCAGCTATCAGCAGAAGGGCCATTTTTCGCTCATAATGTTTATTTTAATTTGATTTTTTCAAACACAGAATCGACCACTTAATTTAAATCATTGTGTACAGGGAGAGATAAATCATATAATTTTTGTAGATAAAATTTCAGAAAAATTACCATGCTCCTTGTAATGCGTGCGCGATCGACGACCAAAGTAAAAAAAATTTAGGATCATGTAAATATTATTAAATTGAAACCTAAAAAGTATTAGTCATGGCTTCGTAAAAATTGTTGTGCTAGCATGGTAAAATTTAATGTGCTAACACAACTTCTATCACACTCTTATGCATATATGTTATAGTTTAATTCTTGTTGTCATACTCCTTCATTTGCGCATCTGACCCGCAACCTTATGTTACTTGGGCTGTACGCACTGAGGAACAGTCGATGCATACAAAATGATTGGCAACAATACGAGTCGTATATTCTAATACTGAAGATAGTCAAGTAACAAGATGATGAATTAAACGGTGACCGTCCTGTAACACATTCTAATGAATACTGTTTGCACATCACACCACACCAGCCTCGCTATGTTACTTGCCACACCAGCCTGGCTATGTGATACCTTCTGCAGCCTGCCTGGCTATGTGACAGCGTTGATACCTTCTCTTTCTTTCTTTCTACTATTAGCAGATAGCATTTGAAATATTATAAGACAGCATGGTAATTTTTGTAAGAAAAACAATTAAAAAGTATTTTTTTGTCGGGAATGGAACTTTTTACTGTGCTGTTTTACAAATTTTACGGAGCTAATATTACGGAAAGAATATTCTAACCTTTAAATTTTCTATGATTAATTATAATTTTTATATTTTTGCCGTACAAAATTGAATATGTTTGGCTTTTACACGTCGATTGTAGTGCTGAGCACAGTAATTTTTCTATGAATTTTCTCTCCGTGTAGTGATTTTGAAATACCCGATATGTATTTAGACAAAAAGGCTTAAAATATTACCGAATACCTTCAACATATTAAAACATTTATATAAAATTTATCCGATTTATTACTAAAAGAATGAAAAAGAAATATTTTAATACATATTACATAGAAGAAGAATTACGAGTTATTACGAAATCGTAATAAATATGAATGCACAATAATAGAAAATAAAGTGTTAAAGAATTTGTATGATATTCAATTTTTAATTTTGACATTCGTGCAATCGTGATGTTATTTTTTTTTTCTTTTTCATTTTCTAATTTGTGTGCACATTTTTTCTAGCCATGACGATATACTGAAGATGATACCGGCGCTTATTTCTTGATATCATTCATGTTCAAATTATTCAACATTAGTGATTATTTTATGTGATTGTGTTTGAATGCATTTTTTTTTACATTTTTTTAAAGATTAAAGATGTTTTATAATATTGGTGACTATAATATGTCAACTAATATATAAAAATGTTTAAATTTCTTTGTTTTGTGTAGAAATATTTTTGAGTTACAAAATTTTAATCTTTTTTAGAAAAAAAAAATTGTAGACAAATTAAGATTGATGGTCTAAATTTTAAATTTTGTGGAGCTTGATAAAGAACTAATGTTTTTAATAAGATTTGAATGTTGTTTTATGTTTTCACCTGAAGATATTAATTGCATCATATCCCTGTGCAAAGTATGACGTAAAGAAATATAATGAAACATCACTTTTTAATCTTATATAGGAAGACTTTTGGTGATTTGGATTATTAAAATAGGGAATTTTAGAAAAAACAAACCAACACTAGCTTAGTACTATAAACAATATTCATTTTTGCAGCTACTTGTTTATTCTATATAAAAATAAATAGATAAAAAATCCCTTTTTCTAAATACATCTATACTCTATTTTTATCTCTATAATTTTGGTAAAAAATTTTTTCGTTTTAATTCATTTATCATTTTGACTTGATACTATTAAAACGTATTTCATTTTATTTTGTTACTTTAAAATATTGTTTGTTTTTAATTTTAATTTTAACAAATTAACTTAAAAAATTAAGTGTTTAGTTTTATATTATAAATGTTATATTAATTTTATATTTTAATAACTTATTGTGATTCGATTCATTTTACTACTTTTTAAAAAAATTGTGAATTTATTGTTGTTCAAAAAATGTATTTCCTGTTTTTAAATTTTAATATTTTTAATATTTTTAAGAATATGGCCTGAAGAAGAGTTTTTAACTCGAAACGTACGTAGCCAAATAAAAATTTTTTTCAATAGAATTCGGTGACCATTTATTCCAGAATTCCCTTTCTTTTAATCTTATGAAAGTTATTTGAAAAATGCTCGGTGGGTCTAAAAATTTGGTTAAAATGGTCACAGCAGGTTTTAATGCAGGATAAAATATTCACGATCTATATAATAATATAATAATAATAATACTTTATTTCGTATGACTGTTTATCACAGCATAAAATGAGTCAAACTATATCTATATAATCATAGATCGCAACAAATGCTAACAGTATTTTGGTAATACATATTTAAAGTTGAATACACGACTTTTCCTTTAAGCGGACATTCTTTAAGGGGACGGTGTTTATGTGTTTGTGTTCACATATACAGTCTTCGTGAGAATATTTTTAAAATAAACATTATTTTTATGTAAACAAAATATTTAACATATACAGGCGATTATTTTGGAAGTTAACATAAGTATATGATAATAACAATAATAAAAATTATTAAATGACATATGAATGTATAATTTCCAACCTTACAATTAGATGGAAATATTATGTAGCTAGAAAATATTCGTTAGAAAGTTATTTTAACAAAACTACTTTAACTTTTATATAAAAATAAATTGTGTAGAGAAACACCCTATATATGAATTGTCTACGCGGACGACGTTTGGGTATTGTCGTCCGGTTAAAGAGAAGTCGGTGTATTTCAAAAGACACTAAGTGAAAAAATTATATAAAAAGGTACTCAAGCTTGAAACTTCTACAGCTAGTAGTCCCATAATAAGTTTATACAGGAAAAAAAATTGAAGGTGAGCCTTCTTTCCTTTTAATAATTTTGCTTCTCTAAAAGTCCCGTTTTAATTTTCACCTTAGACTTACCTGTGAATTTTTAGCAACAAAAAGTCTAAAGCACACTGTCCTGATAATTTTGATTGTTAGTGTGTCTTGATATCTGTAAAATTAACAGAGTTATATACATTTGCGCAATACTTATTTTCAGTCGAAAAACGCTCTCAAAGCAATAATAATGTAGCAGAATAATATAGCTGGGTGATTTTCATTGGATTGACCCCCTAGTGATTACATTTTCTACTTAAAACCAAAATTTTCCAGAAGTGTAATCAATTCGTATATTTGTTCCCAGCGTTTCCACCGGGTCAATCGTCTACCCGTAAACGATTCTGTCTTTTTGAAAATATTTTACCTTTATGATTGCCGAGTAATAATTTTCAATAATTTAACAATTCTTGGAAAAAGGCTTACGAGTAGAAATGAATATTATGTGAAAGTATGTGTGAACCTGAAATCCAAAGGTTACAGGATCCTACTTATACTACTCTAGATATTTGAAACCGTACAGTAAAAGTTCCCTAATCTTGACAATCATGTCCAGGACCATTCTCTAGTCTTGACATTGC